>VXAY01003228.1:1849467-2050205 GCA_013399855.1 Oxyruncus cristatus | reverse complement strand
GGGAGGAGGAGGAGAGGAAAAAGAAGCTGCAGCTCTACGTCTTCGTCATGCGCTGCATCGCCTACCCCTTCAACGCCAAGCAGCCCACCGACATGGCCCGCCGGCAGCAGAAGGTACCGGTCCTGCCCTGCCCTGCCCTGCCCTACCCGGCCCGGCCCGGCCCGGCCCAGCCCAGCCCAGCCCTGCCCTGACCTCCTGGCCAGGCCCGGCCTCCGTCCCCATCACCCACCCCTGGCTGCTCCCTGGCTGCCCCTGCCCTCCTACCCGCTGCCACCCACCCACCTGCCTGCCCCCTGCTTGCCTGCCCGTAGCTTACCTACTGCGCTGCCTGCTCCCCTAAATACCCCTGCCTGCATCCCCTGCCTGCTCCCTGCCTCTCCCCGTGCTCCCCAGGCCTGCAGCCGCCCGGGCACCCCAAGGGCACTCCCGGCATAGGGCACCTTGGGCCCGCGTGTTGGGGTTTGCTGGTAGCAGCCCTGTCCCGGGGCTCAGGGGAGCCCCCTGACCCTCTGCCATCCTCCGTGCTGCTCCCCGACGTGGCCTCCCGCACGGAGCCAGCACGGAGACATAGGTCATTGCTCCTAGTTACGCAACGTTGGGATTTGGGAAGTTTGGGATGTTGGTCGTCTAAAGGTTGTTGAAAGGAAAGAGATATGTTAGATTGCTGGAAAACACCAGGTGCGTCTCGTTGCCTCCTGCAGAGGGACTTCCCAACTCCATGCTTACTGCAAAGTTTGCTTAACTGGGAGTGCCGGCACTGACTTGGGGAGTTGCCGAGTCTCACTTAAACTTCTTTCAAGTGTTTGTGTGTGGCGAGCTCCCTGACACCGGCTTCCCGGCAAAATGGGGCGGCAGAGGTTTGCCACGAAGTCTCTGCCACAGTCCTGACTCTTCCTCCCCAAGTGCGTCACCGCGGCAGGACCGTGTGCTGCTCCAGGCGGAGGCTGGGCAGGAACGCTTCACCTGGGTTCCCCATCCCAAGGAGCTGCCTTGGAGCTTGTTTCTCCTCTAAGGCACAAGCTCATGGGCCAGGGCAGAAATTTAAGTTTCTCTGAGATGTGAACACGGGTGTCTTCCAGTCAAATGCAGCCAACTTTTTCCCTGTGGCAGCCAGAGCTGGGTCTGTGATGGGATGTAGCAATCTGGAACAGCTGGCTGATTTTTTTTCACCATTTTCAGATGGATTCCTTAGACTGCAGTTTTAGCCTTGATACTGTTCTGTGTTCACAAATGACCTTTACAATTCAGGCAGACTCCTGGTTGTATTGATGCAAACGACATTCAGTTCTGCTACACCACAGGACTATTATTAGTCATTGCAACATACGGAGGTAGGAAAGTGTATCCATGCTGCCTTACGTAGTTTAAAGGCAATATAGGACAATCTGGCGTTGCTGGAAGGCTGAATGATCTTCTTTTGTTTGCTGAGCAAAGGGCATAGCTGAAATTATAGCTAGGTTTGGAGATGCTTTTATTTATTTATTTATTTTTGCCTTTTCAATAGATTGTGAATTTCCAAAGTCATTTTGGCTTTTGTTTCCTGTGCAACTTGTTTGTGTCAGAGAAAGACTGTGAAATATAAGTAATTGTTAGTTTTGCAGAAATAAAAACAAACAAACAAGCCCTGCAACTATTTCTCACATGAAATTGAAGCAAAATTGACAAGTAGTTTATCCAAAGGAGCAGGCAGCATCTTGTGGCTCAGAGAAGAGTGGCTGGAAAGAAGGACAGTTCAAAGTCCTTGAAATCAAAATAGTGCATTGTGAAGGGACAGAAAGAGGGGAGGAAAGGGGGTGAATAAAGTGGAAGTGAAACAAAAAAGTGAGGAGTAATGACAACTGGCAGCAATACTCAAGGACATGGAGAAGTTACACAGGATCTTGGGAGGAAATAATCCATCCTCTGTGAAATGAAGAATGTAGGGAAACATGTCTGGCTTATTTATACAGATAGCTAAAACAGGTGTTTCTTGGGGGCTGACCGTCTCCCCTTAAACTTAGTAGTGATTTGGAATTGGGAAAGTTAAATTTAACGTGACAACACATGTCAAATTGAATTCACCCTTTTAAAGGTGAATTCATTCTGGTTTTTTGTTTTCTTTATATCCTTATATTCAGTTGTCATGCTGGGAATAAATCATTGCCCTTATTCCTTAGCCAAGACTCCTACTGAAGTCAATTAAAGGACTACCATAGTCCGGAGTTTGTTGCTGGACTTACGTGCTCCTCTGCTTTCCTTATGCATTTCTCTGGGAAAGACTACCCTTCCTTCTCTGGCTGCAGGGTGACCAGAGGGTGAATGTGTGGGACTCCTCTCTTGAGTACTGTACTTCAGCGTCAGTGTATTGGTTGGGCCTTTAGTAATGGTGGAAATACCAGGCGCTCAAGACTCATCAGAGTGATGCAAATGCATTTTGCTCCTTAGGGAAAAGGTAGGAGAAAACTGGGTTTTGGTCGTGCTCTAATGGGAGCTGCTGTCTCAGTTTTTGGTCATCAGCAGAGGAGGAATAAACTGCTTCCTTTTCTATTTGCCTCTCCACCCTCACAGTCTGCTGTTTGCCAGGAAGTGTTTCATTCTGGGAGAAATGGGGAGCAGAAGACCCCCAGGTGTTGTTGTTGGCAGTCCCCAGGCTGGTGTGTGTCACTGCCCATGGGCAGGATGTCTGGGAGCCCCACTGAGGCTCTGACAAGGCAGGGGGACCAACCAGGCTTCACAGTGGGCTGCTCTGACCCCACACCCACGTCAGGGAGGTGCCGCACAGCCACCGCAGTTTGGGCAGACCTGTGCGGTGGTGAGGGCTGGTGACCTGTCCCCAGCCACGCTCAGCAGGTCCTGACCAGTGCTGGAAGGAGGAGGATGAGATCTGGCTTCACCTGGCTCACAGCTCTCCCTTGTAGTGCAGGAGACGCTGCCACCCCCGAGCACGGCTCAGGCAGGCGACTGTGGTCTTGCAGGCGAGACAGTGAGGCTGTTGGCCTGCAGAGTGGTTTCCTGGCTGAGTTACTTGATAAGAGCCAGCCCATACCTACAGGAGGACCACAGCTGAGATGGGCTGCGTTGCAGGCAGCCCCTGCCAGACTCACAGAGCCCAGGGCTGCTTCTGTAGCCTCATCTTCTTCTTTGCAATTTTCTCAGATAAGAAAGCAATTGATTTTATTGCAGTCACAGCACTGAAGTCCTTGCCTGGGCTGAAGATCCCTGCGGTGCCTCCCCTGAGGTGTGTAATCCTCCCTGCTTGATCCTGCAGCGCTGCTGTCTCAGAACTGGCTGGTACCTGGAGCCCCGGGGAGCCACATGTTAGCGTGGTGCAAATGCACCAGCACCACGGGTACTGGTTATGTATCCGCACGCCTTGTGCAGTGCTGGGGAGCTGGAAAATGCAGCCTGGTGTTCTGCAGCACTCATAAACCACCTTGGAATAAGGGGAAGTGTGTAGTTAAGGTAGTGTTGCAACAGAAAGGTTTGACATGCTGTTTGATGAATTATAATGTATGTGAGGGTGAAGAGAACAGTGGAAAAGTTTGAATGGATGGCGTAGCTGGGTATATACAGCACGTGGGCATGACAGTATTGCTTGTTTACGCCGGCAACAAACTCTGTTTTGGATTTCCAGATAAATTTAAACAGATGCCACTCAGAGCTGGTATTTTTCCAATCTTGACATCCCAGAAATTTCAGCAACAGAGTAAAAATTGTTTTCTAGATCAGTGTGTTCAATTCTACATCTCTGCTTCAGGTTTATCTTAATGTTTATGTGGTAAAGCTTCACTTGAGTAACTACACATCTGTGATGTCTACCTGTAAGTTCTTTTATTTACATCTCACTTCCACTGTTTCCCAAGGGAAAAGAAAAAAGGCTTGTTAGATACCTTCCTCTGCTGTCTTACTTACTTCGGTTCCTTTTTTAAGCCACTGATGAATTCCAGGCACATTTGACAGGCAGACAGTGGTCTGCAAGACACTTGTCCCTGAAAAGCTTGGTGAGAATAGGGAGATCCAGTTTTATATCCTACCCCAGGTAGGAGGAAGGTAGCAGTGTGTGGGCAGCCCTTACTAGACACGGGGGAATCTGAACCACAGACCTACTGAATGTGGAGAAAAAGCTCCCTTAAGAACTTACAACATTGCTGGACACGGAAGGCTCCGGCCTCGCAATGCAGCTCAGGAAGAAAGTGGCTTTGCCAGCTCTGTTGCTTTCAGAACAACGTGTTTTATTACCGCAGATGGCACTTAGCTTGGTAATTGCTTGCCCAGGATGTATTTAGTCTTTTCTCTAGCTCATGCTGACTTGTTGGAAGTAGCGTTGAGACAACCAGCCGTGCTCGGTGCCTCTTCCCACTTGATCCCAACTGTCTGAAGCCTTTGGGAGGAGAGCTCAGCCGGCAGCCTGGGGATGTCAGACAAGGTGTGTGTCTGTAGTGATGGAGACCAAGCGTCCTTGGATGTGGGTTGTACCTCTTGCTAAATACCTCCAAAGCACAGCAGCCAAAAGGCAGAGCATAATCCAGCAGTTGGTGTTTGCTCATTCAAAATAGCATAAATGGACAGATCTTCTCTATATTATCATCAGCCCCATGAAAACACTCGTTGGGAAAGGGGCAGCAGGAAGAACTTGTTAGGAGATAAAACATGGAGAGCACAATAGGTCAGACATCACTGCAGTCAGGGTTGCCATCGCCTTTTTTCCTCCCTCTTTGCAGAACAAGGGTGCAAGCAGGTGGGAAAGTAAATCAGTTCTCAGTGGGATAAATGTGGGATCAAAAAAGTTCCAGCTTAGTTGCAGATTACTAGAGCCACTCCTGGGAGAAGTGGCTCGTGATTTGGGTCCCTGTGTAAGCCTGTGGGATGACGTCTGGTGCATTAGCAAAATTCTCAGTCAAATTCAGCAAAGCACTTAAGCTTGTGCTTTGCTGAATGGTGATTGATTTAAGCACAGTTCTGCTTAATGCAGAACAGGTGTGAGGGGTCAGAAACTGTTAAATTGGTTACAATGCACCTTACATTATCAAATTTCTGCCATTTCAGCATGCACTCAGATGCTACAACAGTTAGGAACATAGTAAAGCTAGTGCAGCCTTCCAAATAATCGCATGCTTCTTCCCTGTCAGGGGCTGGGCTGTTAGTCTCATGCCATATTTACACAAGTTCTCTCTTAAAATCACCAACGTATTGCTCTTCTGGGACAGACATTGACTCAGGTGGTGTTGGGATGTGTTTTAGCAGCTTTCTGCTGGAGCAACTTGATTTTATGGTCAGATTCTGCTCTGCTGGTCCCAAGAAATGCTTGGAGGTATGGTTTTCTCAGCTCTGCAGGGAGGTAAAGATGGTGCTCTGCTTGTTTTCTCTCTGTTTCTCTCTTGCTGTCTAGTACTGTTTAAGGAGGAGATGCAATGGCCAGGCAGGTCTCAAGTGTGAGCTGGATCTCATGGACAGTGCTGTAGTAGCAGCAAAGCCTGCTAGTTACTAGTGCTATGCCTATAAAGACCTGGAAGAGTAGTTAGGGGATGACTTTGCCACTTAGGTGGCTCAGTGTGGCCATAGGCCACTGTCACCATCAAATGAGAGCTGTGTGTGTGGCTGGGCTCTCAGCTGGGGCTGTCCCTCGGTCAGCTTTGTGCCAACCCCAAAGCGAAGACAAGTCTGTTTTCAGAGCACCGCTGTGGGGGGAAGGTCTGGCATATCTGAGATGCTGTGCTCCTTAGCAGTGTGGACTGCAGAATGTGATTATTGTGCTCAGATTGTCTGGATTCTGCAGAAAATGGTTATTTTCAGTCAAAACACTTATCATTTATTTTGCCAGTGCCTTATCTTAATTTAATTCTGGAGATATTAAATATTTGGCTATTTATATACTTGCAGCTTATTGGATTGTGAAGCAGGTAATTAAATAGACTGTGAACTTGGTCTTTGGCTGTTGTGAAACTTTGCAGTTCTTGATCCATAGCCTGACATTTCAGTTATTGTGGGTGGCACCTCTTGGGCCAGAGATGTTGCAAACTAAGAGTGGAAAAGACTTATCTGATCGTGCAGCTCCAACCCCTGCTAAAGCCCATCGTTTCCAAAAGGTATTATTTATGGCCTTGCTTTGCGTAGTCTAGACACTCTCCCCGAAGCAGTTTGCCTTTTGCACAACTTGTAATTCCTTCTGCTGAGTGGTGAGTCACTTGCTTTCCGTTCACCTAAGTGGGAATTGGTCGGCAAGTCATTTCCCTATGCAATTTTTTGTTAGCTGGAGAAGTATTTACTTAGTTTGTAGTGTGGTTTAGCAGTAGGAGCCCAGCCATCACAATTCTGCTAGGAGCACTGTGTGCATACAAACCCCTTAGAGCTACTGCCAGTGCTTTAGTCCAGGGTGGTACAAGGTAAACATCCTATTTCTATTTAATTATGTAAATTTGATCACTGTGTTAAGACCAGTCGATATAGTATGATCAGGAAAGCTGCTGCTTGGATGGTATCGATGTGAATCCAGCTGGAGACTTCAGCAGTGCCAGGGTTTAACCCACAGAGTGATCTCCAGGAATCACATATATTTTAGCGTGTCTTTGAAAGTTAAGACTAATTAAAACAGTAGAGTTATGTTAAAGCAGCAGACAAGGGGACATTCCCTGATGGTGAGCAGCTCCTCTCTGTCACCCAGGAAAACGAGTGGGTCCTTAGAGGAGGGGTTTGATAAGTGGCCACTCAAAAGTTTTCTCTTTCTGAAAATAGAGCAGGGTGAGGCAGATAGAGCAGGGAAGGTGCCACCTTGCTCCTCAGCTCTTTTGGAGCATGGTGCAGTCATGGCAGAACAGGCAGAGTTATCTCCTCACCTTGGCTGCTCCTCATGCAGGTGGCACCACCAGCTCCCAGTGGGCCAGGATTGGGTCACCCTTCTCATAGGGTGGTCCTTGTGGTTCAGCAGCAGGTCCAGCTGTGTCTTCGTGAGTTGGGAGAGGGGAGATGCAAGAGATGGCAGGTTCCTGGGGAGTTCCCCTGTGTCATTACCTTGTAGGTACTGACAGAAGTACACAGAGCATTCTAACCTGGTGCCTGCTTAGGAGGAAGTTAGTTGTGGGTACAGGATATTTGGGATGTTTCAACTGGGTTTTCCTCTGAATTGGGTGGGCTTCATTCTTAAAGCCGGACATAAGAACAGTTGCTGAGTGTTTGATGTTGACCTTTTGAAATTGTTGTTTGAAAAGGTGCTTTTAGTGATAATATTTGGTATTGTTTGTCTGTGATTCAGGCTGATAAAGTCAGACGTTTTCTAGAATTTAAACATGAGTCAAAATGTCATGCAAATATTTATTCAGCTTGGGGGAAGTGATGCCGTGTTTGTAGTTGTCATAGTTCAAAACCTGTCTGTCTACTTCGTGGTAAGGCTGAGAGCTTGGACTTCTATTAGTGTCAGGTATATAGTGACCCTTGTCGGTGTCTGCCCATACCCAAATGTTAATATTTGATGAAGAAATTAATGAAGTCTAGATTTAGTCATGGTTTTTCCTATCCCAAAGAATGGTGCTGCAGTGTTTATCCTTGGGGACTGGAGATGCCATGTACAGATCTCAGAGGAACCCCACTGACTTTGGTAGGTCTCTGGGCTGATGCCTCAATGAATTTGTACAAATACCCTGGCAAGGTCCGGCAGTGGCCTTTTGTGATCTCGTGGGCTAAATTAGGGTGTCATCCACGCAAGGGAAGAGTGCTCTTTGACTTCCTAAAACGATGAGTCTTCAAGTCTGGCTTTGTCTGTAGATCCTCTGCAGACTCCCTCCTTGGGGTGGGATTTAAATCCACACTTGATTTAGGATGAACACCGCATGTGAACTCGATCTGATCCTCCGTGAGGATGGAGCAGAGTGACCCTGTCCCTGCAAATCCATCACTCACTGTCTTCAGACAGGGGAAGCATCTTGAGGGGGAAAAAATTCAATAAAGTTTTTGCCAGTGGAAAAGAAGTACTTGTTTTGGATGTTGTTGTTGCCTAATGTACTTCTGCAGGAGAAAGGAGCCCTGTATCCAGAGCAGCTGCAGCACCGTGGTGTGTGCAGACACAGCTCAGTCCCTTGGAGCAAGGCTAAAAGGGGGTGGTTGGGCTCCTAATTGCCTGTCTGGTACAGGGGAGGAAGGTAGTAGGGAGGAAAGGGTGTCACAGCTGACATACAGACCCCAGCTGGGACAGGAGGGGACAAGCTGCCTAGCTGGTGGCACCCTGGTGAGCTAAAGGGACTTGAGTTTGATATTTGGCTGTCAGAGGGAAGATAAAGTGATGCTTCTAAATACAGCACCATGCTCATAGGAGTGAGATGAGGTGGGTGCCTTCTTGTTGAAGTAACATCGCATTTCCAGCTGGTGCTTTGCTTGGAAAGAGACTCTTATCCCCAAGAAGAGATTTGGGGGACCCCTGTCCAGCCAGTTGGCCAAGTAAACCTAAATATTGCAAAGACACTTTGGGAAGAGGTTTCTGGGCTCACTCTGGCCAGCCTTGACATGTGGCTGGTGCAGGTGGCTGTGAATGGGAGAAGCTCTTCCAGGAGCAGCCCACCAGATGCAACCTGTGTGCCACTCTGGGCTCCCCTCAGGCATCCCTGTTTGATGGGTGGGAGCTGGGAAGGAAGGGGCATTCGGGAATTGTGTTCTAGGCACAGAAAATACTGGGTGACTTGGGAGCAGTTAGGGGAAACCATTCAGAAGTTTCTGTTGTACTGCTGCTGATGCTGTCAGGGGCTGTAGCTTTTGCAAGGAACGGGGTTTCACTTTGCCTGGTGTGCTGTTGAGGTCAGCTGGTCCCACACCTTAGCAGCAGAGGACTGAGGCAGCTGGAAGGTGATATGGGTATCACACAAGCAGAACATCAAGCTAAGGCAGTTTTTCTCTAAGATGCCAAACACCCTTTCCTAATTCAGGAAGAGGGCACAAATGCTTTGCATATTGCACGTGCCAAAGTTTGCTTTTCTTGCCCCCACCCCTAGATTTCCCTCCCTCCCAGCAGACCGCTCCCATTCTTCTTGCAACCAGAGATGACAGACTCATTGCTGCCTCGGAAGGAAGCTAATGGGGTGACGCAGCAGGAACCAGCTGCTTTGCTACCTGCGTGGTGACAGTGCAAGGATGAAGGAAGGACACAGGCAGCCCTTCTTCAGCCACGGGCGAGGCTGCGTGACCCGACAGCGGTGCCTGCTGCAAAAACCAGCTCTGTGCCTCCCACCCGTGGCTCTGCAGACCACCCTCTGCCTGCGAGACCTCCAGGCAGGAGCCATCTGCTGCTGTTATCTGGGGACGTGCAGCTGTCTGAGCTGCACGGGGTTGGGTTTTGGTGCGTAGCCAAGAGCTAGTTGGAGTTAGGACTGCAGAGACTTTGTGTGTGTGCTCAGTCATTCGCGAGGGCAGAGCAGCTCTCGAGCGTGAATCGATGCCGATGCTCCGCGACGGGAAGGAACAGGGATTTGGGAAGGGCACCAGGCCTGGCTGAGGGAATTTGGAGAGAGAAGTGGCAGCTTTGCTCCCTCCCTTTATCAACTGTTTGGTGCTTCAGTTTGCAAACTGTCCTCTTCTGAAAAGGTATCTGTGAAGGAGCTGGGGCAGTGAGGAGGGATTGCTGACAGATTCCAGATGTGGCTGTGTTTTCCTTTTCCATCTCCCACTTGCTCTGTGGCAGGTACAGCCCATGGCCATGCATGGATAGTGGGGAATAATACTTTTCTCTCCTCTAGCTGTGTCGAGAGAACTGGTGTCCTGAAAAGACTCAAGTTGACCATGGAGTGGTGGTTTACATTGGCCAAGGCTCTGCCTGCTTGTTGGTGGGCTCCTGGATTTCAGTGGTACCTTCTGCTCTTAAAGATGTTGGCTACAATGCAGCAAAGACCCTTCCCCTGCCTTCAGCTGGAGTCTTGTGATTTTTTTTTCTACTCCAAGGGCTATTTCTTCCCCAGAATCTCTCACAAAACTTTCCCCCACAGCCTTAGCCGTGTGCCCAGCAGGAAGAGCGGCCGTCGGTGCACTTGTTTTAGCTTAACTGGCATAGGGAGGGAAGTCTGGGGAGGGAGTGGCGTCAGAGAGCCTGTTCTTTAAACACTGAGCTGCTTGCACCAGCTACCATGAGCCTGCACGGCTGAGACAGGGGCATCCCCTCAAGGGTTCCGCCAGCCCAGAGAGGGGGTTACGTATCAGCAGAGCGAGCACATCTGAGGCACAGGTAGGGAACAGAAGGAGCATGCTGGTGGCATGATGAAGGATGGGGGAAGTGAGTTTGGCATTTGAATTCCACTTTCAAGCCTCTGGTTTTGCTTGTTGTTAAGTATTGTTTTACAGGTGCATGTGCTTGGCCAAGGGTTATGAGCTAAGCAGGATGGGATCTCCGTAGATGTTGTTAGAAGGTTTCTCCATCAATAGTGGCAGTCACTTGAAGTGCCCAGATTCCAGTGCCATATAAATTGCTGGCTGGTATAAAATGGATGTTCCTTCCTAAGGCTGTGTTGCATCTCTGCTGCTGAACTTACATTTGGAGTTCTTCGAACTCCGACCTCTAAAGCCTCTGTGACAAAGCTCCTGCTTGGTGCATATTTCATGCAGCAGGATGTGAGTGATAGAAATTCTTCCTCTAATTTCATCTCTCTGTAAACTCCCTTCTCTCAGCTTCTGTCACACACCAGAATATTCCTTTCTGCACAGAAGTCACCCCAAAAGTGAATCAGATCCTGCTGAGCAGGACGGTCTTCCACCACCTATTTATAGTGTGTGCAATTACCCTCCATGCATCTTGGAACTCTAATTGCCTTTTTATTGCTCTTTAGCAGTGTGTTAAAGGTTTTTGAATGCTCATGCCTTGTTTTCTCATTAGCTCTATTTATTCCTCCTTTGGCTCCCTTCCTCAGCCTCATCAAATTTAGCATCTTCTTGCCTTCAGGGCCTTGGACAGCCCTACTACTTCTGACTTCTCCCATGTCCTGTCTTGTGTTGCTGCTCCAGATGCTTTGTGTTCCCCAGTCTTGCTCTGACATGCTGTTGGGGCCCATCTCCTGGAAGGGGCTCTGTGCCTGCTGTGGTGCCCTGCCAGTGATCCCTTTGCTGGGCAGGGTGGCTCTGAGAAGGTGCCTCAGTGTCTCTAAGGGCAACTGCCTTGCATCAGGCAGGGCTAGTTAGCCTAGTGAGGCTGCCCAGGCAATTAGGAGCAAGTACATGATTTCAGAATGGGAAGCAGTGGTCAGGAGTCTGGGAAGCAGCTGGTAATAGGGACTGGGAGTTGGTAAGCCAGTGAGAGGCAGGAACTGTGTCTTGGGGTCCCCTGCATGGATTTGTTTTGCCAGGGTGGCCCAGGAGCTGCTGTATCACCAGTGGTGCCCATGTGATATGGCCCCTCTCTAAAGCCACAGTCTGTTGGGCTGGGGGCACATACAACTGGTATCACTGGGATTGCTTTTTTTTTTTAGTGTTTTGTGTGTATCCTGTACCTGTTTTCACCTGATGGCCATAACAGCATGGGCTTGGACAGCACCTGGTACCCTGGGTAGGTCACTGGGAGCAAGCAGTAGCCTGAATTTGCCTCATATAGTCTCCGAGTGCGAAGTCCTTGTCAGTGTTATTTGCTTTATGTTTTCACCTTGTTGTGTGGCATTTCCATAGCTCAAATGAATTTAATTATCCCTCGAGGTGCTTGCTTGCTCACAGTTGTCCGAGACTTTATTGCCCTCCTCTAGTGTATTGAGGAGCCCACACAAATCTTAATCATCAGCAAATGTAATCATGGTGCTTGATGTTTGTTCTTCCAAGTCCATGCTGTATACAATGAATGAAACTGGTCTTAATACCCATCTGTGCCTCCCTTTCAGCACCTGTTATGTTCTAACATGCTTCCTTGCTGTGTATGGCCCCGCCACTCAGTCCTAACAGCATTCGTATTGACCAGAGAAATTAACGTTTTATGTAAAATTCTGTCAAAAGCTTTCTCACCCTGTAGGTAATTTATGGCCAGAGCTTGTCCTCAGCAGCCTCAGCACACCTGCTAAGTGTGCTGTCTGCTCAGGGAGGGCTTGGGGACCAGGCTGAGTTCAGTAGCCTGCGGTGTCTGCAGGTTGTGGGCTGAGGACAGGCGAGTGCTTTGTGCTGCCAGCCAGCATCCCTGCCTGCAGCCTGTGTCTGCCTGTGACACAGTGGCTCTTGTGACATGGGCTGTGCAGTGCTGCTCTAGGCTGGCATCCTCACCGACCTCACTCTGCCTGAGTGTGGGGGTTCATTAGTCAACAGGAAAATTACTGAAGTGAAACAGGGCCTGGAGCTCTCTGTTCTCAGAGGGAGTTTGCTGTTTTAGATTCCTTGTGAAAGGTGAAAGCAGAGGCAGAGCTGGGCAGTTTGGGCACTGACTGGAGGCTTGGGGCTGCGCTGGGTTACAGGCTCGGCTCCCTGCTTGGTCCTTCACAAGCTCTCACAATTATCCAGATCTTTCTCAAGCTACCATCAGTATGAAGGTGATGAAAATATTTCTCCTTCCTCCAGAGAGCACTGGAAGACGGTGAGAGCTTCTGAGATATTGAGTTAATTGCTTAGTGCAGGATGCAGGTCCCTGGGAGCAGTGGGGCTGGACCCAGCAAGAGTGTTCATGCTGTAGCTCGGACACACACGGACACCGAGCACCCAGGGGCTGTCCCTTCCGTGACTTACCATGTCCTCCAAGCAGCTTCTACAGCTGCTCCCTCTTAAAATAAGACAGCTACTAATAGTCTTGCATAATTCATGCTTATGAGTTGTACCCATTTGATGTTTAATTTACACACATGGGGCTTCTTATAGTTCTTACCAACTTTGTGCGCAATAGCCATGCACCCTTTCCTCCTGTTTGCATTTGGGCAGGGGCACAGCAGGCTGCCTGCTGTTTCCATAGGCAGGGCAGTGCATGGCTTGCCGGCAGCTTGCTCCTCTGTCATTTCCTGAGCTTGTCACGGGTGCTGCCATCCTTCAGGACAGCACAACACAGCAGGGAGAATTGCACTGTAATGCAGAAGCAGGGAAGAAAAATCTCCATCCTTATTGCTCCACTTTTCTCTTTCCTTTGAATGCTCTCAAAACCCAACTGCTGTATGAAAGGAAGGCAGCCTGGAGCACTGAGCCTTTGCATTGCTGGGAGTCTACAAAGCAAGGCTCTGCTCCAGACAGGCTCTCTCAGGCTCCATATGCATGTGCTCCATATGCATGTGCTCCATATGCATGTGCTCCATATGCGTGTGCTCCGGCTGCCCTTGCTTAGGGCGCTCTTGGTGCAAACCGTGGCCTCCAGATATTTGTGCTGTGGTGATGGTTAAGGCTTGCAGGGATAATCAAAATGGGACTAACAGGAGATGGGCATTTAAACTAGTGTAGCAGTTCAGCTGACCCCTGTTAAAGCCCACGTGAGCAGGAGAAGAGTAAGACTTCTGATTCTTCCCTATCAACCAAAGGTATAAGATCCGATGGCCAGCCAGAAGCATCTGGCTTGCTGTTTAGTTGCTGCAGGTCTGGGAGGGAGTTACAGATGCTCCAGTAGTGTGGCAAATCATCTCCATTTATCTTGTGCTGTTATGCCTCGATGATGTCAGATGGTCTCTTTACATTGCATACATATTCAGGCTAAGCAAATCACAGTAGTTTTCCTATTAAAATTTAATGATGAAAGATCACACTTATAAGTGATTTCTTTTCTTTTTTTTCTCTAACCAGTTGTTTCAGTTGCTGTATAACCCTCATGCTAATGGTAATAATCCTTCTTTGCTGTGACTCAGGAGAACAGATGTGCCTTTTGAATTCTTTTTTTTTTTTACCTAGACAGAATCTTTGTGGGTTTGTTTTTTTTTTTTTACAGCTCTGATTACTTGCTTTGCAATGCTGTGACCTATGTTCAAGGTGAAACTTGTGATAAATACTTGCTTTGGTAGAGGAACAACTATGTTTTTGAGAAGATTAAGGCCTGTCAGGCAACAAGCCTCATTTCAATTAGACGTCAAAATGCAAATCATCCAGACTTCAGAGTATGTCAAGGTGAGAGTAGAAAGGACTTTAATCCGTTCTGAGATTGAGTTGAAATCCTCGAGCACTTTAGTTGTTCTTGGTTAGTTACGCTGACTAGGAATGCTGCAGGGTTAAGTCACAACTGTGGAAGGAAACCCTTCAATAATATTTTTTGTCAAATGTTAAAAGGCTTGCTGGCTACATGTAGCTCATAGGACTATCATCCCTCAAATCACAGAAATATGACTGAAAGTTGCAGCTGTAATGACAAGTTCCCTGGTTTTAATGTCTCAGTTGTCATTGGGCTTTTGGGTAAATCTGCTTCTTTCATGGGAGAATCTTAAAACCCAGGCACATTCTCAAAGCAAACAAAGAAAAATAATCCAGCAAAGGCAGGTGCAATGTGGATGCTATGGCTGGACCTCCCCAGATGACCTGTGGGACCAGCCAGCCCGGGATCACTGACCCTGGTTCTTGTCCTGGCCAAGAGCCAGGATTGCTGTGGAAAGGCAGGGCACCTCATAGCAGGATGGGAAGGGACGGGAGCAGCGCCCAGGCTGGTGGCAACTCCACTGGATGCCCTGTGGCTCAGGTGGGGCACTAATGCTGAGTAGGGCCACAGCCCTGAGCTGAGCTTTAGCATCACTAGATAGGAGGACTGGTATTTTTCCCCATGACAGTGGTGCTTTTGGAAGAGATGGCACCTGGAGCTTAGAGCACAGCTTGCCAAAACAGAAAGGAGCATGCCAGCCCCAGGACTTCAGGGGCTGGAGGAGGGAATTGCTCACATGGATGTTTGGTATAGAGCAGGTAAGTGCTTGGGAGGCTTTTCTTCCCTTTGCTGGCTTTGGAAGGGTAAATGAGAGGTCTTGAGTGTTGGAAGGACTGAAATATTTTTTTTATTTTCTGCTTGAAGAGATAGGCTCAGTTTTACAAAATGCAAATGAAGTTTCTACTCTTCATTCTCATTTACTTGTATCTGCTTCTCCTTCTGGCTTCTCAGCAAACATTAATGAAAAAACTGGGGGTGAGAACCAGCAAAAAAGCAGCTTGTCCCCGTTGAAACCATGTGTACGAGGTCATAACTGTTTATGTAGCAAATCTCACAGGACTCAAAAAATGTCCTTGGTGTCGTCTTGTGCGATTTATCAGAGGTGTTTATGGAGTCACAGCACTACTTTGCACCAGAGATTGCAACCATACACTGTGGTTGTACATTGTGCATCTCTTTGTACCCAGCTTGGATGACTATGATTTGTAGATATAAGGCACAGAAGCTTACTGGAAAAATTATGACAATGCAAATGATACAGCTATTTTGTTTAGAAAACATTTAATCATGGTAGTGTGTAGACTTTGCAGCAGAAAAACTTCTGTAGACAGAGAAATTCTATAAAATGTACATGTTCTCGGGAGCTGGACCTTGTCTCAAGAGAATTCACAGCCACCTCACATCACCCCATTCCCAAGGGAGCGGAGCAGCCAGTGAGTCCCCCATGGCTGGCAGATCTCCCTGTGGGGCTGGGGCTGTTTTTGCAAGGCAGATCTGGGCATTGCTCTTGGGGGTTGCTGGGTGTTGGTGACCCAGCCGAGGTGGGAAGGGCTACAAACAGGGAGGCAGAGGCAAGGAAACAACCTCAGCATCATACGGGCTGCTGCTGAATCACTGTTTACGCTGTTTCTGTACCTGCTGACTCGATGCATGGAAATAGGGTACCTCTATTTTTAGTTCTTACCTTGTGCATTCATGCACATGCACGCTGAAATTAGACTTTTTGTGATGGGAGCAGATTCTTGCCTACACAGGGAAGTATTTCAGAGTTGTGGCTCACTAATGATTCCCGATTTCTTCCCTTCCTAAAATCATCTGCACAAGGGGAGTGTGGGGAAGAGCTGCTTGCTTTGTATGGTAGTAAAGTAGCAGTAAAGAACTGCCTCTCCAATCGATGGCATCCAGCCGTGGTCCTGCCCTGCTGCCTTTCTGGCACCAGAATTGCAGCTGCCAAATTTTATTCCATATCCTGCTGGCTTCCTTCACCCTCTCCTATAGAGCTCATTTGGTACCTAAATATGATTTATCAACTGTTGCAGCAGGACGAGGGTGTTTTGGTTTGTCGCTGTCAGCTTTTACTCATCTGTGATTTATTTTGCCCATGTTGATGCTAATGGAGCAATATCGAGCTCTATCAGCAGAGTAGGTCCCAAGATGAACCCAGCACATTTGTGTTGGCAGGAGTTGTGTGTTGGCTGTTACCTGCTGCTGCATTAATTGTGCTGTGAAAACAGGCACCACTTTTGCATACGAGCTGGGACATTGAGGTGAGATAAAGCAGTGACTTGTCGCCAGCAAAAAGTCACATTGTTGTCATTGGGGCCAAGATCTGGTTTATTTTGTTAAAATTGCACGGAGCCAGAGTGCAAAGGTGGTGGAACATTCCAGTGAAAACAAGGCTTTCTCATCCTAGTGTGTTAGGATTGACAATGGCATTTTGGGAAGAAAAGAGAAGTGCTCTGCTTTTAAGTGGCTCTGTCATCTGCATGGCAGCAACTTTGTGACACTGTTTGTCCTCAGCTGCTGCGACTTCAGAAACTGGCTGGGATTCCCCATAGCTGGTGAGATTATTTGACTCAGAGATAGTTTTAAGAAGATGCATTTCCTCCCTAGTGTCCTCCTGGTGCACAGGGCACTGGTCCCTGCCACCAGAAAGTCTGGGATTGGGTGCTGCTGCTGGAATGAATGAAGTGGCACATACAGTGACAGCAAACTGGTCTGAGTCCCCTCCATGTACAGGGAGTGTGACAAAAGGCTCATTCAGGATTCCTGCCTTAAAATCATATGTCCAAAACCTTAATGCCATACTTGCACCCATGAGGTTCTTCCAACTGCCCTTTTGGGTTTGTCAGGAGAAAGTGACAGGGGAAATGATGCTGCTCCTAAATGCTGGGCGAGGTTTGGCATTGGCTGATGGGAATTGTGGCTTTGACCCCAAGGTCTCTGTGTCTTTGGTTTCTGGAAAGTCTGGTTGCTAAACTGCCGTCTCCCAGCAGGTCTCGTATCCTACACTACTTGCAGCAGACCCTATGGTAGCCTTGCTTTCCTTACCTGGCTTGTTCAGTCTCGACATCCAGAAACTAGTGTTGCCTCCAAATTCAGATCCATTTCTTAAATAACCACTAAATGTGCCGTGAGAGTTTGGTCTGACCTGACCTGAGAATGACTTAGGCATTCTGATACTCGCTCTGGTCCAGTGATGTCTGATGTCTTTTGGCTCCTTTCATGCCCTTCGTCATTACAGGGCCTTGGCACCCGCACCCAGGGGAGTGTGGTGTCCTTGTGAAACCCTCGCTGGGCCAGTTGCTCTCGTTTCAGGTATATCAGGAATGATGCAGTCGCTTTCTTCGCTGCGGAGTAGTTTTCTGACTCTGGAGCAACGTGTGGAGCTGCTGCACATTCACACACATTCCCGCTGTGAAAAACCTGCTGAATTGTTTTGAAGTATCACAGCAGGAAAGAGCTTTATTTCTCATGCTCCATCATTTATGTCAGCCCGACTTGTGAGCTGTTTGCCAGACATACATATGCAGGTATAAATGCATTGGCTTCCCACAGGCACGTTTTCTGCCTGTTTGTGGCTGCCCCTGTGAAGGGGCATCACCAGTCGGTGCTGGAAAACTCCTGTGGCAAAAGAGGGGAGAAAGGTTGAAGGAGAGCTGAGGACAGGTGGGAGGAACGTGCTTGTCTTGAAGTACAAACACTGTTTGCTTCTGCCTCACCTCCCTACGAAGAGACAAGGAGGGCCTTTGGACTGTGCCTGGACGCTTCCCCCAGGAGGTGGGAATAAGGTAGAGCAAGGGCTCCTGAAGAGTAGCTGTTTAGAAATAGATCCAGAGTACCTCTGTGTTTTTTGGGGGGAGAAACACTGAAGGTGTCAGCGCTTAATGTCTTTTTTTTCTGGACCTCAAATTGAAATGCAAATCTTTTCTCTGCAAAGATGTTTAAGGCTAAGCCTTATGAGGCTGAAACGGTGTGCAAGGAGCTCCAGCTGTCCCCGAGGCTTCAAATTTCAGGATTATTCGGAGAATTGCAAATTAGAAGGGTGCTGAAACCAGTTGTCTTGAGCTTCAGGGGAAACGTATTTGATGATATGTGGTATCTTGCAGATAAATTCCCAGGCCTCATCCCACATCGGTGGTACTTTTCCATCACCGATGCTATCGGTGGCCAGAGCTCTCTGCTTGGCTTATAGCCATGCTCCTATTTAAGGCTCAAGGGGAAGAGAGGCTGTGCAGAGAAGTACTCCCAAATCAGTGCTGGGCTCTGGCTCTTTCCCCACCGTGCCTGATGGCAGTGACTGTGCTGGGGATGCTCTGGTGCTCAGCGCAGGGTACGTGATGCCTCCTCAGACAACTGTGTAGAGGGCTCAAGGGTCAATACCTCGTTATAGCAAAGCCATGTGTCTGCCTTGCCTTTCTGCTCTCTAATTGCCACCTCACTGCTTCCTATCTGCATCCAGTAAGCAAGCTGCCAGGATAGTTAATTACTCTTCTGGGCTGAGTGCTGTATTATAGTCCATTCTGTCAATACTAATTGTTTTATAGAAATATGAAGTACCTCTTTCCCTTCTCTTCCCTCCAAGGACTTTGAGGTGCAGTGTGGGCTTTAATGATATCATTTGCCCTTCTGTCCAATGTGAGCAGGAAAATATCATCTCCCATTTGCAATGGGCACTTGGGGTTATCTGTTGGAAAGCTGCAAGGACTCTGCTTTTGGGGTCTGCTCCTGTGCCTTTCCAAAAAAACTCTTTCCCTACCCTGGTACCTTTGCTGATGTGTGTTTATAGCTAATCAAGTGCAGCCCAAGATCAGAGCAATAATTATCATTTGTCTTGGTTAATCCAGGCAATCCTTCCTTACACTGTGCCCTTCCTGGGTGGGAGTTCCTTCTTTTTGCTTTTCAGTCTTTAGTTTAATAAATAGGTTGTGCAAAAGAATAAGTAACTAAGCAGAGGTTAGTGCACACAGTAGCATGTGAAGATAGCACATAAGGAAAACTCCCTTTTTCAGGCATGAAAATTGTCAGTCCTTGGTGTTCAGTTGTATCTCTGCTTGCTTGCACTGACTCAGGTGGTCAAGGTGGGCATCCACTGGTGATGGCTCTTTGCAGGGGGATTTATCATCTTACATGTGTTTTTATTGCTCTGGAGTAAACACCAGATAAACCCACACTCATTCATAATTAAAGAAAAGTATATTTAAATGTGCCCCACGTGTGCTGAGCTTCAGGTGATGCAGTGTTTGTAGTGACTAATGTTTTGGGGCTGTGCTCTGATTCTCTTTGCCTCACTGGAGGTTTCGCTGTTAGCTTTTGTCGTTAGCAGTATTGCACGGAGCAGGATGAACTCCCAGGTGAGCACCTGGGATCTGTTCTAGCTGTCATGCAGAGATGAAATACAGAGCAAGGAAGAGCTCAGTGCCTGGCTGTGGGAAAGGCCCTGCCACCGGGATGCTCCAGACCTGATCCTGAATGCTTTGTGTGTGTACAACTTCCTGCAGAAGCTTCAAAAATGAGAAACGGATGTGCCTGAGGTGCTGATGTGATTTTAACAGAGATAGGGAGGGTTTGTTGGCAGAGGGACGGTTGTCAGAGTCACATTCCCTGGTGGAGTGGGGAGGATGGAGAGGTGTTTTAGCCCTTCCCTGTGTGGCACCTTCTGCTTGGCCCGTGCTCAGCACAGCTGCAGATGCACACCTTGGCACTTGGATCAGGGCTTCATCTGCTCTCAGCTGGTTACACTGGGCAAAAGGAGGATAGCTGGATGCAAGGGTTAATGGTATTCTGCTGTCTTCCCAGGGGATTCACAGAGCAGAACCATACTTAATTAGACTTGCTTTCATACTTAATTAGAGTTGCTTTCAGAAAACAGTGCAACTTCTGGTGCTCTCAATGCTTTTCAATGGCAAGCACAGGAGGGCAAGCAGCGTGGAGGTCCTGCAGACCCACAGGGCCAGAAATACTCAGACTGAGAACTGGGAGGCAGGAGTGCTAACCCCATGAGTTGAATGGTGCAGAATGACTGCTGGTTTGTCCCACAGGCATGGCAGAGTGCTGGACTGCTGGACATCCTCAGTGCATCCTTGTCAGGCTGAGGAATCCTTGATGAAAATCTGAGACTGCTGTACACAGGGCGAGATTACATGGCTGTGAGTGCAAGCTGTGAACTGGGACATGACACAGCTTTTTCTCTGGAGAAACATTTTTTTGCATATGATGTGGGATTTATAAACAAAACTTACTCCAATTAGGGCTGAGCATTTCCTTTATCCTATTAAAATATGGTGGGGATGGGCAGAAATGAGCTTTTTAGACTTGGCCTCTGTCTTCTTTATCTATGTTGAGCTCTGGGTGTTTTTGTGACCAGAGACTTGTTTGGCATGAAGTTGCTGTACAAGAACTTTCCATCCCAGCTGAGCACTCCTGGTGACTTCTCTCCTGATTTTCTCTGCAAACATTCAGCAAAGTTTGATGCACTGCTGGTGTCACGTGCAGAAAGTTCTGTTCTGTGACTTTAAAATGTATCCCAGCTTTAAATCTGCTTTATAAGGGTCTTGAGAAAGCTGGTGTGTTGTGGTGTCCTTGGTGTTGTATCAACCAGGCTTGTGGAAGGCTGCATGTAAGTCTTCTGAAAACAGCTTTCTGATTCTCAACCACAAATGTGATTATGGTTACATTAAGGAATGGAAGCATGAGAAGCCAGGTTGTTGCATTAAAGGTCAAGATCAGTTGATTTTTAATCCTTTGACAGCAGCAACCTCCTGTCTGGTACACCTGCAACTTCATGTGTGTCTGCCAAGGCATAGGCAGGAGCTTAGAGATCAGACACGGAGCTTTGCTTCTGGGACTTTTCTGGGCATAAAAGGCCGGAATGTCTTGGCTCTCAGTTTGTTTTAAGACAAGAGCCTGGAGCTGCTGTCGCTCAGTGGGACCCAACTCTGCTGCTTTGTGCCTGCTGTCAGTGGGAGATGGGGAGCCCCCAGTTTCCCAGTGTGTGTAACTGGATTCTGGGTGGGAGCAGTAGCACCTCATTGTTTGAACCACAGGCTTCAGCAGGAGTGGGGCCAGTTTTAGGCTGGGCCTGGTTGGGCCCTGTGGCATGTGTTTGGGGAGGGTGTGGATCATGAGTTCAAAGGTGAGCAAGCTCCTATGCACATACTCAGGGATGTGCAGCAACTCAGGATGCCACCAGCGATGCTGTTGGCTTAATATTCATCTCCTGTGTTTGCAAATTTTGGCATGAGCTGCAGCTTCTTCTGTTAGTATTTTGGGACAATTTCCTTCCATTCCTGATTAAAATGCATGTGTTTTTCCTCATTTAAAAATATCATCTGTGTCAAAAAGCTAATGATCACAATACCTGGCTTCCTTTTCCCCAACAAAGATGACAGCAGTGATATAAATCATAATGTTGCTGATTGTAAAATTGCTACCTTCAGGCACATCTTTATTTTAGGGTTGGATTTTTTGGCTGCCACAATCTACAAGAGAAAGACAGTTGGAAATTTTCTCCTTTAATATGTAGTTTTCACAGATCTGGAATCTTTTTATCAAGTCAAGCTACTTTGGCTGCCAGGCTGGAAAGAGCAGAAGATTAAAGTGCCTTTTTCGTTTTTTTTTTCAGGTGTGCAGCTGTGCATATAAGTATACTGTGGTTTTCCTGACGTAAGATAAAGTCATAAAGATTTCCTGGTGGGCTTTTGCATTGCTCTGCTATTGTGGTCCTTGCTGCAGTAGCCAGTGAATATCCTCTCCTCTTGTGACTTTTTGCTTGTCTGTTCTAAGCCTCAGTTACCTTCCTCCAGTTCCTCGTGTGGTTGCTGTAGGACCACAGACCTTCCCAGCACTGAGGTGTGGCAACTCCAACAGGGTTGGCATGTGCAGGGTCCTGCTGAGAATTTGGATTTTAGTTGTTAGTTTTTGAAGTGAAATCTCAATGGGATTTTAATGCTGCATCATATGGAAAGGCTAAGGATTGTTTGTTTTGTTGAGGTTTTTTTCATTTTTAGGGGAGAGGTTTTTTTCCCTTCCACCTCTGTGGGGAGACATAAATGCCTGGGTAAGAGAATCAGGAGCTGCAGAGAGTATCAGAAATGCCACCACCATCTGACCACCTCCCAAATGACCGAGCTTTGTGCTCAGTGAATGACGACAGCAAGCCCTATCAAGGGTATGGCTTGTATTTAATTCTGCGTTACAATCCCTTTAATCTAGGATTATATCCAGTTGTTTTCTTCATGCGGGGTGTATGCTGTCAAATAAAAGCAATAGCAGCTGGGAGAAGAAAAATTGCTTCAAACAGGGGCAGAAAACCTTGAGTATCTGCAGATGCTTTTATCAGAGGCATGAACCTGTCTCACAAAAACTGTCCAGGCAGGTGCAAGGGCTGACAGGACCCTCCAGCTCTGATAGATGAAGACCCTGGGAAGGCAACTGGTTGCAAATGAAACAGTAATTGCTTTCCCCTCACTGAATGAAATCTTCTCTGAGGCGATTACACAGATTAAAGCTTCCCACTGCAATGTACCAGAATAAATATAGCCTGTGCCTCTTGCGGGGGCTGCTGCAGAGCAGCATCGGCAGCGGGATGCCTCCTGCGAGGGATGACAGGGCAGCTGGAGTCAAGAGTAGAAATCCTGTAAAAATAGGGCTGGAAGGACCTCAGGCTGTCTGAACATCTTCCTCCCTTGAAGCTGGATTGAGCATGCCCAGGTCATTCCTGGTGGCATTTGTCCAGCTGGTCCCAATGGGGATGTGGGGATATGAGTTCCTGGGCCACCTCTTCCTATTCATCCTGGGGCAGGACTTTTTCTCCAGTATCCAGCCTGGCTTCTTTGCTGTAAAGCATACCTTTAATTTCTCGTCATGGACACAGGGAACAAATTATTTTCTTTTTTTCAGTAGATTTTTCTGTACTTTGAGGAGTCTTGTCCTCAATGCCTCTTCCACCCCAAAGGAGCTCTGTGGTTTCCACAGCCCTGCCCCAGGCTCACGTTTCTTACCTTGCTCCTGCTCCCCTTCTCAGGGGCTCCCTAGGTGGTTAGTGCCACCAGGGTGCCCCTTCCCTGCACTGGGCAAGTGCCTTAGTGCACTCCCAACCATTCACTTTGCGTGTTAAGTTAAGCCATTACCCAAAATAACGGGTCTGTTTTACCAACTTGATAATTGGTAGTAGATGCCACTTTGACCAAGGGGCCATGCCTACATAAAATTGTTTTCCTTGCTTACCACAGCATGATTTAACTACCTGGCACTGTTAGTGTTGTTTGATTAGGTTATGTGCTATATAATTTCAAGTACAGTGTGTGTATGGTAGTTGCATAACACAAATTAAAAGTCTCTGAAGTACAGCAGCCGTACATGTGAGAGTCATAGAGATCCTTTTCCACTCTAATTAGCTCCTTTCCAGAAGAAAAGAAAAAAGCATCAAAAAATGCAGCTCACTTCAATGAGTAGTAGAAGGTAATGCCTTGTATGGGCTCGGGCAGTGCCACATGGCAGAATATCATGCTGGGTGGTACAAAGCTGTGTCTCTTCCCTGCAGCAGTGTGCTCATGTGAAGAATCTGGCTTTTCCTGAGGTGTTTGGCAAACCTGATGTGAGCAAGCGCAGGCACAGTGGGAGAGGGAGTGCCATCTCCTTACCCTGCACCCAACTTGTCCAGACCCCATTGGCGCAAGCTTGGGCTCCCCTTCCAGAGCTCAGCATCAGTCGCTGCCCAAGGAAAACAGACTTGTGTCCTTGGCACAGCCTTGTGGAGGGGACTGCTCCTGGCTCTCACAGCTTATCATGTGAAATTATTCAAGTTACGAGTACCTTGGGGTTAGGGCTGCTGGGGATTTTTCTTATTTTCATTCTGCACCAAATGGTACAGAGAGGCCATGAAATTCTGGTTACCAGCAGCAAAAATAAGCCCTGGAGCTGACCTGGGTGCAAACGGGATAAGGCAGGTGCCTGGGAAGCTCAGGCTGCTGCAGAGGCATTTGTAACCAAAGGGATTTGAGTGAGCTGTGGGCGAGCACTCAGTAGTGCTTTGAATTGTGACAGTGATCTCAGCACCGTCACCTCCTATCAAATGAATCAGCAGGAAAAAAATCTTTCTCTGGCCCAGGGCTAGTTAGTTTAATTAAAGGTCTGTTGCTCTTGCCAGCAGTTCAGGCAGAATTTGATGTAGTCAGCGAAGTTGGTTGTTTAAATGATGTAATGTTATTATGCCTATTTTTCCTCGAGTCTAAATTTCTGTGGCGTAAGTAACAGGATGAAATGATCTGTTGTTGTCTGCAGAGAACTGATGAGAAATGAGTGGTGGAGGTGGTGGGTAGGCACTTCAAACTGCAGGGGATCTACTGTGAGACCTGATGGTTTTGCTGCAAATTGCAAGGACCAGGGCTGTGCCAGTGGCTCGCCTCGTGTGGCACGTTGGATGAGCGGCCACCTCCAGCTCAGCATCTGCTTATTAACCTGTTTTGAAGAAAATAACCTTGACATCTAGTTTATCCAATCCCAAAGGACTGTGATTTGTATCTGTCTTTTTCTCTAAAGAA
The DNA here is from genome assembly GCA_013399855.1 of Oxyruncus cristatus. Lineage (NCBI taxonomy): Eukaryota > Metazoa > Chordata > Aves > Passeriformes > Cotingidae > Oxyruncus > Oxyruncus cristatus. The sequence goes on along the minus strand of VXAY01003228.1, from coordinate 2,025,650 downwards.
TAAGAGTCTATATTTATATCTTGGGGATGAATTTTCTCTAGGCTTTTGCTAATCTGGAAAAGTCTCAGTGACTTAAAGAGATGGTTATAATGATGGACTTTTGCCTCTGAACTGCTGGACTCTAGTGGGGGATGTAAATTAGTACATTTAAAGTGGGATTTGTTTCTGTAAAGGTGCAATGATTGTATAGTTGCTAACAACTCTTTCCATTGATATAATTTGCAAGGAAAAACAATACTGAATTATGACTCTGAATCAGAGATAGGCATAGCTGAACCCCAGGCTTTTCATGTGGTGCTGTGCTTGAGCAAGCTTTTTTAACTTTTTTGATTAAAATCGTTGCTTTGGAGGTCCTGAGATGCAAGGGGTCTGAAAACCACAGGGGTGGCTGTGGGAAGCAGGAACCTGGGCAAGTAGATTGCGCAGGAAGCAGTTTTCAGGCTACTCCCAAGAAGATGTTTGCATGCATTTATCTACTTCTTTCTGGTTGCTTGTTACAAAGTCATGCAAGTGAAGCTATAGAGAGTGCCCCATCCCAAGGACCTTGTTAGTTGTTGACAGTAGCTGCTCCTGGAGCAGTCACAAGAAGTGCTGCAGTGACCACCTGGTTCCTCCAGGTTCGCTCCCGAGGGCTGTAAGCAGCTGCCACGTGGACGATGGCCCAGGGGTTGGCTTGTGCCATTGCTGGCACCTCGCTGGCCTTTGGCACTGCCCTGGCTCCAGCGCCCCAGCCTTTCTTGGGAGCCTGTTGAACGTGAACCCTGGATGTTTTGTCATGCTCACAGCCATGGCCATTTGCCTGGTACAGCTGCTGGGACTGACTTAGTGCAGTTCTGTACTCATCAAAGGTGGCCATCGAGATTGGAGGCTTTTTGGCTTCTTGGCTGCTGCTTCTGCCAGTAGTTCCTATTAACACTAATGGAAATCACACTCTAGCATCAGCAGCACAGCACTCTCTGTGCTGTGCTCCGCTGTCTGACAGGAATGGGATTGTGGAGGTAATTCCTTCTGGATCACACAGAGATTTTACTGCAAGGGGTCTTGCTGTCACTTCATATGTCTTTGCCAGCTTAATGTTCTGTTATTTTCTTCCTTGGGAAGAGGCTGTAAAGCTGAAGAGTGTGATGGGGGTTAGTGCTGGTTCTGCAGGCACCGAGAATAAGGGAATAAAAGTCTTCTTTTGAATTCCAGCCTTTGACACAGTGCTTCAGAGGGTTTCCTGTGGCCCTCCGTAGCTACAGAGAATGTTGCTCTCTCTTCAACAGCAGCCCCCGAGCAGAGAATGCAGCATGTGTCACCCACCCAAATGTCAGCCTGTAGGCAAAGAGGATTTGTGCACAGCTTAACAGAGCTCATCTGCCAGACCCATTCAGAATTCTCCTTGGTCTCCCAAACAGGCTGGTGGGTGCTTTGCTCTTACTGACTCATGTTGGGCAGGCTCTGGGTTGCTCAAGATAAGCATCTTTATTCTATCATGCTCTTGCTGCAGAAGTCTGTTTGCTGTTAGCCTGCAATGTGGCAAAGGCATCTGTCTTTCTGTGTTGTTTTTTTTTTTTCTGATGCTATCTTCTGTTTCTTTTCTTCTCTATTGTATCTGGATGAATTGGGATTTGTTTTGCTCGTTTAAATCACATTTCTGTAAAAAAAAATCTAAGGAATTAATCACAACACTCAAAAATAGTATGTGGTTTGAAAAGAAGTGGTCGCAGTTTAAAAGATTAAAGGAAATAAAACATTTTATTTGCCCCCTGGATTTAAGGGACTGTTAGTGTAACCTGGGAGACAGCATGGAGAGAGAAATGAGACTGCAAAGACAGACACACATGAGCCAAGAAGAGTGACTTGTGCCCAGTAGTTCTACATTTGGGCTTGGGGAGCTTTGCTCCTGCCAAAGACTTGGACTTTCAAGTCAGTGAGGGGGAAAGTATCTTCTCCAGGACTGGAGCTGTCCCTTTGCTTCCCGATGGGCAGCGATGCTGAAGTTCTCGAGTGACTTCTGTTGCCAGCTTATCTGGCATTTTTTCCAAGATTTCCTCTGGGGGGGAATTTGGTGGTGATTTTGTTTGCCATGACATACATAATCTCCGGCTTTCCAAACCCTCTGTCAGGATTTCAACTGGAACCTGGCAGCTCTCTCTGCTGCGTGGGTCAAGCCAAGTGCTGAAGCCTGGCTGGGAACGAGTTGGAGGTGGAAGAAGGTTTCCCACCAGTTTGTCCTTCTCTTGTCAGTGTGGGCAGGATACTTTCCCACTCAAGAAACCATCGTGTGTGGGTCCCTGAAGTTTGGAAACTGCAGACGAGGAGAGGCTGAATGGCAAAGTAACACTGGCATCCCTGGAGAAAGCCCTGCCAGTGGAACCGAGGGGGACGGGCTTGTTCGTGCTGCTTTCTGGCACTTCCCCTTCATGCGTGCCCCAGCCTGGCCCAGCTTTCTGGACAAAACCTGCTTGGTGACAGTTCAGTCTGGTCCCCTCTTCTTCCTTTTGAGGCCAGAGGAGCTGCACAAGCACGCGAAGCTGGTGCTGTGGGTTCTGGCATCGCCTGCCTTCGCCAGTGTGCCCCAAAGGCTGCCTGTCCATGTCACAGCGTGCCTTCTTCTTTGCCCAGCTGCCAGGGAAGCTTGCTGCCGATATCCCAGAGGGATGGGAAGGCATTTGTCTCCAAGACAGCCATCAATCAGGGCCACCCCCTTGTGAGCAGGCTGTGTGGGCCCCTTCTGCAGCGTGTGTTGGGGCTGCGTGCTGAGGGAGAGGCCATCATTGACTGGGCTGGTTCTGGCCCAGCAATTAGCACAGGAGCAAAACTCTGAGCTCCTCTTACTCAAATATCTTGGGGCATTTTCGGGTAAAACACTGGATTCCCATGACCCCAGTTCTGCAGCTTTTATTTAAGATTAGTATTTTCTTTCCAATTTTGCGGGTACCAGTTATCTCTGTACTTCAGCGTAGGCTGAGGCTTCTAATAGGAATATTTGAGTTTAAAAAAAAAAAAGGCAATCCATGCTGAGGTGAGCTGGAGTCACTGGGATTGTCTGTGCATGTACAGCATAGCATGGGATCTGTTTTGTGGGATCAGAGCAGAGTCCTGTGGTCCAGCTGCCACCAAGCTCCCGGATCTGCCACCTGTGCAGCCCGTTCCTCATGCTTGTTGGGAGGAGGAAAATGAGAGTAGTGATTCAATGTATTGTGCTCATTTTGGGAGCCTCTGTTCCCCCCTTTTTGCAATTTTCACTCAGGGTTTCAGTGACTTCTTCCAGGGCTCCTAGGAGCAAAAGGGAAGCACCAGGATACAGGACTCTGTGGCCAAATGCTAGCACAGCTGCCTTTTGCAAAGAATAATTTGATTGTGTCTTTTCCTCTTTCTATATGCCCACGTATTTTTCTGTTCCTACAAACAGTCCTCTGAAATTACATGCTTCAGTTCTGCAGTAGCTGTGCTTCTTTGTGTGGGGGTTTCAACTTGTACTCATTGTGCAGACAAACTCATTACCAGATGTAGCAATAGGCAGTTCTTCCCTCCTGCTCTTTAGGACTATGTTCTGCTATCCCTGTGCACAACCTCATCTCCCTTGTCCTGGGCTTTTTCAGCTGGCATAAGGTAGCATAGGAGACATAGGAAATCTGGATTTTGGGCTTGGACAACATATTCTGAGGGTGTGTTGAAAAGGATATTTACTCCATGTGTTACATCCCCTCTGCAGGTCACTTTTCTTGTAGCATCAGCTTGCAATTCTCCTGCACAACCCACAGCAAGTGGGGAACAGAGACATCTCATCTGGTGGGAAGGGGATAGCAGAAGGCTCTGACCCTCCCAGCAGAAATGCACAGAACTCATAACTCACTCAAAGCCTTTAAAATTATCCTGCCTCAAGCTCAAAGAAGAAAAATTACTCTTTCTTCTTTTTGAGACAGTCTGCTATATACTTAATTTCACAGGAATCCTTAAAACAGCTTTCCTAGCCTTATATGAGAGAGTTTTTACTGTGTAGGCATGTGTTTTGGGAAAGGATCTTTATGTAGGGCCATATACAACTGCTGTGGTGAACATTGCCAACGTGTAACTTTAGATAGTTAATGTGCAATAGTGGTACCAAACTTGCTCTTCTTGGGTTTGTTAGAAAAGCTGGACACTTTGAACCTCTGGCCAAAAAAGGCACCACAAGCCATCAGAGGCACAAAAAAAGGGCTTTATTTAGGTGGGGTTTTTTTTGTTGGTTTTTTTTGTGGTTTTTTTTTTGTTTGGTTTTTTTTTGTTTGTTTGTTTTGGTTTTTTCTTTTTTTTCTTTCTTTTTTTTGTTTTGTTTTGTTTTGTTTTTTTTACATCCAGGTTTACAGTAGTGTTCGTGCCTCCAGGCTGATGGGGAGGCGGGTTGGACCACACCAGATGTGGCTGCATTTGCACCCTGTGCCAGGGAGCCAGCAGGAGAGATTTGTGCAGTTGGGTGGGGCTGAGTGGCTGATGCTGGGTCACAGAAAGCAGCTTTGGGGGATATTATTTAGCGCTAATTAAACTTGGCAGGAGATGAAGGCAAAAGACAGCCAGTACGCCAGCTAGAGGCACCAAGAGCAACGGACTGGTTGCTCAGGGAGCTGCTATGTCCCTCTTACCACTGCCAGATGCCCGTGGGGATGATTCAAGCACATGTTGGTTATGGCATTGCTTCCTCCGCTCCACTGTGGGGTTTGCTGTGGGGAAGGTCCCAGTGCCTGACCCTGCATAGCCTGGGCACCTCACTCTGGAGATCCCTGTCCTTCCACTGGTTCCCCAGCAGATATCCCTGGGCTGCAAGGCTTGGACTGATCAGTGCAGACTCCAGAGCCCAGGAAATGCCCTTTCTCTTATTGAAAACCGTTATTGAACTTCACGCCTAATTTCATGCAAGCAGCTAATTGTCCTCTTTGCTTATGCCAGTGTGGGACCTGCCCACACTGCACACAGGCTGTGTGTGCACCATGATTTCCCTAGCTGGGTTTCATTTATGTTTACAGCCCTAAGCTGAGAAAAGGTCATTGCTTCTTCCAGCCTGCCCTACCAGGTGAATGTGCTCCAAGCCTGGAAATCTGTGCACTTGCTTGAGCAAATATACCCTTGGGGGAATGTCCCCATCAGAGTCTCATCCCCTCTAGGTGATGCCTCAGGTCATTTGCAAGATTTGCCCGTCTTGTTTTTGGCCTCCTGACATGACATAAACTGGGTCCAAAGACTAGGGCTGTGGGGAAAAAAATTGGATAGTTTTAACGGTGCCTTTCTTTAAAATAAGTAATATTAAGTTCCCCCAGTGGAATGATGTTGTTGCAGATGATATTCCCTGATGTCTTTGAAGGAGCAGGCAGACATTCTCAGCTGTTCCAGGTGCATACCAGCCACCCTGTGAACGTAATCATAGCCTGTCACTGCCTGGCAATTGGCATGGAAAGTTGAAATGCTCTGTTTTCTTGCAGTAGTTTGTTGCCTCGGAACAAACTACCTTTTACCAAACTTTTTCTTCCAGCTCCAAACAACGTGCCCTTGTAAAATCTGAGATTACTCACTTTAGCAGGAAATGTGAGGAGGAGGAGGAGGTGCACTACACTTTCACACCTTTTCTCTTGTTTTTCTATCTAGAAACAAATTCTGTTCTGGCTTGACTGATTGATGGAACCTTTTTCAAGTGCTGTCTGAAGGAGACAGCTTCTCTTTTACTGGATCAGAGATGCGTTTGGCTCTTAAACAGATTTTCTTAAAATTTGGAGTGTTTCCTTTCTTTTTGTTTGTTTCCTGGAAATCATGGCACATGCTCAGAATAAGGGAAAATTTCAAACACGACAGGTTGTACTTAGTCAGAGCCCTGGTGTGTTATAGGTCATGTCTCTTGATGGGCTGCTTTGAAAAAGTGCTTTCTTTGGAAAGGAAATATTGCTCAGACCTACATCTGCTTCCCCTTCCACTCCACCAGCCCAGTTTCACGTTGATTTAGGCAGCAGCCCTCTGGTTTGGGGGCTGATGGTTTCCCCAGCTCTTGGCGAGTGGCAGCGGGTGCGTGCGGGGTGCCCACAGGGTGCCCACAGCAGGGCTCACCATTTCAGCCTGGTCTGCCTGGAAGCTTCTCTCCACTTCTTGCTATCTTGTTCATTCCCATCAAAGATATTCCCTCCCCTGCTAGCTTTGCCAGGCTGAAACTAGCACTTTCAGAGGCTGAGACACACCAGGAGTCCTTGAGCCTCCATTCATTTGTCTGCCACTTCAGCACAGTAAGAATTGTTTTTAAAGTAGCTTGTGACATGGAGGAGAGGCAGAGTTTAATAATGAAAATGGTGCAAAAATAACTCCAGTGATGGTGGATGTGCAGCTTAAAAAAAAAAAAAAGACAAGATTGGGTTTCTTGTTTGGACATCTGAAGTGTTGGTAGATCTTTAGCTTTGGTTAATGTTTTCAAGTCAGCAGGAGCCGCTGTATACATTAAGCAGGAAGGATGATTAGCTTCTGTACTATGTAAGGTCTGCCTGGAGTAGGAACACAGAAATGGAAATAGTTCAAATAGTGATTTAAAAGTGTCTCTTTAAAGTAGCTTGCTTTTCTTCTCAAATACCCACCATCCGAATCTGTGAGGTGCTCTCAGTCCTCTCAGTCTTTTCATGTGTGTAGCCACTTCTGGAGAGAAGTGAAGTGCTGTTATTCTCCCTCACAAACAGGAGATGCAGCACAAAGGAATCAGACAACTGGGCTGTTGGAGAGCGAGGACTTGCCTGGGTCCTGAGACACTGCCTCCTCTGTGGGGGTCCCACCAGCATAGACCACCTTGTGTTCCTACCCCATCCCTCACCCACATTTGTGGATCAGTTAGTTTATGGATATTTAGCTGTCTTTAGGTTGTGCCTGGGATCTCCAAACACAGGATATACCAGGTGTTTCCCAGCCTATAAATTAGTCCAAGAATGGAGACTCTCGGGTAGTATCGGCCGCAGTGTGGGTTATTTATGTTCAGAGTGCTAAACTGTCCAAATAACACTGGCCTGGATGGTGGGAAGAGGTTCTGCACTGTTAATTACTCCTCGGGAGGGGCTGGAAGGGTGTCCCTCATCCAGGGGGCTCTGGCTATATTGATGAGAAGTATAAAACCATTCACTTATATACAATTCTTTCTTTTGGGCACCTGGGCATTGTTTGTGAATGCTCCTTTGTAGCACTTGTAGGAAACTTGGCACAAAATGTTATTACTAAATAAATACAGTATCAACTATCTATTGCAAATGATTGAATGAGAGATTTTACATGCCTGTCTTAGTGACAGAGCAGAAGGCTTCAGGCTTTGCAGCCACTAGGCAATAGATGTGCAGCATCCATACCCCAAACCGACTTTTTTACTTTCCCTGTCCATCAGGCTGTGAACATCCAAGTTCTGGAAGTTGCCCTCAGAATATTCTGAAATAAATATAAACTCTGGTAGGTTCATAGCCCAGCCTGTTCCTAACTTTTCCGGAGGACACCACATGGGTGTCTCATGGAAAAGGACCTGTGATGTTCTCCAGCTCCCCACCATTCTCTTCCACTGCAGCACACTGTGGTCTTGAGGCATGACAGTGTGCAAGGTAATGTCTCAGTAGCTTTGTCACTAACACTCACAGGCTTGAACAGACCATGTGTTGTTTTTCATCCAAGAGAAAAAGAGGAGTGAAAACGTTATTTTTCCAAGACTGCCTGTAAGGCCCCAGAGGAAAAGGACAATCTTCCTTTGATCCTTTTTCCTGGGTTGAGGGTTTTCTGAGGCCTGAGAGCAGCAATGGACTGTACGTACCAGAGGTACTGCACTGTTGGAGTAAAAGGGCAAGCCAAGCAATTTCTGTTGCATTTACAGAGAGTTCCTGTGCCAGTCATAACAAAAATGTCTCAGCCTTCCCCTCTGGCCAGGCGCTTGATAGCAGGGTTTGCTGGAGGATGCTGTGTAAGGGACTGTGCTAGTGGCCCTGGAGGCTTGAGGTTAATCAGATGGGGTGGCACTGGGAGGGAGAAAGGAAGGGCTGGAGAGAGGAGGAGGAGAGAATCTGATTGCAGAGTGCAGCCTGGAGGAGACCTCAGGGGAGTAAAGGGATTTTTTTCCTGCCTTTGGGGCACCCAGAGGGGCACCCAGTGTTGGAAGGCTTTGCTTGTGACTCTGCCCCCCGTAGACAGCCTCCATTCTATCTGTCTCCTGGTTTTATTTCCTAGTTGTATTTCTGCTGGTATTTTTATGGGTTTGTTTTTTCTGTTTTATTAACAGAGCAGCTGCACTTTTACCACAGGCAGGATGACACTGGGCTTTCTGCTAAAGCTGCCACATCATGATGATGTGTTTTCCCCAGCAGAGCTCACCAGGCGAGGTTTCCGGCGCAGCAGAAGTCACCAGCGAGGTTTCTTAGAGCAGGGATCACCCCTCAGCCTATCCGCAGTCATAGTGTTTCATCACTGCTATTTCTTGCTTCTATTTTGTGCTGGCTTCTCTATTCTTCTGAGATCAAAGTCATATTTTTATTAATAAGGGCAAAAAAATAGGGGCCTGTATTTGTTTGATCATACACAGAAAGATACCCAGCAGGGCTGGCTTAGTCTGTTGGATCTGTTGCAAAACTCACTCTGCTAATGGCTTGCTTAGGTAAAATAAGATCAAGGTTGGGAGAAGTTGCAAGTTTTCTGTGCTCTTGTCAGGTGGCTCCATCTTGGGGTTACTCGCTTGCACATCAGCTGCAGAGGAGGGACCAGCTGGGAGGAGAGAGACACACAGCACAAAGAAACTTGTAGACAGGAAGAGAAGTTCCTGATTGGAACCACAGCTGAGCAACCTGTTCTAGTGGAAAGTGTCCCTGCCCACAGCAGAGGGATTGGAACCAGATGATCTTTGAGGTCCCCTCCAACCCAAATCAGTCTGTGATTTTATGATAATTAATGGAAAAGAGGACCCTTTGCAGCGGGGAGATGCCGGGTTGGCATGTGAGTGTTGGATGGACACACCTGGTTCAAACAGAGGTATCAAGTGAAGCAGGCAATGGCAAGATGTCTTTTGATGTGTCTACATCTAGGCTTGCCCTGTGGTGGCAGGTTGCAAAAGGAAGGTCTAGCTTAGAAGGCACAAGGGGAAAGCCATCATGGCAAGGCCCAGTCCCAAATCCTGGCTTTGCTTTCCTTTTTTAGCATCATGAATTGCAGCTTTTCAGAAAGTAGGATCAGCCATAATAACGTTTTAGGTCTTTCATGTATGTCAAAGAAGTGTGCCTAGCAGGCAGCGTGAATCATAGAAAAGAAATATACTCAGGGTTTGAGAGGATAAAAAAGCACATTCATGTATTTCAGAGGGAGCGACTCGGAGCCTGTGCTTTGTCTCTTCGATAAATCTGCTACTGGATGTAGTCTGGGACAGTGGAAAGAGAAGATCTGCTCTGCTTGATCTAGAGCCTCTGTGCCTGCTGCTGGCTTAACCAAAGGGATTGATGTTTTACCTTCCCATTACTTACCCAGCAATACTTGAGCCTCTTTAAAGAAGAAATGTTCCAGCAAGTGCCAAAATAATTTAACACTCACTGGTCGTGCTGAAAGCTGCTGGAGTTCGCTTATAATAACAGAGGTAGTGAGAGGTCCTGGCAGGGGTTGGAGCTGGTGCTGTGGTGGAGTGTGGCTGGGCTGAGGAAGGGGGCTTCCTTCCTCTGCTGGCAGCTCTGGTGATTTTTCTCACCCCTTTGATCATGTTGCTGATGCAGGTGTTTACACTTAGGTCAGGAAACGTTATTCTTGTATTCTTGGGCTGCTTGAGTGAAAGGTTAGTTCAGTCTCTGACCTCCAAGTCAGTGCTAGGCTGGTGAGTAGGGACCCAGGAACTGTTAGCATTGTTTGTGCCCAAATCCAGCCTGATCTCTGAGCATAGGGCAGGTGGCTCTAGGAGTGTTGCTCCTAAAGGATCCTAATTGCTCTCACCCACCCCAACACTGCAGGTGGGCTAAGCAGGCAGGGCATGAGCTGCTGCAGACAGAAGGTGTTGTGTGTGCCCTTGGCTGCCCCATGAGTGTAAACCCAGGCACAATAATGGCACAGTCATTTTCTCTGCAACAAATCAACTGGGCATCTCTTCTGAGGGAGGAGAGAGTGGTACTGGGCTGATGGCTGGAGCTGTGACTTTTTCTTTTTTGCCATCCAAAAAGGATGAGTGTGGCTGGAGAGTGGGTTGGCACTGTGGATACATCAGGGCCTGTAAATCATGGGCAGAGGGGGGAGCCAATAAATCAAGCACCTGTAAGGGGGGTCAGTGATAGAACAGCGGGTGTGTGCACAGTGATCCACGTACGGCCAGACCAAGGGTATCCCTGGACAGGTGTATTGTGACTATCAGAAACCAAGGCACAAGAAGCTCTACATTTCTCTGAAACAACCAGAAAATGCATTGTTTGGTGGCTGGGGAAAGTTGCCCAGGACTGGCGGTTAATGCTGGTTGGGGATGTGAGCAGTGAAAAGCTGGCAGCACTCAGCTGTTTGCAGAGCAGCCACGTCTGCCCAGGAGAGTTTGCAGTTAAAATCTGGGGGTGTGAGTCACCCCCCCATTGTCCTCTCTCTTGCAGGGGGGAAAGCAACATCATCATAGGGAAAACCTGATGCATTTTCCCAATGCTGAATAACCTGACAGGGATTTTTCTAGCCTCATGCCTGTTGCTGGTGCCTCTGGCCTCTCCCAAGGCCAGTGCTCGGCTGCTCAGCCCCCCCACATCTCCCTCCCTCCTTTCCACATCGTCCATGTCATGGTTGGTTTTCTGACTGTGCAAGCAGCGATGATGAGGGATGCTCATTTTGGTTGGTTTAGCTTTTTCCTAAATCACCTGGTGCTGAGGAGTAATAAAATATTTATTAGATGTTACGAAACCAAACCCAGAGCAACAGCACAGTGACTAGTTAAATATTCCATCTTTCCTTCCTGCGGTGGTCCCTGAGCAGCAGGTGCCCCAATGAGAAAGCTCAGTGCTGCTCTTGGTTGTTTGCTGCTGGCTCTCTGGATGGAAGGCAGAGGTGCTTCCCTGGGAAGCGGGTGATCTGTGGTCACCTGCTGAAGTGATTCCTTTGAGACATGGGTGATGCTGATAGGCTGAGCCATCAGGGACCAGTGTGCAGTGTTGCAATAGATCCTCACATCCTGGCTGCAGGACAGACCCTTCCAGTGGGATGCACAGGGTGCAAGAGCACTGTGAGGCATCAGTGCATCGAAACTCACAGTCCTCAGTCAGAGGTGTTCAAGTGTGGCTGTAAAGGGGGTCACCTCTCTGCTGCAGGGATGCTTTTCACTTGACCTCCTTCTACAGCATCCAAATCTGACTGCGATTCCAGCAGCCGTTGCATTGATGGACGTGGCTTTATTAGCTGGTTTGAGTACCCATACAGCTGTGCATGGGTTGTTCTGCAGCCTGCCACTGACAAATTCAGCAATCTACAATCTCGGATGGTTTCTCCTTCCAAATCTGTTGGATGTGGTACTGCCGTAGCATAATGCAAGGGACTTCTGGAGGTCTCTGGCCAAATTTCCTTGCTCAAATCAGGGCTCCCTCCCAAATCAGATAATCTCCATGCAGTCAGGTTGTGGAAATTTGCAAGACTGGAGATGCCACAGCCTTTGGGCCCATCTCAGTGCTATATTTATTGCTGCATGTTCAGGCTCGGCAAAGCATTCTGGAGAGAGTGTGGATTATTGAGTGTATAACTCTTTTCAGGGAACTTTTCTGTGGCAAACAGCTTCTCTTTGCAACGCTTGTGCTTCCTGGTGTAGGCGAAGGAGGCTGGAAACAATGCGCAGAGATGTGCCAGCTGTTCGCTGGCTGGGACAACTCTGGAGAAGGTGGCATATTTCCACGCATTCAGGTTTGGGTTTGGCTCTGGGTCAGGTGGAGTGTGTGCAAAAATAACGTGGAGCAAGAAAGCTGCTGGCTCATTTGTGCCAGGGAGGCTGGTGTGCCGTTTGCTGAGATCTGCATCAAGCAAATTCAGTCAGTTGCCTCTGGGACTTGCTTGTGGCCGGTGGTTCTCCAGTCAGTTTCCGAGTCACTAGATTGTGCTGGGCATATGGTTTCTCTTAAAAAAAGTTAGACCAAGCAGGAAGGAATCATTTGAGTGCCCAAACCTAGTCACTGGTGGGCTCTTCCCCACAATTTAGTCTGTTATGGAGAAGACATGTGCCAGGTTTCTTATAAAATGCCATGCAGTCCACTGGGGGTGCCAGCCCAAAGCTCCATGCCTGATATGTGGGCAAGGAGTTCATCAGTACTGCCTCAATTGATTACATTTGTTAATACACATGTGTGTATCTGGCAACTTAAATACTGCCATGCTTTAGACAGGTAAAGGCTGGGAAACACTTTGCTGCATAAGCACGCCACAGTATTAACTTGGGAGAGTTCACTTGGGTCCAGAGTCACTGTGTTCTGTGATCCCTCTTGAATGCAGAAATGACTGTTAGTTCTTTAGTGGCTGTCACACATGGAAAGTAGTTGTGGGGGAAATCAGAGAGGTTTGGAAAAGTGAGGGAAGGTAAATTGAATAAACATCTTCCATCCACCACAGTGTTCCTGCTTACTCACAGCTCTCCCCTCCTGTGTGGTGGCACCTGGATTTGTGTTTGCGTCAGGGGCAGTGAGGCTCTGCCCCCGCCATCCTCACACGTGCTGGGCTTGCAGCCTATCAAGGTTTCACCTCCTGCCACAGCTGGTGCAATGGCTGTGATGTTGTACCGATGTGCTCCCAAGGGGAAATAATTCTGTTGTTTTCTGCTATTTGTGAGCACACTATGGAAGGTAACTGAGAAGTGGTTTGTATTGACCCCTTAGTGGCCTCACTGGATCTGCAGAAGCTGTTGGCTTGCTTTGTATGGATTTCTAGCTGATCACTGCTGCCTCTAATAGTGAGAGATAAAATAACACCCCTGCGTTTAAAGCACTTAAGCTTCCAGTGGAGCGTTCAGGGCACATGCTCTTTCAAGCCTGTGGCTGGATTGGTGGCATCGCTTGGCCCTGCCTCAAGGCTCTGGAGTGTAATGCTGGGGCTGAGGCTGCTCCCCTGTCCTGCTTCAGCCTCTGCTGGGAGGTGCTGTCTCCTGGCTGCCCCAGGAGTGTTGCTGGGATTCGGCAGCAATGCCTGTGCTGCCTGACAGGGAAGGGAAGAGGCATAAAATGGGAGGTAGAGCATGTTGGGGCACATTTCACTGACCTGAGTGTCTGGTCTCCTCCCTTCTGGTGCTGCCTTTGTGCACCCGGTACCTGCTGCTGTGCTGCAGAAGCTAAATTTGATACGAATGCAGTTTGATTTTGGCTCAGATTGACTGACTGCCTCCTTGATAACATCCATATCAGTGCACAGACATGGATCAATACACCAGTGCTGTTTCATGGTCTGATGGGATGGGAGGCTGAGGGTCCCATTAGCTGAGGACTGGACTGTGCTGCAGCCTGGTGTGATCAGAGAGGATCTCCTTTTCGCTGGATGGGGAAAATACTGGCTTAGAGCTTGGCCAAGGAGGAGGCAACTGACACTCCAGTAGAGACAAATCTGATGATTCATTTCCACAGCCCCCAGGAGCTTGCATGTGAGCTGCGTATTGGGAATTTCTAGGAATTTCAAGGAGCATCATTTGTTTTGAAGGTAGCCCATTCAATACCGAGGAAGGAGCATAAAATACTGCTGCTAGATAGCATTATAGGAATTGAACAAGCAAGGACTTCTGGAGGTTGTCCTAAGAAAAAAACTGGGCACAAAAAAATAATAAATATGCCATGCATGTTGTTAAAATCCCAAGTGAAAAGCCTCTTGCCTGAGAGTATCTGTGCTCTTAGTATGCCTTTCCTTGTGCCTCAGCACCCTGATTTTAAGGTCACCCGTAGTTTTCCTCTTCCTTTCCTTGTGTTTCTTATGGTCTCTGTCATTTCTGTCTGATGTTCACAACGTTTGCTAATACAAAATCATCAATATATTTAATTAACATCTCGCTTTTCTCTTCTTCCAGATAATTAAATGCTTAATAAAAACAGACCTAGCACCTTCCCACAGGTCTCTCCCACTTGATCACTCCATTGTCTCCGGCTCCTCTTATTGCTGACCCAGTTTTCTTTTCGATTCCATCAGCTCAGATAGGTTTGGAGCCTGCTTTATGTCTGATGTTGTGCCTGTTGCCGAAGGGCTCAGGATGTCTAGGATGCTGTTGGCACACACCACAAAGGGGCTTAGGTGCCTGACATGGCAGATAGACTCTTAGGGCCAAACATGAGATCCTGCCAGCCTAAAAGCCGCGGGCTTTTGGCAGTGCTTTTCCACTGTGCTCATTGCCCAAGGCTGAGGTGGATCAGGTTAGGGGACGGTCCTTACTCCAGCCCTGTGGTGCTGAGCCTTGTTGCATGTGTCAGACCCTCTGAAGTCTGGGCTGTGGTTTTGGGGGTGGGACTGACTTGTCTTTCCAGCACCCAGAGGGGTGGTGAAGGCTGCTCCATGTTTTCTGAAGCAGAGCATATTGAATCTTGCTTTATGTCACTTTGATGAACACCTCTCCATAAGCACCAGGATAAACTAATCCCAGATTATCACATCAAATTGCTATTGCTCACTAACCCCTCTCAGCATGGTGTTCCAGAATTAATTACCGGTATTCATGATGTTTGTTACCACAGTCCCACATAGCACATTGTGTAGATGTAGTGATATTTATCATTGCATTTTCCAAGTGGCCCCACTCCTGCTTTTTATCACTAGCTGTGTTTACCAGGCTTCATTATGCCCTGGTTGTTTAAATCTCCACAGTTTTTGATACTTTATGCAAAGCCATTTAGACACTTATAGCCATTAATTTTATCTTTCTCTTCCATTCTAATGGGCTGGTTTCTTCTGCTTTCTCACATACAAGTGAGAAAAAGGCACTCTTCTCTAGACCTTTTGGTCTCTAGTAAATACATGTCCTAATTCTTACTGCTCTCTTTTTCCATTAAGTTTGAAGTTGCCATATATACATCTTGTTTGCTTCCTTTTGCCTAATCCTCAAACTTGAAGTAGCCCCATGGTAAAGGAGGCACAGCTACATATAAGTCCCTGCAGCCCTTCAGCATGAGTGTTATCTGCATTTTAAGATGCTAGGCTGGCATTGTTGTAACATGACTTATGTACCTGCTGTGACTTTGCTCTGTAAGCTGCAAAGGTGGGGTTTTAGCTATGCCTGTTTTTAAACTGACAAATAAATTGGGAAAGTAATGGCAGGTTTTTTTATAAGGCTGGAATAAACCCTTGTAAACTTCCTCTTGATGTCATTGTGACAAAATTAGAACTGTCGTATAAGTTATACCAGCTGTATGATGGACAGAAACTGTTTTGAGCAGCAGAGAGACAGCAGAGTTCTTGTGGCCAAGGATAAGGACAACAGGTTTGCCCTCCTCACGTGATTTTTTGGGCATTAAATTCTTTCACCACTGCTCCTGGCTGGTGTTTTGTATGTGACAAGCCAAAATAAATAAATAAGCAAGGAAAAATAAAAAAGAACAAGCAAGGAAGAACCAAGGCCCCAGAGTGCTGATGAGTGCCACCTTCTACAGCCAACTCACAAGGCTTCCCGTCCTGAATGAAACCTCAGCTTCTGAAGGGCAGGAGAAGCTGAGTGGGGAAGGGGCTGCCCTGAAACAGGCTCTTCCAAGCACGCACACAGCAGTTTGCTTTTGAATTGGGTATTCCTGAAGTTGGGAAAGTCTTGTGTGCGTTTTGTGGTGGCAGAGTTGTTTAGGAATGATGTTCAGGGTGACTTTAGGTGCTCATGATGCCTAAATGAACTTACCATGGTGCTGAGTGCATGTGTGTGTGTGTATCTGCATGTGGTTGCTGTCCCCAAAGGAGAGCAGAAGTACTCATCATAAGCACCTCAGTAAGATACTGCAGAACAATTAGTGGTTTTTTTCCTCATACATAAACCTCTTTTGACTAATTTTATCCTTTTGGCATTTTACAGATAAGCAAGCAGCAACTCCAGACAATCAAAGATCGTTTCCAGGCCTTTCTCAATGGAGAAACCCAGATTGTGGCGGATGAAGCATTTATAAACGCTGTCCAGAGCTACTATGAGGTAAGGAGAGACAATGTCATATTCTTACAGAACCCTGTTCTTATCCGTATTCACAGATGTGGTTGAATTCTGATTTAATAGATTGTCCATTTTCAAGCAGCACAAAGCTAAGACAAGTGCAAGGCATCTTCTGTCAGATTTCTGGTACATCACAGGGTTTGGGAGGTTCAGAGGTTGCACATAAACCACAGAGCAACCGTGGCAACCCCTACACCATGGTGTATCCTATAGCTTTGACTACAGGGAAGACCACCCTTCCTTTAAGCTGAAAAATATCCTTCTGCTACTTCTAAACAGCATACTCTAAAACAGTGAATCTGGCACAATATAAAATCAATGTCACATGCTCCCAATGAAAAATACCAGGAGAAATCTGGGCAGCACATTCAGTTCTTGCGGAAGCTCTTGCATTGTGTTCTAGTTGACTTTGGGATTTTCAGCAAGAGTCTTGTCTTTTCTCTTTGGCGTGACAGGTGCTGTAAAGCAAAGGGGGAGGGAGGAGGATGTGCATCTACGAAACTAGATGATACCAAAGGACGTGAAACATCATTCATAATTGTGCAACAGAATAATTATGCATGTCTGTCTTTTTGCACCTCTTTGTATGCAGCCCATAATGCTGCCTTTTATATCTCTTCTCAGAAGGAAAGAGCTGTTTTTGAAGGAAATCGGTGCTTGTGATTTGTATGAGGAGTGTTGCTTGTGGTTTGTTTTTTTTTTTTTTGCTAGCCTTTCTGCAAACCATTTCTGTTTCTCCCTAGAGCTATTCTGTCATAACAGGTGAAGATTTTGAATTGCCTACATAAAATATTTCTCGGGAAGTGGGATCTAAGAGGGGACCGAAATCTGATACTAGAACTGAAGAGAATTTTAACTCTATAAGAAATGACAGCAGCTGCTTCTGTGTAAGGAAAGCAGAAATTATCTGTGGATTAACTCTGTTAAACCAGCCTCGTAGTTACTGCTCCATCATTTTCTGTACAGGAAGGAAGCTGAAAGTCATTTACATCTTTTATCAGAAAAGAAATTGCCAAGGGATCATCATAGCTTCATTGAACAGATGCTCTCAAAGTTTTCAAGATGGCGTGAGCTGTGTTTTTGAGGATGCAAGAGCAGCATAATCTGTTCAGATAAGACTATTGGGCAGGAAAGGGAAACTGCTTAAAAACAGGCAAAATGCATGTCTGTTTCATTGGTGTGTCTGGCTGAAAATGTGTCCTGATTAGCTCCAGAAATCCTGTGCTATGTAATTGCCCCAAGTGATCAAACTTTAAAGAGCAGTTGACCAGCACTAGATTTATGCAAACCCATGTATTCAATTTAACTGGAGCCTTCACTGGCTCTGTCTTGCTTAAAACAGGCCACGTAAAGTGTAATGCATCCCTCTGTGTCTTTTAGCACAACTCCTTTTTCCTTCTTTTTAGCTGTTGGTCTCCTTTAACTTACGGCTGTGCGCTTTCAGCTTCTGTGCAGCTGGAGCTTGGCTGTGTGGCTGTTCCTCGGCAGCAGCTGCAGTGGTACAAGGCAGAGTCTCACTGCAAAAAACCTCTGCCCCTCTCAGTATTCCCTGCTGAGAGTGTTCTCCCTCCCTTCTCTGCAGAGAGGTGCCCCCCTTGGTTGATCCAAGGCACAATCGCAGCAGATCCTGCTGATCTCAGCTCCTGCAAACTCAGTTTTGTGCAATTAACTGTCCCTTGCATGGGCACGATCTCAAAATCAGCTTTTAGGTTCTGACTTACAGAGCTGCATGATGACTTGGAAAATATTTACACTTCTTTGTTTTTTTCTCAGCTGAAACTGGCCATCTCTGTGCAGGACATGGATGGTGTTTCTAAGGGGTCCACTTACCAGCAGTGCAGAATAAGTTCATTACCTAGGGAATGATTGGGGTTTTTTTCTGGAAAAAGAAAGAGGTAAAGGTGACATTGTAGGTCAGAAATTCATTTGCTGTTGTCCTGAGTGTGTTTGCATGGCCACATTCTGCTGTTAATTCTGCTGTTAGGGCGTTAAGTGTGTGGCTGTCAGTCTTAGACTAGTTCACAGGCTGCTATCAAATTAAAAAATTGAGTGATCTGCTGCTGCTCTGCGAAGCACCGCTGTGCCTGCAGGAATGCTGCAGACCCGTGTGCGTGTGAGACAGTCCCAGCACACTCCAACACACTCCAGGGGAGCTTTTCTCGGGTCCTTTTACTTCTAACAAGTAAAGGTTTGTCTGTCAACCAGCACATTCTGCAGCAGTTGCTTCTGTGGGTATTATGGAAATGCTTCATTAGACCCATTTCCATTCTACTGTGGGCAGACAGAGACAGAGCCACACATGACGAGGGGGGCTCATCTATGGACATGGCAGGAGTTGCCTGACCCAGCTCCCAGGAGTCTGTTCTATTCTGTGTGTGTTGGCATGTGCACCCACACTAGGATTTTGTTCCAGCTGTTCTTGACTCCTGGCAGCCCTACTGAGCAGTCCTACAGTCAGGCAATTCACCTGGTATTTTCTGAAGAGAGCAGCTTACTCTGCAGGACGAAACACGTTTTTTTATCTTTTTTTATCTTCCTATTTCATGGTCTTTTTTTGCTACTTTGTGTCTGACTGGTGCTTCCCCTGTGCCTGTCTCCTCTCTGCCATCTGCAGCCATCCTTTCATCTGCTGGCTGCTGCTCCACACCCAGGGAGGATAAATCAGGGCTGAGGGGATACAGGGAGCCAGATCCTACTGCTTGCAGTGCCATCATCCCTCTGGTGTGGGTGAGGACTACGGATAACAACAGCCACTGGTGCTGGCAGGTGTGGGAAGTCACGAGCACTGTCACACAGGGTGAGGCCCAGGCCTCTGAAGGAGATGAGGGGACATGGGAGCTGAGGATGTTTCAAAGGGGATGTTCACTGTGACATCCCACTGTTCCCTGCAGTCAGTCTTCTGGTGATTTCCTTGGCTGCATCAGGAGCTTGGCTCTTGATAGCTCTCACCTATTACTTGAGAGCACCTGCACACACACCTGGGATGTCATCACTCCTGTTTAAGCTCTGCAAGGAGATGAAGTGCGTACTGGTGTCATTTCAGCATGGACTGAAGAGGCTGTTGGTGGCCTCCTGCCTGTCTGGGCTGCAGGGAGTGCTCTCCAGCATGGTGATATTGGAAGGAAACAGCCTGGCTCTTCCTCAGCAGCATTTTTGTGCTGGTCTTTGAGCAAAACCCGCTACCACTGCTAACAGGTGTCTGTGCTATAAAGCATCTGGGAATGTGGAGTGCCATGTTGCTGAGTGGTATAAAAAAAATAAATCTATTGTGTCCTTAGGTCATCCACAAGCTCTTTAATTATTGAGAGCTGACAGATAGACCCCTGTGCTGGTACAGCTTCTTTGAAGGCTGCTGCATTCATCAGTTCTCAGCATTATTAATAAAACAGCAGTTTTCTTACTGGCCATTGATTGCTTTCCTGTGTTCAGGGCTTTGGAGAGAAGAACCAACACAATTTCTCCTGCCCCTCTCACCTTTCAGCTCTGCATTGCTCCCAGGACATCTCCTGATTTGTGGGAGTCTGTTACATTTTGACCCTTCTGCTGCTTTTACAGTGGGAAGAACATTTTTATCAAATGCCTTCTCCCTCCCTTCCTCTTGCTGTCAGTGCCCTGCACCTCTGCAAAACCTTCCCAGGCAGCCTCACGCTGTGCTGAACTATCCTGTACTTCCACAGAGGTGAAGCCAGAAAAGATTTGGGCTTGTGCACTTCTAGTGATCTGAGCTGCCTTGGTGTTTTCCCATTGGTTTGCAAAGATCAGCTCATTTGTCCTTGTCCTTTCCTGAGGTGTATTGATGGCGCTCTTGCTGTACTGGTTGCCCAAGCTGGAAAAGGGAGAAGTGGGGGGACGCATGTTATTTACCTGAGGGCAACATTTAATTAATTATTACAATACCGTTCCTGTGACAGCAGGACAGTCTGCAAAGATCTCCTCTCATGTGGTAGAATTAAAATGTAAGCTTGGTCCTTGCACTGGGGCCTGGCTACCAGGGTAAAGGCAGCGCAATGCTATTGGCTTGAGTAGGATGACTCTGCTCCCTCTGACAGGGCAGAACTTGTTTAGGTGAATGAAGTTGTGCAAGAACTTCTTTATTAAAACATTTGAGAGAAAAAAATATAATCCTGCTGTCCCAAAGGGCATTTATGTATCTGGCGAGTTGTGACCACAATATCACACCAAGTCCTAATTGCGTCAAAATGTTTTGGTTTAGTGGATAAAAAGCAGAAGCTTCATCTGATTTCATTACACTTCCCAAAGTCCAGCTGAAACCTCGGTTGATCTGGCAACGTGGTTGTTGAGTGAGGAGCTGGAAAGCATCCTGGCAGCCAATAAGCAGCTTCCCAGCAGTGAAACCACATTTTGTGGTACTTAAGGGGGATTTTTTTTTTTTTTTTTTAACTGACACCATCTCAAGTCACCCTTTTTTTGCAGGTATTCCTGAAAAGTGACCGCGTTGCCAGGATGGTGCAGAGTGGAGGGTGCTCAGCAAATGACTCCCGGGAGGTCTTCAAGAAGCACATCGAGAAGAGAGTGCGCAGCCTGCCAGAAATCGATGGCCTCAGCAAGGAGACGGTCCTGAGCTCTTGGATGGCAAAGTTTGATGCTATTTACCGGGGGGAGGAGGATCCCCGGAAGCAACAGGCCAGGATGACGGCGAGCGCCGCCTCGGAGCTCATCCTCAGCAAGGAGCAGCTCTACGAGATGTTCCAGAACATTTTGGGGATCAAGAAATTTGAGCATCAGCTCCTGTATAATGCATGTCAGGTAAGGTGGGAATGGAAAAGTTTCTTGGGGAGGGCTTACCAGTGGGAAATGCTGGCGTTATTGAACTGGAAACTTTGGGGCTGACCAGACTGATTTTGAGAGAACTTCCACCAAGGAAAGGGGTTTTGGTTCATGGTAGGATTTCTGCACAGCCAGTTTTATTCTGGGTCTCTTTCTCATGCTTGTTTTCTCATGAAATCCCATGGGATTGCTGAGATGGGAAAACTTTATTCCTCAGCTCTGTGTCTCGGTGAGCAGGTCTTTGATGGTGCCTAAGTGGGCTGTTTGTCTGTGACTTGTTTGCCTTTCCTTTGTCCTATCACCAGTCTAAATGACGGAGGTTCCCTCTTGCAGCCTGCAATAATTTATCAGTATTTGGAGCTGGGAGCCCCTGGGGTGGGTGACTTATGCAAACTTGCTCATTGAGGTTGTACTTTAAATAGAGGGAGCTCCATGATCCCTGTAGGCCGGTGCTAGAAGGAAAGAGCATCCTGAACACTCATGGCCTCACAGTGGCTCTGCTTGCACTTGAAAACCTTTCCCATTCCTGTCTTTCTCCCCCAGTAAGAGCCAGTTCCCCGGAGCTGCAGAGCTGAGACTTCTGCAGTGCTGCTTGTGTTTCCAGCAGCTTTCGCTGAGGCTGTCAGTGTCTGTCCAGGCTGTTGGTGACCCAGATTACAGTCCCCTGCTATGGGATATAAATATCACAGGCGGGATAGAGGATGTCAGAGTCACAGGGAGAGTAAGGTAATGCTGTGGAAAGTTTTTGGAGGAGGAGCAGACCTCAGTCTCTTCCCTGTAATACAGGGCTTCAACTTCTTACTGAAATTAATACATTTGAGACCAATTCTGTCTGTCTTCTGTCTAGACATCTCCAATTCTTTTTAAGACACAGAGAATTATGTTTGATCTGTTTTTTCTCCTCTAAAGAGCTTAGTTATCTCACATTTTTTTCTTCTTCATCTCAGAACCTTAATGGCAGAATAGGGAGAGGATAAAAAATGTCCCTGAGTAATGTGTCCTCATAGTAAAAAGCCAACAGCAATAACTGCATTGGACCTCATAAATTGTGTTTACAAACCACATTTCGTGCCTCCGTCCTCTGTTGGAGGGCTTCTCTAAAATCAAACCCATGTTTTCAGTGATGTATTGAGAGCTGAGTCAGTTCTGCAGTGTTTAGGGGTTTTTTAACTTAAACCAACTCGAGTCCTGTGTCTCTCATCCTCCCCTGACCTGTGCTCAGTTAAGGACTAGGGTGGCTTTGCGTGAGTGTGTTTGTGATCCTAACCTCTTGCTTTGTGGTTCCCACTGATGCAGAAAACAGTATTTGATCACAGCTGCCCTGCTTTGTGGATAATCTCTGCCTGTGAGAGCCTTTCTGGCTGACACTGTGAACCCAGGGGCTGCTTCCTATGAATTGCCCTGTTGCATCAAGCAACCTTTTTCCTGGTTTTACTCTGAAAGTCAAGGATTTAATCCTGGGTCTCTTCTAATACTTGGAGGCAGTAAACCTGTAATTTAAGCTTTTACAGAAAGACATAATTTCTGTTGAAAGCGAGTTACTCTGTTTTTAATACCTGGATAGTGAGGATTAGCTATGCAGAAAGGAATGCCCATTGTAGAAGAAAGCTCAGAAAGCTGCAAGGCCAGCAGTCATCCAGGTGTCACACTGGGATACAGTGTGAGTCATTACAGTGCCATAGTGCCAACACGGTGGGGTGGGACCCTGCCCGATGTGGAACAGGTCACTGCTGCTCCCTCTCCCCTTAGGTGCTGCAGGAAGGCAGCAGAGAGCACCTGGGAAAACTGCAGGTTTTGCTGTGAGGACCCTTATTTCGGTGCTGCCTGTGGTCATGTAATCTGGGCTGTACCAGAGGGGTCTCTGGACCTCTACAACCACCAACAACCCTTAGGGGAGCAGCAGCAGCCACTTTGTACTTTGGTCTTGCCATGAAGCACCAAAACTTCTCTTGACCTCTACTCCTTCTTGCAGGGTCTCAGCCATTACTTGCAGCCAGCCTGTTGTAGGGTATAAGTAAAACCTATCAACCTATAAATGTGTTTGCTTGTGTGGGGAGTTCCTGGCAGAAGTCAAAGGTGCACACCACTTGGCCAGCATGTTTTCTGCAGCAGAGCTGCAGGGGAGAGCAGAAAATCATGTGCAGTGAGCAGTGATTTGGGTGTCTGCTCCTTTTCCCTTTGCCTCTTTCCATGAAAGCTTCCTCCTATCTCTCATGGTGAAGTATTGGCAGCTGGGTGGGAGAGGACCCAGGGTGCCTGGAGGGGAGGAATGGCTCCCAGCTTTGCATATACATGTGTGCTGTTGCCATGGCAGGGCTGGGATGTGCTTCTGCAGGACTTCTTCCAGCTGCTCACTTCCCTCCACCTCACTTTGCATTTTGATAAGTTTTCACTTGCCACATCTGTCTCCCTGTGTTTGACAAGCTGTCATCTTCTCTACCACCTCTGTCCTGACATCAGCAGTGAGCTCCCTCCCCGGCAGGGCTTTGCAGACACCTCCCAGCCTGCGCCTGCAGCTGTACTTGCATCACAGAGCACACCCGCTGGGCTCTGGGGCACTGGTCCCGTAACCCCTAAAATGGTCAGTTATTTCCAAGGTGCTGTTGTGTTTCAGACCAGATTGTCTGGGTCAGAGTCAGCCTAAGCAGGGCTCGTTTGCCTCCCCGTGAAGACGTACTGATTGCTGGTCGGAGTTAATTAGAAGTACAACTTAAACCTTTTCCTTAATGATTCTAATAAAGCTTCTGTCACCTGTTTTGTAAAAACAAAATTATTTTACATATTCCCCTTGTGAATAGGGAAAACTATTTGGATTTTCCTGGATGAGCTGAAATTGCAAGGCTCCCAGAAATGCCATGCAGGCACAAGTTGAGCACACATGGGTGATTGATGCATTTGCTTTCCTCTCTCGGGCAGCTCCTGCCAGAGCCCACCACGGACCCTGGCTCGACAGCCTGCCGTGGTGCTGGCCACAGGCTGTACACTGGCAC
Source organism: Oxyruncus cristatus (assembly GCA_013399855.1). Lineage (NCBI taxonomy): Eukaryota > Metazoa > Chordata > Aves > Passeriformes > Cotingidae > Oxyruncus > Oxyruncus cristatus. The sequence continues at coordinate 2,001,785 of VXAY01003228.1, read as the reverse complement.
TGAGCAAACCTCCCAAACAAACCTGGGGGCAAGCACGAGCTCCCTAGCAGTGGTTTGGCATGGTAAAAAGTACACTTACTTTTGACCCACCCTTGTCTACCATGCATGGGCTTGGGAAGCGAAGCCTTTTCCCTGGCAGGCTGTCCAAATGCCATCACTCCTTCCAGAGTGGCAGCGCTGTGCTGTTCATGCAGTTTATCAGTCAGTCACCTGAGCTTAGAAAAGCAAAAAGTCCATTGTCTCCTCCGGTTGCTCCCACAGGCGGGGAGCAGAGGGGGTGGCTGGCCTGATGTGCTCTTCCTTGCCTTGGTGTACAGGGTGAAAGTGCCCCATAGGCTGTGCTAGGAGGGAGGGGGTGAGAAGGCTTTGCCTAGTTGTTTTCCTCCGAAAGGTGAGCAGGAATGGTGCTGAAGGCCCCAAACACTCCTTGAATTTCTGCTGCGTTCTGGAAGTAGATGCTTTTCTCTATTTGACCTCCTGTTACAACACACTAATTGCATAATGGTTGCATCACCGGGACAGCATTTCCATTCACCTCTGAGATAATATTTTGTTTGTGCAGAAGGAGGATGATTTCTAAAGAGATTTTTATTTTTAATACAGTATCCCCAGGTGGTATGAGATAAGTGTATTCTTAATGTAATAGCAGTGATATAGCAGGATCTGAGATTGCAGCAGAGCAAAAGGGATTGATGCAGCTGGAAATGCTTTTAGGAAACAAAGATGGGAAGTGGTGTTGTGGCAGAATGGTTGTGAAGATAACAGTGTTGTTAAGCACAGTCTCTGACTAGAACATTTTAAATAATACACAGAGTCTTGTGCTTTTTGCATAACACACGCCACGTGGCTTGGTGTTTCTGCTCCACTGGAGTCAGCGTGGGAATTGAGTTTCTCTGGCTCCAGCACGGAGCTCTTCTACTGTGCGAGAGATCTTGTGGAGGGAGAAATGTGTTTCAGTCTTGGCTTCCTGGTCCCAAATCTGTTGGCAAGGCTTGAGTTTAGCTCTTCTGCTTGGTAATTAGCTTGTGGTTGTGAAAGAGTCATTTTTTGTAAGTGTTGTGCAATTCCAAACTTGGGTCTTTGCTGCAGTTGGCTTTTCCTTGGGCACGAGCCCTGTATTTCCCACTGATCTTTGTGACAGCTGAATTGCTGCGGAATCTCTGAAAATCAGGCTGTGGTGTTCTCCCTGTCTTGTTCTTTCCCAGCCGTAGGGCAGTGATTTACTTTTCTATCTCAAACTGTGTTTGAAAGTCATTTTTAGCTACAGTGAGAAGAGCAGGAGCCAGTACAGTGCTGTTCAGTTAATCCAGCAGCAGGAGCAGATGTCCAGACCATGTCTGTGATGAGCTGCACACTTCCATCCTCCCCCTCTGGAGGAAGTATGGGATTCTGGGCTCTCCCTGCAGAACTGTCTGATCTCTCAGGCTTCACAGTCAGACTTTCTCTTCTTTCCTGGGCCTGAAGTGCCCCATACACTGTAGCATGCCTGTTAAATGTGCAAAATACCTGTGCTAAGCATAATTCCCTTAGATTTTAGATTTGAAAGCAAATAACTAAGTATATGCATGTCAAACCTGCTGAGTGATACTAATAAATGTTCATGTTTTTTCTGCATCTATTCCTGTCCCTCCATGTAGAGGGGAAAACATCAGTGAAGTGGCATGTGTGGGTGGGCTGCAACCCACACCAGGTCCCATCGCTGTCTGGCCGCTATTTCATGTTAAGGCATAAAAGCCTCTCACCAGTGCAATTGGAATTGATTTGTAAGTATTGGGGGCCTGTGATTTTACCTAGGAAACATTTCAACATTTCAAATTTTGTCAACCAGAGCTGGCTTAAAACTAGAATTCACTGTTTTGACATTTAGTTTTGCAGCTGAATTAGGACACGGTGTCCAAAGGCTGACATTTCTCACAAAGCAGAAAGTTCCCCTGCCAAAAAAAATTTGGTTTCAGAAGTGTTAGCAGAAAAGATATTTAGGATTTCTGTCCTGACTCGACTGTTTGGTTTTAGCTCAAGTCAGTATTGGGGATGATTTACTAAGGTGGTGTCTCGCCTTCTGGCCCTCTCTCATCTCTGCAGTTCACGTGGTTCTACCAAACTTCATTTCTCGACTCGCTGTGTTGTGTTGAGCCCCCTCACACGCCTGACATGCGGTAATCATGTGCCTGCCACGCGTTGATCACACACCTGACACGTGCCAATCACGTGGCATGAGCTGACTTGGCTGACTTAGCTGAAAGTTGCCGTCACCTCCACAAATACCCCACATAAACCCTCTCCCACTGCAGAGGTGCTGTGGTGGTACTTGGAAGCTGCAGCCCAAGTTTGGGGCAGGAAGTCTTGTGAGGCACTGTGACAGTTCTGATGGTGAAATGAAGGTTAAGGTCACCTCAGAATAAATGTTTGGTAAAAAGGTGTGTATCCTCCCCAAATCAAGTATTTCATGTAGTTTGTTGTGATGAAGAATTCCCAGCCATGCCTTGCAATGAGCATTGAGCCCAGGATTGTTCACAGTGTGGAGTTACCTGTCTGTGCACATCTCTGTCCCTTTAATTCAGAGACTCAGGGGTTTAGTATCAGATCCCTCTCTTCTGCTCCCTGTTCATCATTTTTAAAAACACAAAGCAATTCCTTTTTATTCTAGCTTCTTCCTAAAAGTGCCTATGAAAGATCTAGCTGCAGTTCTGGGCACTTGAGCACTAATGCTGGTTCTAGTGACCCCTGTGGAAGGGCAGGAGGTTTGCTTGGATCCCAGAGCCCCTGCAAACGGCCCATCACAGGGACTGTGGTGTCGAGCTGTGGCTGCTATGAGGCAGCAGGCAAGGACCAACAAACCTCCACGAGCTCCTGTCTCCAGGGCTGGATACCTGTGCTGAGGACACAGCTTTGCTCAGCACTGCTGTCCCCCTTAGAAATCCCCAGGGCATCAGCCAGCCCCCTTAGCTTTTTTCCCCCTATTTCACTATTTTGGTTGCTCCGCCTATTTCCACACTCTGAGCATCATCCTCCCCCACCCCCTTAGAACAAAGCCACCACCAATAAAAATGGGTGAAAGCGGTTTCAAGATGATCAAAAGCCACAAAATCCATAAAGCATCATGCTCTGTTTTCAGTAATTCAGTGTTTATTTCCATGGAAACAGAAATGGCAGCCCGGAGCCTTCTACAGGGTTGTAATTACTCCTGTAGCAGCCAGCGGCAGCCGCAGCATCTCCCGGAGACAGCCGTGATGGAGCGCCTGATGGGAAACTGAGAAAGGAAGAAACGTTGGGAAGTGAATGAAATTTCCCCTGTCACAATAACACAACATAGGTACACGTGTTCCTTCGGGGAGGAGGGGGAATTACTCAGGGAGCGATGTTTGAACAAAGATGTTGGCAAGGGAGGGCGTAGAAACTGAGGGGGGTGGCACATTGTCAGGGATGGAGTGAGCCTGATGTCTGGCTCTGCTGGACCCTCCACTGCCAGGCACATCCTTTGGGAGAGGTTTGCTGATGGAGGTCACCCAGGAGGTACAGGGTGGTCCCCCAGTTGTCCCCGTTGGTCCTGTGTGGTGCAGAAACACTGACCCTACATGTGATGCATTGTTCAGTGTCTCTATAATTAGGAGCAGGAGAGGTGATTGAGGTGGGACATCTGTCAGCTCCAGCATCCAGTGAGAGCTGCGGAGAAGAGCTCAGCCAGTTGGAGGGGGACAAGGCTCTGAGCAGGGAGGCCGTGCCAGCAATGTGCCACAGTGCTGCTCCCTTCTGGAGAGGACAGTGCAGTGATCACTCTCTGCCAGGGTGGGACCTTCTCCCCTGAGCCGTCATCACCCAGTGTCTAATTTGCACAGATACATATGGACCTACATGTGCATCCATTAGATGTAGGATCAGCTTATGTTCTGTGCTGTTATGGACTTAGAGAGCAATCTTGGCCCCTGTAATTAAATTTAAAGCAAATTAGCTCTTCTATTAAACAAAATAAATCTGATGTAGCCTAATGCTGTATTCGCTAGCTATGGCTGATCAATCGCTCCTGCAAAGAGCAGGCAAATGCTGCTGAGCAGATGGTCTTGGCTGAGGCATGGTCAATTAAACTAATTAAAGATGCTTTCATTTAATCAGAGGGTGTTTTAACCCTGTTAGCTGCCAGTTGGGGATGTATGTTTTCGTGCACTAGGAACTTCCAGTTCTGGCCCTGCTGTGGACTTCTTCTGGTTTTTAGTCCCCTTACAGAAACCAGGCCAGAGTGTACATCCGAAGAGCAGAGAAATTATAATGTCATGCAACAATAGTGAAGACTTGCAGAGGAAGTTGGTTGTTTTCTTCTAACACTAACCAGAGATGTTTATTAGCCTGAAGAACTCTTCTGCACTGAATCCTTCCCACACTACCTCCTGCCAGCCTTCCCTCTGGGTTTAGGGGTGTGGATGCCTCTCTGCAGCCTAGCCAGATGTCACTTGTTTCACCAAAACAAGCAGTGGCTTGTCATGGTGTATTATTCAAGGGACAGAAAATGGTTTCAGCATCCAGACAGGTTCTCGAGTGGAGGAATAGCCTCTTATTTCAGCTCTCTACTGCTGTGCAAAACATTTTGACTGATGGGAGCCCCTCTTCCTAGAGGTTCTGGAGATGAATTTAATTCGTTATTTGCTGCGGGAATCCACGGAGACTCTTCTGAGCTGAAGCCCTGTTGCTCCCCTGCCCTCACTGTAAGGGGTGACACCATTTGCCATTGAGGTAAGAGCGACCAAGAGAGCTCATTAGTCTCGAGGAAGAGCATGTCAAATGATCTCAAGAAGCAGCAGTAGAGCAAACTAGTGCATCCAGACCATTACTGACCCCCTGGCTGGACTGCACCGAGGGGCTGCAGCACACCAGGACCCCTGTCCTTTGTATTTTCAGCAGCTTGAACAAATTAAATTAGAAACAATTGTGTTTTATCCAGAGGCCACAACACAACGTCATGCATGAGGCCAGATCTATCCTGCTCCAGCAATATGGATCTCTGCAGATACGTTAGGGCTAAAGTCAAGATGATTTTCAAGATGTTCATCCTTTGTGAAATGTAAAAACCAGTTTTTACCCTTTTCTAATTAGCGAGGGGTTTTTGTGGTGCAGTATCAGCTGAACGCTGTTCATTGTCTGTATAGACTGAATAATTTCTGCAGTTTAAGGTTTAAATTACCATCAGGATATCTCTTCAGTTTTATTTTTGTTTCAATTGGCCCATGAATACTTTTCATCATCTGCATTCATGCTGCAAAGGAATGCATAAAAAATAACCATGGTTACTTTATAAAATATATCGATGACTTGACATTTCATATCTACCTTAACCTCTTTGTTTAAGGACTGGTAATTCTCTTCTTTCACTGAAAATATAGTTCTTGGCATGACTTTTGCACTGCTTAGACAGATGTTTAGGTTTTTTTCCAACAGATCAGGAGCCACTGTATGTAAAAAACAGTTTCTCAGCATGGACTGTGTCTTATTAGGAAAGGAAAATGTCACTCCTCCTGTTTGTCTTTCCCTCAACCAGAGATGATGAGCAGAAGACATGACGAAGAAATGACCCCACTGGCCCCCTTTGGAGAAAGTAATCTTGTTTTTTCTCTGAGCAGCATTTGTTCCCTGCAGTACATGTTCCTGTCAATCAGCCCAGGAGGCCTTGGGAGACAGAAGGGGTGTTATCCAGACCTCTCTCTCTTTAAGCAAGGAACTGCTAGCTGCAAAAGAACCCATATGTGATGCTTATCTTAAGGAAGGCTGGAATACTTAATAAGACATAACTGGTGCATGACCCTGCGCTATGTTAATGCCTCTCTTTCTCTTCCTTTTAACTGGAAACACAATGCAGCTGCTAGAACTTGATTTTATGTGTAGGTCTTTAAATCTAATTTGAATTCCACATGAAAATCTCAATGCTTTGTAGCACTTCAGCCCTCGCTCTTGTATTTTATCACTGAAATCCTGTTGCTTTCCTGGGGAACTTTGTGAGCCTATCTCATGAGCAAATGGAAAGATACAGTCGTAGTTGCACACAGCAGGGGTTTATACATGGTCATGGTGGCTTGTGCCAGAGCTCCAGGGTCTTCATTTCAACACACAGTGTCTTGTCAGAGAAGTTGGACTGGTTTCCACTGAGCTGTACTAGCCTAGGGTTGCACACTGTTCTTTCAGTTCTCTTTTTATCATGTTAAATAGAGAGATCGTTCTCCAGACATACATCATCCACTAAGGGAATATTTTGGAAGTTCTCTATTAATATTTTACTAGGTTTTCTCTAATCTTATTTCTGAAAGATGTGGTTTCCTCAAGGCTGCTTCTACCCCTTTGCAATCCATACTGTGTTCAGATTTCCAGAGAAGAGAATTATTAAAAAAAGATGCTATTTACCAGTCTTTTCCTCCATTCCTTACATTTCATTCTTCAGACTACCAGTGTTCCATGTAACTTGACAAATGCTTTATGCCACAGCTTGGGATGTGATAGACAATGTCATTTTAATTCGGAAGAAACTTTGGGAGTCAGATGTATCAGGCCATAGAAAGTACTTCATGAATATAAAATGCAGCTGGGTTGATCTTCCAGATTTTATCCAAAAAGTACCAAATTAAAAAGAGAATAGGTATGTTTCTTAACAGAAATGAAGTGACAAGAATTGTTTTCAAAAGGATATCTAAGTAGGCACATATTTGTTACCACGGAGCTGACTATAAATTGGCAAATGATCAACAAAGTAGATTTCATGCATTTCAAAGGCTCAGCCTCAATATCCCTCGCTTATGTAAGCTGCTCCTTACCTCTGTTTCAGTGCTGAGTTTTCATATTCAATATACTACATTTTTTTGGAGCATCTGACTCTACTCATGTTTTGTGAGAAATTAGAGTGGAAGTTCAATAGGGAATTGGATGCAGGACAACTTCAAAAACAGCCTCTCATGTATTTAAAAGGTAGCTATAGTAGGTTAAACTCATGTAAAAACCATGCTGGTCTCCACAGCACAGATTTTGTTGTATAATGCAGGGCAGCAGTGGTGTTTCCTAACGGGAGTGATCTGTGCGTGTGTTTTGCAAGTGCTGTATCCAGCCTTTGGTCCAGTTCTTTTGTCTCTGACATAGAGAACAGTAAGAAGATGGGGAGGTGATGGCACAATATTATTTGTCATCATGCATTTGTCCTGAAGTCTTTGTAGAAATGTCATTGCAATGAAAGTGGGAAAACGATTGCCGGCCCCTGTTTAACAAAGTGTAACAGCCAGAGTGCCTTGAGATTAAGGGCAATATTGAGATGAAATTCCCCACTGAATATGGAAAGACTTAGAAGGTATGGGAGAGAGGCATAAACCTTTTCATCAGCCAGCTCAAGTCAGTCGTCAGGAACATGGGTGTTTTGCTGTAGATTTGGAGACTACAGATGTTAAACATTGATGGCTATGACAGGGAAGTGAGCTGAGTTTCCCAGCAGGTCTGGATGTGAGCCCTGAGTGCTGGTGGCCCAGGATAGCATGGTGTGAGATGGAGGTTGGAATCTGAACCCTGTTGTGCCCCAACCACAGCCAGGTTCCAGCACCTTGTGGCCTCCTGGGCATTGGTGGAACCAGGCTGCTTGCTTGTGTGTTCGTGCTTGAGCCTTAAGCGTTCCTTAGACATGCAGAGGAGGGGACAGCTAAAATTATAGGCATTTACCACAATAAATGAGAACAAAGAGCAGATGTATAATTTTGCTGTCCTCTTCTAAATGTGCTGCCCGGGGAATGATGTTTGCAGTGGAAAAAAAAGTGCTGGGGAAGAAGCAGGCACAGTGACAGACAGTGACCACAAGAAAGCCTCCCAGACTTTACCCAGCACCCTGCTGAGTTTTGATTAAAATACCTGCTCGTTCTTCCTGGTGCTGGGACGTGTCCCAAGCTTGTTTCTGCATCTTGACTGATTGCTGTTTCTGTGTCTTGACTGATTGCTGCCTGTGCTTACAGCACCAGTATCACAGATCTCCAGTTGTCATTAGTCCACAGGAAGGGAAACTGCATAAGGTCTATATTGAAGGTATTTTACTCCAGGTATCAACATAAAAACGTAAAACGTAGGACACAGCAAAATATTGGGTCACCAACAAAGCTGGGAGATCTTGGAAGCTAATACAGATTGCAGTACAATGCTGGAGGGAGGCATCGAGTGCAGGGCTTTACTCCTTGGCTGTTCTTCAGCAGAAGGAACATCAGTTCCCTTGTTCCCAGGCTGAGGACCATGAGCTGCTGGCTTTTGTGGAGGGGTTTCTTAAACATAACTGTCTTCTTTTGTGACCTAGTTAAGTCCAGAGTTGACAGGGAGAAAGTCTTTTGGGTGGTTTAAATTATAGAATTCTAATAGTTGATAATTAAATGGTCTCTTATTTCTTCTCGACACCAGTCATTTATTGTGCTGATATTTCCACCGGTTTGTTGGAGAGCTCATGTCGTGCAACATTGGTGAAATGAGCTGCAGGCATGTGTTTGGCTGCCATTACCAGGAGTCTTGTGTGCCCTCGTGCGGAACTGAGACCAGGACTGACAAAATAGCTGTGAAATGGGGATGTGGTTTCATAGAGAAATAATTGGCACAATAATTTTATCAAATCACGTGATGCCTGTTAGGTTTGAGGAGAATGTCATTTGCCAAACACAGCACTTTATTTTGTATTTTAAAATCACATTAAAAAACAGTACTCTCTATAGCTGATGCAGATTGCAGTATCAGCAACACATTCCTCATCACTGTAGCCACCATCTCCTTGTGGCTTGAAGTTATTCCCTATCCATGAATATCCAAACTCTCACTATCTACACAGGCAGACAGTGATAAGACAATGGAGGACAATTTTAAACTAAAAGAGGAGAGATTTAGATTAGATTTTAGAAAGAAATTCTTCATAGTGAAGGTGGTGAGCCACTGGCACAGGTTGCCCAGAGAAGCCATGGATGACACAAGGCCGGATTGGATGGGGCCTGGAGCAAGCTGGTCTAGTGGAAGGTGTCCCTGCCCATGGCAGGGGGGTTGGAACAAGACGACTCTATGGTTCTGTATTTCTGTGAAAAATATAAAATATCAAGCGGCCATATTCATTCATCTTCTAACTTGACTCTTCATTGGCCCTTCTGCTTGTGGATTTTCTCTTCATTTACCCTTTTTCTCCCTAGTAAAGGATTTTGGGTCGGAACCGTTGTGTTCGGATGGTTAGGTATCCATTGAATGGAAATAAGCTGAAGGAGCTGCGGCTGCCACTGTCAAAATGATTCCAAAATAACTTTGTGGAAGAGAGTGGCTGTCAGGTCAGACGAGAGCAGGGTGGTTTGGGTCTGCTTGGGGCAAACAGGGCTAAAGAGGATAATACCAGTTAGATTAATAGAAGAGCAGTGCACTCTTAAGAACTGTCTTATATGCTATCAGAGATCCATCGTGAAAGTTACAGTGGCCCCTCATGAGTGTGCAGCAGCAGCAGCAGCAGTTTTTGGGAAAGGGTCTGTTTCTGACTGCGTCTCCTGTGAACATCTGCAGTATGTGGGATGAGGAATGCGTGGTTTCTTTGTGGCTGGTACAACAGCTTTCTTCTGGGAAGTCCCGCTGAGAGCACAGTCCTTAGCAAAGCAAGAGGAGAAAACTGGCCATGGGTTTTGCTGCTGGTTTGGCTAATTGAGGAGCTGCTGTTCTCCCCAGGGACACCATCTGCAGCCTTGCTGCTCCCCCAGCACCGCCTGGTCAGTGCCAGGAGTTGACTCTGCACCTTTCACATGCAGTTCTTTGCCCAGCTGTGTAACTCCTGATCTCCTTTATTACCACTTAACATAGGGAAACATTCAGGGTCACTGCTTGGCCAATTTGTTCCGCCTTTATGTATAGAGATTGCAAGACAGCTGAGGATGTCTGGCAACCAGTAGAAGTTTTATTTCTGTGGATGAAAATAGCCAAAGATACGTTCAATGAGATAATTGGGATCATTAAACTTTCCTATAGTAATGCCAGTTGCAATTTCATCCCTGTATGGCTAAAAACATAAGCAGCATTAATGAACAAAAAAATAATAATATCTATTTCTATCCTGAATAAAGCGGAAGGAGCGCTGGCATTGTAACATCAAAGGATGAGCCTGATCTGAGCTTTGTCATTAGTTATCTTACAAAGACCTGGTGTGCTTCAAAATAAGAGTGATTTGTCTGGATGATGACAGTCAAAATACGTTTTGTTTAGGCCAGATCAGTGGTTATCACCATCACATGAAGCACCACGTGAAGCACTGCAAGTCAGGAACTCCCCCTGGTATCTCTGTCTTACATTTTGTCTTGTCTGCAGTCAGGGCAGCAGTAGAGCATGGGATGATGGAGGGAAGGGCAGCGCAGTGTGCAAGGACAGGAGAGCAGGCACATCTGTCTCCCTAAGGCTTCATGCCATACCAGCAGGCCACAGCAGAAGGGAATCTCTCCACTGTTGCGTGAAATTACTCGATGCCAGATATCAGTCAAAAGTAAATCTCTCCTGTTCAAAGGCAGAGAGTTCGTAGGAATCATTAATAACAAAACTCCCTCTTTGCAGAGGCTGCTGGGGAGGGGTGTGCCAGAGTGCTGGGGAGCAGAGGAGAAGAAAAACAGGTCAAATAAAGTCCTGCTGAAAAAGGAGTAAATGCTCAGTGATAGCATAAAATTGGATGTAACTGAAATCAACAGGGACAAACTCTGTTGGACATGAATTGGCCTGTGCCATGTGATCCTCACAGAAGGGAAGAGCAGGGCTGGTACAGCAGCTGACAGTGAGTAACAGCAAGGGATGGGCTCAGAAGAACTCACCAAGCACAACAGAGTTCAGCGTGGAATGGGAATGTCATTAGCTGTCTGCTGCAAGGCTATCTGCAAGCTGCAATGATTCCTGCCTTAAAATGGAAACACACACACACACACACACACACCCCCCCCATCTCTCTGGTCTGATGGTAGTGATTTGTGTGGAGAGCTTATCCAGTTGCCTTGGGATACCCTGGAAAACCCTCCTGGCTGCCTCTCCTGAGGAGGATGTGTGGACAGGGTTGAAATGGATAGAGGGCCACTTTGCTACAGTGCTTTGCCTGCCCTGTTTTCCAGCATCTGAAATAATTGTGCTACCCTGCTTTTCTCAGGATACAAGCCTGTAACCTCCAAGAGAACCTCTGGCAAACTTGAGAGGAAGATCAGCTCCTTTTTTTATCCTTGCCCCCCCTTTTCGTCTTCCTTTTTTTCTGCTTCAGAGGAGGCTCTGGAGAGGACTTAGAGAGAAAACAAGCAAGGAGGAAGTATGAGCTGTCATAAATAATGCTAAAGCAAGAGTCAGACTTGCAGTAAAGTAACAAGGCGCCTGGGAAGGAGGTGACAGAATTGTGAAAGTTTTCAAAGTACTTGTGCCTGATTGATGCCTTGAGGGCATCAGCTAAGGGTTCTCAGGGCCTGTGTCTAAGCAAGGAGAACAGGATACAGCCACAGCCTCAGTGGGTGTGCTGAGGTCTCCAGCTATGGTGCCAAGATGTGAAGGTTTGGCTCTTGCAGGAAATCATGACAGAAGAGCTGGACTTTGGGCTTTGTTTGCATGGAACCATGAGGAACTTAGGGCCACAGATAGAATGAAGACTGAAAGACTGAGCAATGCAGTGGAAGCGCAGGTCTCTCTAAAGACAGAATGAAGGGGAAGAGTGGTGAATAAGGGGTGGGGATGAGGAGGCTCTTTTGAGATCTGGTGAGAGTAAATTAGGGGCTTGTGATGCTGAACAGACCGGAGAGGATGTGTCATTCAGAGAAGCCTCTGAAAAGACGATGAGGACAGTTGCGTGTAAGTCTGAATTCAGGGACAGTGCTGTAGCTGCAGTATCTACTCAGGTCTTGGCTAAATAAGCAGAGGAACCCCAGGAAACGTTGTGGGAAACTGTTGTCCTTCTGTAGGGCAGCAAAAAACCCCTCTCCTTTATCCAGATCTAGGATGGGCACTATAAAAATGCATTGGCAAGCTCTTGGGAGTCATGTGGAAGGATTAGGAAGGACTAACAGTTCGGTTTACCTGGGAACACGGCCCAAGTAACTTGTCTGTTTGCAGATGTACTGGAGCGATGTTTAACCGTGCATGTACGGGAGCAGTAAAATTGGGATCAAAGCAGTTGCTGTTGGCTGCTTCTGACAGTCAGGGCTGGGAGAGCTGGGCAAAGGTTGTGGCAGCTTTTCTGTTTCCTGAAGGATACAGCGGATGTTTTTCTATCAGATAATCTTCAGTTCGAATGGAGGGTCTGGCCTTGACATAGCAACTGTAAGCTGAATTTTACTAGGGGTGTCCAGGACATTGCACAGGAAGGGGCTAATGGTTCATTTTGGGCCTCTCATGGACATTTTGGACACCATGAAAGTGTTATTGCTGAATATGGAATCAAAATAGGTCAATTATTTAACTGTGAACTTTGTCTAGGCTGGTTATTTCATTTTAGTCTGCAGTGGAAGTTGTGGTGGGTTCTAAAAAGAGCCCTGGAGCCAGACGGATTGGAACTGTTTCTGGCCACCTGCAGCCAGAAGCCTTTGCTATGGAAATGCCCGGGTTAGGAAGCAGGGCTGGGATGCACAGAGTGCTCGGTGCTTCACGGCAGTGTGGATGAGGTGATGGCAGATGAGGGGACACTGCTTTGCCAGATGAAGTTTGTTACAAATTCCCATCTGCTTGGAAACAGAAGCTGTAAGGTTTGTGCCATACAAGTAATTATTTGTTGTACAGTTTTAAACATGAAATCTAGTTCAGACGGCAAATATTCTTAGCGTGTGTCATTGTGCAGTTAAGAAAGCTGCCAGCAGCATAAACCAGAATAACGCTGCGTGGTGATCGAGCCGGGATGGGATTTTCTGCTTTGCCCATTTTCCCCTCCCCACGCTTGGGTGCTCATTCTGTCATCTGGGCTCCTGCCCACAGGAGGCAGCATCTTGCAGAGCCGGCTGCTTTGCCACCCACTCCATTCATCTTACCTGTGACGGAAAGCGCACATCTGGCACAGCTGGGAGGTGTTTGGCTGGGTGTGAAAATGGCCCTGCAAAAATGGAACAGGTTTGCTGGGTTTTCTCCCAGTGGTATATGGAAGAGGCAATCTCACATCTCTTGGCTTTCAGCAAACACATCCTGCGGAGTGAACCTGCGCACGGTTTATAATGTAGGCAGATTTGGGATGAATGAAGCATTTTTCAGATTTTTGAGGAACTGATTGTTTCAGCAATATTTTACCCTCTACTCTAAATTCCCCTGAAAAATAGTGAGACAATGGATTTAAGATGGATCTGAGCATTTTAGAAACAGAACAGCTTATGTTTTTAAGATTGAAGAAAATGTAGTTAGGAAAACTGTATGAAAATGCTTTTTGAGGGGGTAGGATCTGTTGTGGATTTTGCTCAGCCTGTAAGCCAAATGATGCTGTTATTCCCTGAGCTTTTGTGTAAGGTCACAATGTGATCCTCAGTCGATTCCCTTGCACCTGCAAAGCAGCACAGGCAGGTATCCAGAGCATTTCCCAGCTGTGCCAATTTCCAGCAAGAGTTCCTCAGTTTCCTCCACCTTTCTTAAAAGCTCTCATAGCCTTTGAGCCATCAGTCCTGTCACAGCCTGCTTTTCCCTCTTGTCTTTCCCTACAACTCCAGCTGGAGGGGGATGAGGGATGCAGAGGGTATGCAGCTGGGACAGCAGTCTGACCCATGGGTAGTTGTACACACATATTATTTTTTTCCAGTGCCCTGAGAACTGCTGTGCTTCCCTTAATTTCCACAGATCTGTTGAATTAATAGTAAGAAACAGAAGGGAAGGGTTTCAGCTGTAGGTTCCATAGGTGTGTATTCCCGTGGGATTATAGCTGGTAGCATCTGGTGGTACCTTCATTTGCAGTAAGAGGGTGACTCTTAACAGCACCATTTTGACCTGGTTACAGAGCAGAATGCAAAAACAAAGCTGAATTCTGTGTGAATGCTTCTAGAGTGGGTTTTCTCTTTAATCACTTCACTGGTGTTTTTTCCTAGTTTCTGAAAAGAACCGCAGCAGTCATGTGAGAGGAGCAGGTACTGATGCTGTGGTCCTGCAGTCACGGTTGCACTTTGGCTCACATCTGGATTCCAGATATATATGCTGCACTACCCTCTTGCGAGTCTTTTCTACGTATGAAGTGTATTGCCATCAGTGAAAGCTTAAAGGGAGGGCTGAGGGTAGACGCAGATGAAATGGGATCAGAGAGCAGGTTATCACCTTATTTTTGCAGCACATTATGCCGTTCTGAAAGCACTGAGGGACCTCAACAATAGCAGTGAATGTAAAACCATACTCTCTGAGTGTCCAGTATATTTTCCCTAACTCTGTAAGTGAAAGCCTCCTGCCCTGGTAACAATTTCAAAGGAAAGAGGTCATGCCTTCGCTGAATGTAGTTTGAAATACCACATTTTTTCAGAAAGCGGGAGATGACGGTGCTTCTGGCAGAGGAACTGTCTGTAAGAGTCACTGTGCATCTACAGTGAAACCTGACCTGCCACCCAGTCCATGTCCCATCCTTAAATCCATCATCTTTTGGGACTCTGCTGCAGAGGACTGTGCCATCTCTCCTGGCATCCCAGCCCTCTCCTTCAGCCTGCCCTTCCTGGGTTCATGGGTGGTGGGTGCTGCTCCCTTTTCTCCAGCTGTGTTGCATCCTGGCACGTGCCAAAGCTGGGCTAGTTCAGGGTTGGGAAGAAGGTGTTGGGAAACTAGTGTTTTCTTTTGGTTTAAATACAAAGAATAATAAGTAAAATAGTGCAAAAAAGAGCTCTCCACCCTGTCAAGATGGAAGAGCTCTGGCTGGAGGCTCCATGCCTGCTGAGCTCTAGGGAGAGATAAATAAGAGGTAGTGGGTGAAGCTTGGAGGGGGACTGGGGGAAAGCTGGTGTTCATGCTATCATGAGCACAGTGTGAGATCCTCAGGGTGACACTGGTCACTTTCTACCCTGGTGCCCCCAAACACAGGGTGTTGGGGTCCATGTCACACACAGCCTCTGCAGAGAGCCTGGGAGGGAGCTGCGTGGGGCTGCAGGCAGTGCAAAGTGCTCCACAGCGAGCTGGCTCCATTCGCCATCTCGTGGCCGTGGCTGGCTGGGGCTGAGGTGTGCTGGGGCAGCCTCAGCCGGGGGTGGGGGGCAGACAGGCACCTCATCCTTCCTTTCCCGCTGAACAGGCTGTGGGCAAAGAGCTCTCCTGCACCTACTGGGACAGCAGAGCAGGTGGAAAGATTCCCACAATAATATTCCACACGGAGAAGGCTGTTAATGACAGGGGATGTGATTGACTGCCTTTTTCTGTTGCTGCTGTATTAGCTCTATTTAAATCAGCTCACATTAACTGCAGTTATATTTAACGTTGTCTGTCTACACGGCTGAATTTTTAGATTGTTAATTTTCAATTGCCAATCGCTTAATTATGTCTGAAGCTTTTATAAATATTTGTAACGTGAGTTAATATTTTCTATTACATGCGATACACGGCCTGGAAAAAACTAATTGCTCTTAGTGCTGCACTCCGGGTCTGGCAGGAGCCCCCGAAGCCTAGATGCTCTCTTATCGGAAGGCTGTTGCCTTCACAGCTGATGTGTCAAACTGAGGTCTGTAGCCAGTGCTGTGTGTGTGTTATGGTCAGGAAAGCCATTAGGATTCATTTGGCTCCCTGACAAGAGGGAAAGTAATTGTTTATTGCCTGCAGCGTGGTGACATGGTGAAGACTGGAGGCTCAGGACTCTACGTGTGTGTTTTAGTGCTGCGCTCCTGCAGCCTGCCCTGGACATCAATATGAAATGTGGAAGGCTCAAAGACTAGGAGAAATTTTAAACTGTAGTATTTTTAGGGTCTTTGAACTCCAGGGCCCCAAATGCTCATCCCTGTTCATAGAGGGAAATACCCACTGCCCATCCTCCCCTACCCAGGCAGGGCTGCATGCAGTCCGTGCCCAGTGGATGCGGATATTTGTCTTGATGAGTCTCCTGCAGAGTTTATGTGAAGGGTGGGAGACCAAACACCTCAGCTTTGTATCTGCCTGGCTCATGGCTGCAGCTCTTCTGCTCATGGATGTGCTGAGCGAGGGTCCCTGGGGCAGGGAGGTGCAGTAACCTCCCCAGCAGCTCTGAGGGCTCATCCTCAGCCCTGTCTGCCATGAGCCTGTTCTGCAGAGCAGCCTTCAGCCGGGCTGGCAGCTTCCAGCGTCAGGAGAGGAGGAAAGCACAGAGCACGCTGTGAACCTTAGTGGGTGGTTGCTGTTAGGATGTATTTCCCCAGGGAGCAGTGCCCTATCCTGGGGGTGCACCCACAGCCACAGGTGGTGCCTGTGCTGGCACAGGGTGGGTGACTGTGGCAGGTCTAGCTGGAGTCTGTGAGCATGGCCATGGCTCGCTCAGGCAGTGGGAGGTGTGTTGGGGGTCAGTCAGGACCAGGCCCAAATTCAGGGCAGGATGGTGCAATCCCAGTCTATGACTCGGCTTCACAGCAGCCATGATTTGAGCTGGTTAGGGTAAAGCCAGTGCAGGCCTGGGAGCAGCAGTGCTGTGCTCTGTGCAGAGGGAGCTGGGCTGTCCAGCCATGTTGCAGGAGCTGCTGCTGCCAGGCTGAAGCATCTTCTGTAATTGTTATAGTATTTGTACACATAAATTAGTTATTATACGTTTAATATGGACACATAACAGCATTTTCCATATTGCAGAGATGGCTTTCGGGGCAGACTGTCCTCACCAGTAAGGGGGCAAGGGTGGTGTACCCCATGGGAGGACTTGCCCCATCTGCTAAGCTCTCCCCCCACATGGTACCTTGTGCTGTATTCCACCTTCTCTCATCTTACGGACTCAATGCTTCTGAAAGCATCACATTTTTGTTCCCTGTGTTTGTTTCTTCATAGCCTTTTTCTGCTTTTCTGTGTCTGCTTCAGTTCTTCTCACATCCTTGATCCTTAATGCAGGTGCCAGAGCATCTCTCAAGGGTTTAGTGCAGGGTTAGATCCCACATGACAGTTCAGAGCACCACGTGACCCTTCTCAGAGATGCCATGCATCCATTTCGTGCCACTGGTTCTTCAGGAGCAGAATAGGTCCTGTTGGTGGGGATCAGGCAGTAAAAGACGTGGTGGATGTTCCCTAATCAGCAAAGCTAAGATTCTAATCCATATTTCTCGTGGGTTTTTTTCCTGTTGTTGAATGCTGATTATTTAAAAAAGAAGTGACTTTTCTGAAATGCAATGATATATTGGACAGGATTGTTATGACTGAGGGTATTGCTTCTGTTCAAAACCAGGAGATTCTCCCTGAGGTAAACTTCTCTGAAACCTTTGAATGACTCAGAGCCCAGCTGTCTGGGCACTGCTCTAAGAAAAGCAAGAAGTGACCTTTTAATTAGCATACTATATTAATTTAGCATAGTATTAGTGATTACTTATTAATCATTAATAGTTGTTGTTATGTATTGATCAGAAGGCCTTACAGATGTGATGTTTCTGCTCTGGATTTGAATAAATTGATGCCAATTAGCGAAGGTACAAGCCAGAGGGACTGAAATAGCCAGATCTGCCGTGGAAGGCTGTTCCCTTCCAGTTCTCCATTGCCATAGGAAAGGGGTCTGATGGTGACCTATACAGTGACTCTTGGAGAAGTGTGGTCCTAGTCATGGGTGAGATCAGCAGCTTCAGCTCCCGTAGGACACTGTCCACTGGGAACATGTAGTGACTTCTTTGCATGCTGAGGATTTGCTGCCTAGAGGCTTAGTTCTCCTGACTGTTTTCTCCCTGACCTCACAGGAGAGTTTGCTGCATCAAACCAGTGTGAAAGGCATCATCCCATTCAGGAGATTGGTCTCTTTTAAGCCTCTGGCTGTGATAAATCTAAGCTTCAGAAATATCAAAATGCACTGCAATGAGCAGCACTGCAATTTTTGCTATTTTAGTCCTTGAAAAAGTGAGAGCCATAACCTTCCCTCTACATTCCCCATTTTCTGTTGTTTGGCATATAAGGGAACCAAAACCTTGCTGTTCGTGGCCGGTCTCTGCTTTGTCAGTTCTTTGCTTAGAGCTTTCTGCAGAAAAACTGTTATTGCATAGACACCATTGGAGATGTTCCCACACCTTATTCCATCACTTTTAATCCTTCTGAGTGTCAAGGAGGTGCAGCTTTGCTGGACTAGGTCCTCATGCAATGTACTTTAGCTCCCAAAGCCAAAGCCCATTTTTAATTATGTGATGAGTATGTCTACCAATAAGCTTTTAATCAAAGATGAGGATTTAAGGATATGTAGATCATTCTTCCATAATGACTAGGATGAATTAATTGAGACTAAATCCAGCTGTAAAACTTACTTGGAACTCAATAGCAGTTTATCACCATATTTAGGAATTTCAGGTGGTTCTCCTCCCATTAACTCATGTGAAATTCAGCATATGATAAGCTGTAAGGAAACACAAGCAAGCTAAATGTAGTGATCTACCTCGGGCAGCATCAACCAGCCAGTGCTCCAGTTTCTTTGGTGGTGCCACAGCTCAGCACACGCTGCCGGCACGCCTTCAAGCGTCCTTATGCAATGCCGTAAGAAGAGGGTATTAAGGCACGCTCAGAGGTCAGAGCCTCTGGGCAGCTTAAGTTTTCAATCCCTTTCAGTGTCGTACACCTCTCACAGATGATCTTGCAGACGGATTTGCAGGGTTCAAAAGTTCTCTGGCCACAGATGGGAAGGACATGTCTTTCCAGTGGATGTGCTCTGCCATCCCTTTTCTTAACAGCTTGCAAAACATTTGCAAAGGCAGGCAGGGCTTTTTCTTCCCCTTCCTGTTTTGCTGAATCTGGTTTTTCATTTACTTTGATTTATCATTGCACATAAATCTGCAGGTATCTTTGCACAACCTGCTAGAAAGCTGTGTGCTGGCTTTGCTTGTCTCAGCTTTCCTCAGCCCTGTAGCACAGCCTTGCAAAGCTGCAGAGGGGGTGTGGTGGTAGGCAGGTGATGGCACAGGGAGATGTCCTCCTTTCCTGCTCAGGATCCATGCCTAGCACCTGTCTGCTCTTGCCACAACACCAGCAGCTGCTGGTTGATCCATCAGCACTCTACAGATGAGCTGTGGGTACCCGTGGGTGCTGCGGCCAGCAAGCAAGGAGGGCATGAGAAACCTCTGCCCAAACATGCCACCAGTGCTGCTCTGAAATATGCTGGAAATCAGCTCAGTTTGTGGGATAAACAGATATCCCAAAGGCAGCCCTTGGACTGTAGGGAATTTGAGGGTGGATCTCTTGACCTCACCTAGTGAAGCAGGCACAGTCCCAGCATCTGCAGACAGATGTGATGGGTGCACAGCCCAGGCAGCAGCTGAGGCACAGAGATTTATTGCAGCTTTCTGAGATTCACACTGGGGCAAGGAAAGGCTGCTCTACATCCCAGGGAATATTTTCTCCGACGAATCTACCGCAACCCTAAAGTTTGTGGACCATGAAATGAGATTTCTCTTTAAGAGAGAAGAAGAGAATCATCATCTCTTACTGAATTATCCAAGTCCTTTCTGCTATTTTAAATCACCCTCCCAGGACCCCTTGGCTGCTCTCTCACAGCAGCAGTCGTTCATTAGATAACGCAGGAGTTTGCCAGGATAGTGGGAGCAGGTACCCATCCACAGCAAACAGCTGACTGTGCAACTGCAGATGGAAGCAACTGAATTCCTGCAGTATGGCCCATTTCACCTACACATAAGCAAAATGGTGTGGGTTTCTCTCCAGGGGAGGGGGTTTGTCGCCTTATGGGGTGCTGGAGCCTTGGAGCTGTGTGAGGAGCTGACAGGGGCTCACAGGAGGAAAACCAAGTATTTTGGTGAGGTAGTATGTGCAGATTGTAATTCCTTGAATTAAAGGGAATTTTACATTGTGCTAGAAAAATTCTGCATGACTCTGAACCTAAAAGACTGGGGGAGATCTGACTGGCCAGAGGAGAGGTGGCCTTAAGCAACCCTCTTGTGCAGTGGCACTGGGAGATCAGTCCCCTGAGATGTGCAGGGATCATCCAGCATTGCAATCCTGAGAGCTGGTGGAGAAGATGTTCTGCTGGTCCCTCCAGGTCTTCCAAAATCCTGTCTTGAATTCCATGAGTGACAACTGCTGAGTCTGTGGTTGGGCTCTGCTGATGCTGCTGGTTTTGCTAATGTGGGGAGGTGCCTAACATGAGGAAGCCGTCCTTGCTCTTCCTCGTTTCCATTTCAGATCCCAAGGCAGCCAGTGGCCTGTGGGTTGCGCTTTGCGGCTTGGAGGGTTAGCGACTTGCCCAGGAATTAGTGACTTACCCTTCCAAGGCAGCTTAGCCCTGGTCATGTTCCCAGTTTAAAGGGAGGTCAGAATCCCACCTGTGGTTGAAGAGGGCATCTTCAGATCCTCCTGAAGGTTTCTGCTTCAGACTGCTGGGAAGAGGTCAGGGCCTTGAGTGCCAGACTGCCACCTTCCTACTGCCCTTTGCCACTTGTAGAGAGGAATATTTACTGTTGGTGGGAAAATGATGCTACAGAGCAGTCCGTGACATTGACGTGGAGTGTTGCTCCAGGAAGCTGTGTGTCACATGGTGCCACTCTGTCCTGTCTCACGGCACTTTATCTCCTAAAACAGCAAGTTTGTGCTAAGAAATTGCTTCCCTGCGATGAGTCACTTTGGAGGCCACATGTTTTTCAGTTGGAGCACTCCATGATGCTGATGCCACAAGTTGTGAGTACTCCTGGAGTGACAGATTAATTATTAATTGATGTGGATTATGAATTTTTCAGTGTTTTCTCACACTGTGCATCACAAAGCAAAACCACCTTTTACGAGACAAAGATCTCTCTTAAAGCCCTACATCAAAGCTGCAAAATTGTCACCCATATTGTGATCTTGTTCAGCCTTCACATGAGCATGTTTGCTTTGAAATACTTAATCAACCATTTGCTGAGCTACAGAGCTCCCAGCATGTCAAAGGATGAGTGCCTTGAAACTTTCTGTTCGAGGCTTTTGGTGCTTATTAGCATGCATGACACATGCTGCACCAATTATTTCGGGAGGACGTAAGCCCAGCTTAGGAAGGACATGAGTGTGTCACAGCTTTTGTCTTTGTCCTCCAGGGACTTATTTTCCTCCCAGGGAAAATAATTCACAAAGTGGGTGCGTGGTGTTGTGCTGGACACAGGGATAGAGAAAATTAGCGCTGAGAGTATCCGCAGCCAGAACAGTCCCTGCTCAGCAGCAACCCACCTGCCTCCAGCTGTGCAGCCATTTCCTGCTGCTGATGCTGCCATGGGGGAAAACCAGCACAGGCAGTGGCTGAGGATTTTTTGTAGACCTGGACTAAATGCTTTCCTTTCCAGAAGATGAAGAGCCAGGTGTGTTTCTGTTACCAGTGCAGTGCAAAGCAGGTTGCTGCCACTCAGTGTTTGCATTACCAGAGCGTTTAAGATGTGGTTTTCCAGAATCCCATTGGAAATGGCTGGTCCTCTATAGAAGCACATAGCGCAGGAGGGTGACTGGGTTCACCACCATGTTGTAACCTTTCTCAAGTAAGGGGAGATGCTTCCACAGCGGCCTCAGTTATCCGCTGGGAATGGGGATGTTGTGACACTTGCTACCTTTGCTGGGAAACAGGGATCAGCATTAGCAGTGACTGACAGGGAGGAATTAAATTGTTAAATGGTCCCAGTGGTTCCTGGCTGGTGCTGATGGCAATTATACCGACAATACCTGTCACATCCACAGCATAAGTGCCAGGTATTGCAGGTTGTATCTGTATGTTGCATCCTGTCATTATAAATCCTCACAACGATATTTCCAGCAGTGCTGAGCTCAGAGTGTGGGTGTAGCTCCCATGTCGTGTTTCACTCACTTGTGTCTGTTGGGATCATGTCCCATCAATCCATGTTTGGTGGCATGGCCAGATCCACTCTGCTCTTACTTACTGGCTAAGTGTCGTGTACAGTGTGTCACTTTTGCCACCAGCACTGTCCCCAGGCTGGGTGGGTTGGCCCCAGCTGCAGCCCTCTGGCTGCAGCCGACAGCGTGAGAGCTATGCTCTGCTCAGTCCCCGGGCAGGTGGGTGGATCTGAGGTGTGAATCCGAGCGAAACTGCTTTGGGCATGACAAAGAAGGAAAGAGGAGGGCAGCCTGCGCTGCTCCAACCTCACCTTTGGAGCCGGGGCTGCAACTGTAAATGGTTAGGCTTTCAACTGTGATAAACTGCAGTTGGAGCTTTAAATGTATAACCCTTTGATTCCAAAAACATGGGGGTTTAAAGTAACACTGTAACCCTGTTCGTGTCCTTGTACTGCCTTTGGCATTTCCTGGGATGAGTGGAAGTGAGCCTGGCCTCTGGACTTAAAAAAACTACAAGGCTCAGGCTGGCTCATGTGTGGGAGGTCTCTGACCCAGCAGTCAAACAGTTTAGGTGTGGGTTTGGTAGGTGCCTGTGCATCTTGCTGCAGATATTATGAACTTATTTAGGTTGATTGGTTTGCATCTGCTGCTGCCTTTCAAAGTAGGGGGATTATCTCCTATACCTCTGGGATAACACGAAGAGAATTCTCTCAGTGAGTTTGTTTCAGGGGGATGGGAGCAAAGGGTTGCTTCTGCAGGCCAGCATCTGGTTCTTACTGCAGTGAAAATTGTCAAACTCACATGATGAACATTTTAAAGCTGTGTCTTTCAGTTAGTCATGCCCACTGAAAATTATTCCTTATTAACAGTTTATATGTAAAAAACCCTTCTTCTGCAAGGCCTTTTCCATGTGGTTGAACTCTCACCAGGGGTCAAAGTAGACACCTACCCTGCAGCACCTGCAGGGACGAGCTGGCTGTGATGCCAGTCAGTTTTGGGTTCCACTCAGAACTTCATCTGCTTTTTTTTTTTGCTTTAGCAACTGTTACACCAACGTCGATAATCTCTGCAGGGCAGGCAGAGAGAACTAATGTCATATGCGAGCAGACATATGAAAACATCTAATTTACCAGCAGGCAGTTGGGTAATGATCAGTTGAGAATTGCAAATTATGTACGTCGTGTATTTGTGGCACACTGCTGAAGAAAAGCCCTGTGCATATGACTAATCATATATATACCGAAATTTATAATACTTTTCACATTTAATTGACTGGGGCAACCTTGTGATTTATATCTTTGCTTTATTCATAGCACACCCATAACATAGTCATAATGCAGAACAAAACTAATTCAGTTTCTCTTTGACTTTGTAAATCATTTATGTATTTGGCTGTCAAGTATTTGAATGTAAAGTGGGCACGCGTGTGGCAGATAATAAATAGCTGATTCTCTAGTTAAGAAATTGGATTTTAATGGTATTATGGTCTGTGTTGCCTTACGTGGATGTTTGGTCTTGCTTAGATGGCATGCCTCACATTTGCCCCTTGCCTTATTTCACAAGGAATGTATATTTTATGGGCACCAGCATTATTCTCTTAATGGCCCTATATAGTGTTACGACTGTGTAAAATGTACTCAGCTTGCTTTGGTGGCAGCAGGGGCCTTTCCCAGGCACAGGAGGAGACAGTGGCTGAACTGTTGGGCTGCTGCTCTCAGTCACAAGAGGTCTGCTGGAAGGTGCCAGGAGGACAGGCAGGGGCTGCCTCATTAGTACAGTTCTGTAGACAACAAGAAGAAAATGTTATTTTGGCTACTACAGAATGTGATTGCTTTCCCAAAGATGAGGTTTTGCCATGGAGCTATCATGCCGAGTCAAAAATACAGCCTGGAAAGATTTTTTGTTTCTTTTAAATACTGGGTTACTTGGCTTGGCATCACTACTTAATCTTGGGAAGCACAGCCCTGGAAAGCAATACCTTACCCACTCAACCACAGCCACAGAGGTGGCTTAGGGTGCTTGTTGCCTCCTAAGAAAAATAATCTTCTGCAGTCAGATCTTTCATTGACACCTGTAGCATCACTGGAGAACATCTGCAGAATCAAGATAGTGCAGAAAGCGTGAAGCAGTTTGCTGGCTCTGTATCATACCACAAAACCAACCCTCCTCCACAGCAGCATCCTCGATTTCTAAATTTAGCGCCTGAGTTATTTTGGGTAGTGTGTGATTAACCTCAATTACTGTAGCTCAGATGGAATTCAAATAATGCCCCTTCTTTCAGAGTTGCAAAGAAATGGAAATCTGGGACTATACATTTCCTACCCTTAATGAAGCAGCTCTGAGAGCTGATGCAGGATAGTTGTGAGCTGCATTTGTTCACAGAGAAATTAATGGAGGCAGCTTGTCCTGAAAGGTGCTGGTGGTCCTTGTCTCTGTGCTAGCTTTGGGATCAGGAATATAAAGATGAAAGTTTATGTGGTGCAGCTGGTGTGAATGAAACCGCTGAAGCTTCAGTGGATTTGTATCATAGTTAGGACACTTTGTAGTTTTCCTAAATTAAAACAGTAATAAGTACACTTTCCTTCAGTCCAGTCACAGTCAATGTTGGCTCTCTGAAAAATCATCAGAGATGAAGCAGTATGGAACCTGCAGGTGTTCAGATCTTCACGAGAGTGTGCAGGAGAGGGGAGGTGTGGGATGCACAGGCAGACGGCCAAGAAGCTGCTGTGGAAAGTGGTGGGCTGGGGGGAAAGGGCCGTGTTTCAGCCCACCCAGGGGCCACCAACAGCCGAGCCCCTTGTTCATCAGGTTGAGAATCAGAACTTGCTGTAGGTGTAACTTTCCAGACTGCACTGTACCAGCCGAGCCTTTCTTGTGTCAAGCAGTTTGTGTCCAGAGAAGGATGAAGCCCAGGGAGGTGATTAGCACAACCCCAAGCCAGCAAACAAAGCTCATTTGAACGTAGCAGTCAGTGGGAGAGCTGACCCACAGCGGCTTGTGGCAATTGCATTTGCTGGGAGCCAGAAGGAACGGATAGTTTGAAAACAAAGGCTGCGCTTGGGTGCAGGAGCCAACCCTCCTGCCTGAAGTCACATGGGCTCAAGGAGATGAACTAAAACCATGAGGTTTTGCATCAGGCTGAGCTTGGGTTTGTGCCTTGTGGCTGGAGCAGTGCCGTGATCACCCCACTGACCACGTGTCTAGCCTTGTGCCATGGCCAAAATGACCCCAAAGGAGTCTAAAGAGTAGTGAGAATCTGGAAAACAGCTATAAAATTGCCACCTCAGTATAGCAGTTGTCGGTTTGATTTTGTGCACTTGTGCTGTTCTGTGATTTCGTGCCTGTATATTCCCACTAAAAATAACAGACATGCTCCAAGTCCTACCAATGGGAAACTGTTTGCAGCAGTCACTGTGCCTCTTCCACCTGTGCTGTAATCACTTGCTTAACTGAAAGAAACAACATTTTATCCTCAGAAGACATTTCAGAGCTGGGCAGATGCCGAACACTGAACCACAGGGCTGTGGGCAGTGTGTTGCAAAAAAATACCCCCAGAAATTCTCTGCTGAAGTCTGGGGGAAAACTGATGGCATGAATGAGGTGGTAGCACAGGGATGCAGCAATATGGGGGAAAAGAGAAAGAAAATAAGCAAATGCTATTGCTGTGCATTTCTGTCAAGCTGCCTTATGTTTTTTTCTGGGTGGCAAGCAGGGCCAGGGGTGTTTGGCTTGGTGATCTGGAGCTGCTGAGTGTCCTGCCCTAGCACAGGGTGCTGTGGCTTCTCCAGCACCAGTGACGTGGCACCTCTGGAGGGCACCCTGCTTTCCAGGGCTTCAGATAGTCACCATCAGGATTTGCCACCAGGCTGGATCACAGGGTGAAGTGGGTGTAAGACCTCAGGGTGAGGATGCTCAGCCCCAGGAGGCAGCTGGGCAGGTACCAAAACTGTCTGTCTTGGGATGATGAGCATCGTGGGAGCTTCTGTTCTGGAAGGTGGCCTATCACCACTCCCTCTGTGCTATACTTTATTGATAATGTAGTGCAGGTGGTCAGCTTGAAGAACTGAACTGCATTGGTTAATTTTTCGCCTTGGTTTGCCTTTTGTTTTTATACAGCTGGACAACCCAGATGAACAAGCAGCACAGATCAGGCGGGAGTTGGATGGACGTCTCCAAATGGCAGAGCAAATTGCCAAGGTAAAAAAAAGTCTGCTGTTATTAATAAGCTCTTCATATATAAGTAGTCTGATGCAGCCCCCAGGTTCTGTCATTCTCTTATGGGTTTTTTCTCCCAGTAATCACCAGATAAAAATTATCAGGTTTTTAACTACAACCAAAACAACAAGTACAGCTGAAGCTGTTATGATGTGCATTTCTTGGAGCATCCTGGTGAGCTGGGGCAGGTTGGGTTCCTTCAAAATACCTTACAGATTCTCAGCAGTGGTGAAGATATTGTCAAACTCTGCCAAATTTCTGCATTAGGCAATAAGGTAGGTGATGGCATGTACAAAGGAGATAGAAATTGCCCTGAAGGGGTTTGTGCCTTTTGCTGGGCTGCTGCGAGCCACAGTTTCCTGCCTATAGGTAGATGTTGCCTCAGTAAAGGCACTTCATATGTGTTGTCCCAAACAAGTTCATGCTATGCATGAGAGCAGTCAGGCCAGCATTGCACCCTGCAGACATTGCTGCTGTTTGGAGCAGCAGGCACAGGACCTCCAAAGAGTTTTGATAACCAAGCACCTGGCTAAGCTCCCTAACGACCCTTCTGTAAGGTGCTGTCTGCCTAGGAGCAAATCACACCCCCACACAGGGCAGGTTTGGGGGCCTTCCGATGGACCATAGATGGAGAGGGTCCTGTTGACATCAGTAAAGGCAAGATCTTATCCTTGCCTCTGATGAGATGCTTTGAGTCACCGATAAAGCCCTAATGGTGCTGAAGTCAGTGGGAATGATCTGTCCAGCCGTTCTTGATAATCAAGAAACCATTATTAGAAGGAAAGAAAAAAGGTCTAATCAAAGAGATAAGCTCAGTCTAGGGGCCTGCCTTTCAGCAGCAGCTCTCCCAGCACGGACCTGTGCCCAAATCAGGATTTTTCATAAGGAAGATAATATCAGAGCTGTTTGCAGCCACACTGATATCCTTGGCTATGAAAAGCAGAGCACGTTCATTTATGGTCAGGCATTAGCAAGGGTGCTGTTGGTGCCTGCACAGTTCCTCCTCATTAACACTTCTGCTAAACAACTGCTGCTGTTGTGTCTTTGGGGACATAGGCTCTGGTTTTCCCCACTTTACTGGTAAAATTAGTGAGGTGGCCAAGGACCACGTGGCCTAACGGTGGTGCAGCAAAGCAGCAAACCAACTGCAGCTCTTTTGTTCAGCACTTGGCCCTTTGCCATTTTATTCTTGTTGAGAAAACCTCCAGTACTCATTTGCAGTGAAATGTAGGCCCCCGTGCAGAGCGCGGCTGCTCCGGTTCCGAGATGGGTAGCCAGGCTGTGAGTGCCAGAATGAGATCGCCTGGTTTCGTTGTTTCATTTTCTCTTTATGGCATGTGGGACAACAATATGCACAATTCAGTAGCAGCCAGCAGAAGCTGCAGCTTCATGAATTATTTTTTGCAAAAGGGAATCTGCCATTTCCATTCTTTCCCCAAGGATGCCGAAAACAAACCATGACACTGCTGACCCTGCTAGAGACAGTCTGGGGAAACTCCTCAACATAACCTGACATATCCCTGTGCAGAATTCAACCTTCAAAATACAACTGTGCAGCTTGGAGGGTGGTTTCGAGTAAAAGGGACTTACCTGTGATCCAGTTGGCAGCTATTGATATTAAATCTCCTTCATGGTGCTGCTGCAGGCCTTCTCTCCAGAATGTCAGGTCCCCCTAGCATCTGCCTATGAGAAACCTTGTTCTTTCAGACTCATGAATACTGTCTTTTGGAGGCATCCAAATGACCTTTTGAATCCTTCTCTGTATCCTCCTCTCTAGGCAAGGCTGCTTTCCCTCTAGCAGAGGGCGGGTTCACAATTCAGCTCAGTGAAAGGATAGCATTTCCAATTTTATCTCCAATTTGCAGCTTTTAGTACAGATTTGCTGCACAGGGAGGCTTACAGTGCTCGTGAAACCAGCCCCGAGGTGGCTGTCTTGGAGATTCCTTGCTCAAGGCAAATTAATGCCTCGTTAATAAATTAAGAATTTCACACTGGGACATTTGCACTTCAGAGGCAGCAAAGGCTGTGGAGTCTAAGGGGACCTGGCATTGCAGTGTTGCAGAATGGTGGCTCTGCACGCCCTCGTCTGACCTGTCATGTGACCTTGAACAGTCACTGTGCACACCAGCCCTCCTGCCTCTGGATTCCAGGGCACAGCTCTGGCTCTTTCTGCCTTCCCATGTGCCCAGGAGAGTGAAGCTCAGCACAGCACCAGGGCAGCATTAGACAGGGTCTCCCACTAAGGCTGACTCCATCAAAGCACATAAGCCCAGCCTTGGAGCCAGGCGGCTTGAGGATCACGCTCGAAGTCAAGCAGATATTCTAAAGCTGAATCTGGACAGGCTTTTCATTCTGTGTGTTGTACTTTTCCAGCAGCTAAATAGAGCAGCATTACAGCTGAGAGCTTAGTGATGCCACGGCAGACATATAGTTTTCTTTGCAGTTGCAAGTGCTCTGCTGTCCTGGGGTGTCTTTTCCCTCACCCAGTCACCTGGCCTCAAGGACAAGGAGGAGCACGTTTAGGGGCAACTACATGAGACCTTGTGATGACACCAGAGTGATATGTATGTCTGGGGCTGGACCTACTCTGCTCCAGCCTGCTGGACTGGTCATTTCTCACAGTCTCTTAACTCTGCTTCTCTCCATGCTTGTCTCCATTCCTGATCCTCTCTCTGCTCAAAGTGCATGTGGAGGTGACTAACACCCTTTCTTGCTGTTGTCTGCATCTCTTATAGTGCCTTACTCAAGATTTTCCCCAGCTTTATCTCCAATCCAGTGGGTAACTTGAGACTACACCTGCATGTCTGCATTTCCATCATCAGTCAAATAGTCTCAGTTAAACTGTTTTGTGTCACTTCAAACAACACTTTTAGCCTTAATAAGAGAAGTTGCTGGTGGCACACAGTGAAATGTCTCAGTGTTGCTGCACTTCTGAAGAGGTTTGTGGAGGCAGTGCCAAAATTGAAGTCCCTGGAGAGATGGATGGCAGCAGAGTAAAAAAGCAATAATGTGTGAACATCATTGCTTCAGCAGTAGTTCTCAAAATCCACGGAACAGTTGCCTTTTTTTTTTGCTGAGGGTGACTTGCAACTTATACAATACATAGACAATAAAGCAGACTGATTAGGTAGTTTATCTTACACCAGGTCTAATTTACATGAGGGAATTACTTCCCAAGATTGAGACTGGAAACAAATGACTGTATTTTAACTGCTTGGTGCTAGTGCTGCTGTGAGCTGTGCTTGAAACTGGTAAGCTGTTGAGGAGTGATGCAAAAACTAGTGCAGTGGAGTACTTTTTCAGCAGCTTGATGACAGTCTTCTAGAAGAAACATGACCTTGTTTTCTGTTCTAGCGTACATTTTACGAACAGCTTTTTACAATATTATGAATTGCCACGAAGGTACTTTGCATGTCAGCTTCACGTTCCCTGGCTGCAGATGCTGCCTCGCTGTCACATGCCTTGCACAGTCTCTGGTAATACTCTGAGAGATGCTCGAATCCTGAGCAGATTCAGGGCGTGGTAAGAGTTGTCAGAAGACGTAGAGCTCAGACCAGTGATGGGCAGCAGTTCAAAGCTGAGAACATGCATTGGGGAACATCATGTTTTTCTCTCACTGTCACCTTTGGTTTTAATCTTTAAATTTCCTGTTGGCAACAAGTTGCACTGGAGTGAAAGGTTGTCTTCTTGGAGGGAGACTCAGGCCCTGGCAAGTAGTGGGAAGTGTGTTTTACCCCTTCTTTCAGTTGGGGACCACATGTTATTGCCCACACATTGCTGATTTTTCCCTCTTCGGGCTCCTTTGTTACCTAGAAAACTGATGGAGCAACTGCTCAGAAGTGTTTTAAAAAGAACTGGTGCGCTTGGGAGACTGGAAGACAAGTCCCTTACTGTCAACATCCTTTGAATCCTTAGTAAATTGCTGTCACTCACAAAGTTCAGCTGAGAGTTGGCCTGGAGTGTTTGTAATTGTGAATACATACATATGAAAAAATCCATTTGCTGATAGAAAAATCAATGAAATGCCAAGTGCATGCAAGAAACAGGAAAGTTGGACAAGTACCAAGTAGTAATTCTATGGAAGCTAATAATGTTTCTACATTACCCAGGGGGGAGCTGTAATTTGTCATCTGGTTTGTGGGAGTTCCCTACTAGCAAACCTCTGCAGATGCTCCTAGGGGGTTCTTCCAGTGCAACAAGTGTTTGCTGATTGTCACAACCATTCATTCTGTTGTGTTTGTTTTCAAATCCAAGGAACGCAAGTTTCCCAAGTTTGTGTCCAAAGAAATGGAGAACATGTACATTGAGGAGCTGAAGTCGTCTGTCAATCTCCTGATGGCAAACCTGGAGAGCATGCCTGTGTCTAAAGGAGGCTCCGAGTTCAAGCTGCAGAAGCTGAAACGTAGCCACAACACCTCAATAATTGACATGGGAGAAGAAAATGAGAACCAGCTTTCCAAGTCAGACGTTGTGTTGTCGTTCTCCCTGGAGGTAAGTTTCGCACACACCACAGGGTGCAGAGTTCGTGGGAGTAAAAATCACAGCAGCCAAGTTCTGCTCACTTCAAACTTCAGTTAGGTGAAGTGAGGTGAGTGAAAATCACTTTCTGTACTCCGTGAGGAACAGCTCCTCTCTGGTTACTGGAAGCTTTGCCTTTGATCAAACGTTGTGTCCTTTCTGGTGTCTCACCATCTTGTTGGAACAAACTGCATGATATATGCTGTCTGGCATTTCCTGATGATGTATATCAAATGGCTCAAAAATCTGCATCATTAACTTACCTCCTCATGCAGTTGGTACTGAGTGTACCCCAGTACACCTGAGCCTGTATTGTCCCCTGAAACCAATACAGTAATGCAACACCGTAAATGTCAGCATGTTTAATTATTGCCAGTTAGAGGGGTGGCTGTATTTCCCTGCAAGAATTGCTTCCTCTTTGAAGAACTGTTGAAAATTGCTGGGGTTTGAATGCACCCAACAGATTGGCTTGCAGTTTGTGTGGAAATACTGTGCTGTGCTGGCTTGCTCTTTGCTCTGTGTTGAACACTGACTTTCTGCTCTGTGGAGCAGTTTGTCTGTGCAGCCCAGGGGAAGGCAGGATGCTGTGGAACCTCCATTACCTCCGACACAGGCTGCCTCAGTCCTGGAACAGTGTTGCTCAGTGGCTGTTTTCAGCCAACTCAGTTGTTTTGTGCAAACATATTTGTGGTCTATTTGCAGGCATATTTACTTCAAGGAGTCATCAGCTCACCCATACAGAGTTGTGGTTGTCTGTCAATGAGTGGGTTTATGTTACATTGTCAAAACAGCTACTAGGATAGAGTCAAAAATGTAGGATGCAGAAAAATCAGAATATTCTATTTTTGTGTAGTTTCCTGTTTATTTCACTTCCTTAAAGGGTCTCTTGTTACACAAATCATGCCAATGCAAAACTTAACGACACTGGTTGTCCAGTCTCAGAGTTTAACTCACTAGATGTCTGAAACCATCTTTCTAGTATTCAGTTCAGTCTTATTTAAAAATGGGGCTGTGACCCCAGAGATCCTGCCTTCAAGAGCAGCATTTAACAAAGCCTGACTTCCCAGCATTCCTGTTGGAGGAGCAGGGAACTATCACAAAGCAATAAACCTCCCTGTTGCAGAAGCCTGTGCACCACGTACAGCCTCGCCCTTACAACGGAGTGGCTCAAATGCTTTTTGCTCCAGCTGAACCCCATCTGGTGGGAAGCCAAAGCTCAGTGAAGCACTGACTTCAGGAGCTGGCAGGTCTGGGCACTGCTCAGTCCTGAAAACTCTTGCTGCAAGAGAGCTTTTACCGAAAATGTGCACTCATTAGAGGGTTTGTGGAGCTCTGTGTGTCAGCAAGGGGATCTTCAGCTCAAGCCAGATCAGAAGACCTGAGGAGAACAGTTTTAAAGCCCTGTGTATATACTTCATAGATATCTGTATTAAAACACGAACAGAAACTCCCTGAGGCTTCTTGTAGAAATGTTTAAGGTATGTACTTAGTGGGATTAATCACCTTTAAAAAAAGAAAAAAGGATAATTACCTGCAAGAAACATAAGATGGTGAGTTCTTAATAAGAAAGGTTTTTTATAAGAAAGATGGAGAAAGATATTTTTTTGTTAATGAGGGCTGTAGAGTGACAGGACAAGGGGCAATAGTTTTAAACTGAAAAAGGGTAGATCTGGATTGAATATAAGAAAATGTAAGGGTGGTGAGACACTGGAGCAGGGAACAACTGGGGCAAAGGTGCTTTTTCATTGGAAATGTTCAAGGTCAGGTTGGATGGGACTCTGAGCCAACCTGATGTACTGAAAGATGTCCCTGCCACGGTGTGGGGACTGGCTTAGATGATCTTCAGAGGTCATCTTAAGGCACTTCTGGATGGGGCAGGACCATGTCTGTGAAGCCCATCTCTTGAAGCTTGGCACAGCCCTGGGCACCCAGAGGTTTCAACAAGCCCCTGCGCAGGCAGAGGGAGTCCTGATCTCCACACAGACCTCGCTGGCTGCGACTCAGCCTGGGCAATGCCACTGTCCCTGCCCACCTGCCACCATGAACATCCAGCAGCACATGAAGGCCCCCAGCACTGGCTGTGTCAGGAGCCACAGCAAGGGGGCTGCTCCTCTTACATTTCTCCTTCTCTCACGGCAGGTTGTCATCATGGAGGTGCAGGGTCTGAAGTCGCTGGCCCCCAACCGTATCGTGTACTGCACCATGGAAGTGGAAGGTGGGGAGAAACTGCAGACTGACCAGGCTGAAGCCTCGAAGCCAACGTAAGTCTTGCTTTGCTTTTTTCTCTCTCCACTGTGCTCTCCTCTGCCCCATCTCTACGCTGCTGAGTTGCTGCAGATAGCCCCAGCTCCTGTGTGGTGAGGCCAGAGGGGACTGAGAAGCAGAGGAGAAATGTGGTCTTCCACGTATGCAGAGCGTCATCCTGCAGCTA
Source organism: Oxyruncus cristatus (assembly GCA_013399855.1). Taxonomy (NCBI): domain Eukaryota; kingdom Metazoa; phylum Chordata; class Aves; order Passeriformes; family Cotingidae; genus Oxyruncus; species Oxyruncus cristatus. The sequence continues at coordinate 1,968,769 of VXAY01003228.1, read as the reverse complement.
AGAATGGCACATAAGCCCTGATAGAGAAAAAAAAGTGTTAATGAAAGGCTTACGTCTCATGTAGCCACAGAGAGATAAATTTGGGCCTGTACGTAAAGACTTTGCTAAATAGGGATGGAGTTAAGCATGTGCTTAGATAAATACTTGTGTGAGTGTCCATCTGAACTGGTGCCATCAGGTGTAGGTACATTATCTCGTCCTCACTGTCAGGGTTTTGGTGGTCCTACGAGGAAGGAAACAGCTGGCGGGGACACCCTCTGGCAGCTACATCCAGAGGTGAGAGAGAGGAGCTGGGAAAAGCTTCAAGTCACTCACTTAAAGCTTTATCTGAGGCTTCTCTGACCCAGTCCCATTCAAAGCCAGAGTCTTGTTCTGTCCTCTTTGATCTGGTCCCCAAATCCCCACTTTTGACCCCGCACTTGACTTTCTTTTGTCGTGCCCAGATGTTGTGAAATGCCTGCGAGTAGTGATTGATCTTGGTTAATTTGGAAGGAGAAAATGATGAATGGCTTATTTCCTTTCCAATTTGTAGGATTAGTTAGCTCGAAACATTATGGATTTGAGGCACTTTTTCTCTGGACCACTGCAGAGATTCCAGCCTTAAATTTAATTCTCGATGTGCATCCTCACAGTGGAGAATTGCCAGGGTGGTATGAAGCCTCCTTCAGGAGTGGGGAGCAGTGCAGGAGGGGCTGCTCTTGAGATATTCCCTCTCTGTTTCCATATCCCATTCCCTCCAACTGGCCAGTTCTCAGGGGTGTTTTTCCAGGAGCTTCCCAAGCCATGTAAGGAAAGCCAGAACCGCCTGGCTGCATTACATGGGAGCGCACAAGCACTGCAGGCAGACACTCAGGAAAGAGCAGAGCTGAGGGCCGGCTGCCTTCCCTCCACCGCTGTCCTCTCTCAGAGGCACAGAAACTGCTGATGCCTTGTGCCCTGCGCTGCACCAGAGCAGCAGGAATCTGCAGTAAGTGGTTTAAAAACAATGTTCCCAATCAGGGAAAGTGCTGCAGCCTGGCTTACTTTTCAAAACACTTCAAAATCTCCTTCAGAGAAGGAAGGAAGAGAGCTGTGCTTGGAACAAAATTTCCATAAGAACCTACAATTGTCACTATTTTAGGTATTTTTATTGCTTCAGTGGAGAAAGTTGGGCTCTATCTAGGGGAAATTACTACTATCCATACTGAAAAGCACACTTATGGATTACATGTACTTGTTTAGTTTGATCTGCTAATCCCGCTTTTGCTCAGAGGGTCTGTCCTTCCTTGCACAAGCCTTCTTGCTGCCAGACGTAGGACCACTTCTCCAAGAATTGTTTTCAAAATAAGGGCTGCAGGAATGAGCTCTTTAATTGAATGGGTCTTTTTATCATAATGGAATGTACAATGTCTGGGCATGAAGCCATCAGCCCTCAGGAAAATGCAGCCAACACTGAATGCTGCAGTGTGATACGTGTTATGCAAGTCCATCACACTCATCCTCTCTCTGCACTGGCTTCCCAAAGAGGTGTGAGCTGGGCTTGGCGTCTTCTGGATGGCTCCAGCACTTGGGCTAATACCTATGGAAATGCCTTAGGAGGGGAGTAGGTTTGACAGTTGTGTTCCTTGAGGCTCCTGGGACTTTTTAATTACAAAACCGAAGACCAGCCAAGCAGAGGCTCTAGGATAACATTCACAGAAACCAGAGACCACTGCAGAAAGCTTGTCTTTTTTTCCTCTCTGCATTAGAGGTGTTTCTTTCACCTTGCTTCCGCCTGCAGGCACAGCACCACGGACACAGGAAACCAAAGTCCAGTGAAAGCAATTTACTGCAATTAATTCTCCTCTTGAGAAGAGAAGGAAAGAGAGAATGACTCAGATGTGACATGTTTGTCATGTTGCTTAATACAGGACTTGAAGGTTCTCAGGTATTCTGGTGATGAGGGCAGTGATAGAAACATCTCAGAGAAGTTTTTGGTGCATTTTTGAGCAGTGCTGTCTTAGAAGATTTATGGCCAGGCAAAACAGCCTTCTGGGGCGTCGATTTAGATGCTGATGTCACGCTCACTGAGGTCATTCACACCATGTTTGTTTGTGTACTTTTTATCATAAGCACTCCTTGATAAAGAAAGCAGCTCAGCAAAGGCATGAGGTACTGCTCACTGCATCCCAGGATTTGTGTGCTTTGGCAGGGGATGCTGCCTGGCCTGGGGGTGAGTAGCTTATATTTGAACAGTAAGATTCACTGGAAGACTTCCCTTTTCTATGACAGCCTTGTGTCCCCGGGGTGGAGGGTGTTACGGAGCCACTCGACCCGGTAGGACATCTTTTCGCCTAACTCATGGAGTTGTTCACTATATTCTCATATGTCCTTGAAATGCCAGCCCTCAGCTAGAACACCCAAGTCACAGCAGTGGCAGTGGCTACTCTGCAGCTCAGTGCCATGCCAGGGATGCAAACCTTGGCTCCACATCCCTAATGGGGAAAGGTGATTCCCTGGCCAGGAGCGGATTTCCAAAAGCACTGGCCTTTTGGTCTCACTGGTCTGTGAGAGATTCTCCTTTCATCTTCCCTGGTGCAAAACCAGAGTTTTTGAGAAAAAGATGTTCGAAGGCATCTTAGTGACTTTGGAGCTGTCTGCAGGTCTTGAGAGAGGCAGGGCAGCAGAAGGGATAGCAGCCAAGTGATCAGATGAGTCGTGTGTGAAGAGCGTGGCTCTTGGGACAGCAGTAAATACTGGCCTTCTATTTCTTCTCAGGCTCCATGCTGGATTGCTGGATTGCTGACATTTTAAGCCCTATCCCTTCGTGCGAGGATTATCTGCCTCAGTGCGATGGCACAGTTCTAGAAAGCCAGACCTGAAATAGCAAGGTTTATTTCAGGTCAGGTTTGCAGTGCGTTATTGGCAGTGCTTTTAATAAGTTGTGTAAGAAAAAGCCTTTGTGTATTATGTCCTAACCCACAGATGCCTCTGAAAAATATCCCAAATCCCAATGTGAGCAGGATTTTACTGCTTTTCAAACTGAAACTGTATTCTTGCAGATGGTTGAGGGGTTTATACCCCCCTTTCCCTGCATGCTGGCCTGAGGTCTGCCCTCTGCATGTCTCCAAAATGCCCTTCCAGGAGCTGTGGTTAGTAGTGCTGCCATTTGCACGGCCTGAAAACAGGGTTGTTGAGGGGTTTGGGAATAGCACAAAAGATGCAGCCACAAAACCCCTGTTCTACAGCCTCTAAAGAGGCTGCTGGATATATTTAAAGAGTAACCCATTCTTGTAGCAGTGCTCATTGGCTGTACCAGTGTTTCAGCATCTTCTATTACCTTTCTCTGATGTAAACAGAATAAAAGAAAACAGAGACCCAAACATCAGCAAGGTCCTACGTGCCTTGTAAATAAATGCTGTGTATTCACCTGGACCTGTTTTGGCACACAGATAAGTCTCGTTCTCCCTTGACTCACAGTAGTGAAAATCATGTGTCCCTGCATTGACCTCAGCTGAACCACTTGGGGTAAAAGCAGTAAATAAGTGGTGGGGGAAGAGACTGGCCAACCTGTCTGTGCATTTTAGCCCAACCAAGAAGGGACGGAGCTGTGGGCTGCTCCTCTAGCTCTGGAAATGTCTTTATTTTGAGGTTATGTATTCCCAATTGCAGAGCAGCACCTTCAGCCCTAGTGCAAGGGTTGTGCAGTAGCTCAGAGAATAAGTGGGAACGAAGATTGTTGTTTTTGAAGGAGAAAAGACAAATCATCATTGGTTGGGGTTTTTTCCATCTAATTTTCTTCAGCATGTGCTGTATGGCAGTGCTGGAGAGAGAGCACTCAGTGAGTCTCATCTGACTCTATATCACATCTTATGTTGTTTGTCATGACCAAGGGCTTGGGCCTTTTCAGAAATTCACTCTGATGATAAAGTAATGTCTTCTAAACCTCTCCCATCTCCTTTCTCTTACCCACTGCCCTAGGAGACAGGAGTGCCTTGTTTTATCTCTGTGCTTTTTCTGATCCTGCTCCCTGATTTGTTTCAAGGTGCTGTGGCAGCTCAGCTGCTTCGACAGGCTGCGCCAGATCTCCAACCTTATCGTTCAACCAGGGGTTTTGTTTCAAATTGGTGTACCCACATCCATCAGAGCCCGCTGCCTGGCCATGAAGAGCGACTGGAAGTGCACAGCATCCTTCCTAGTGCCATTTGGTCACCCTCTCCTTTTGGGAGATAGGCACTGAGCAGCAAAGGGAAAAGCCCTGCAGGAAAGGAGGCTGGCGAACAGGGATGTCTTCTCTGTCTGCAGAAGGGGAAAATCTGGTCTTTTCATTCAGGAATCCCCCTCCTGAGGCCCTGGAGTGTGAAGTGCTGCCCGTTGGCATTGCACAAATAGGAGCATGATAAGAGCATCTTGTTGCAGTCAGTGTTTTGCTGCCACAATTAGTTGGGGATGCCCTGCACACTCCCCTGTGGTAAAATGAGAAAAGTCCTTCCGAGACGTATAAATTACAAGCAAATATTCCATGTGCTGTAGAGCTAATTTAACTCCACTAAACTAAAGGGGTTTAAACTGATGTGAGTGAGAGCAGAGTTTAGCCCATAACTCAGGTTGTGTATCTCCCAGTACAGCTGTCGGTGCCGTGGCTGGCAGGGCTTTTCCAGATAAGGCAAAGCTTAGGCAGAAGACCTGAGTGGCTGTGGATTTTAAATATGAATGCAGGCATTCATATTTAGCTTTACATGCTTAGCTAAGCCCTGTGTAAGCAAAATTCATGATGCTGCTTGAAAAACAAAGCAAAAGGAAATTTTAGGAAGTACTGCTCTTTTTTCCTTTTTTTTCCCCCTCCTCCCTCTTCTAATTGGCTTCAGCATTAAATATAAGCTGTCTTAATTACCCATACCAGTTGGCTTGCCTTTCCAGTCGCATGATTTCATTTCACAGCTGTGCAGATGTTTGCAGCTCTTTCTCCTTAGGAAACCTTCGGGAGCCTTAGGAATGTGTTAAGGACTGAGCCCTGGGTACAGGTAACATGAGACACCATCATTTCTGAGGTACAGTCCTTGTCCCTGGGGTGAGTCTCTGAGCAGAGGGTCAATCTGCCCCAGGGCATCTGCTGGGGAAAAGTCTTTGAGGAGAGATTTTCAGCTTGGCTCTCTATGAGTTAAGCAATGCTGCTGGTGACAATGACAGGGACAGGAGCTTCAGGGCAGTTGTTTTTAGCCCCTCTAAGGCTGAAAGGTACAAAATGGTGTCCAAATCCCTGATAAATGATTTCTTCACTTACAGCTATTTAGCATGCCTAGGAGGCAGTTTTCCAATGAGGCTGTGCCTGACTTTGCACCTGGAGGGTTCTGCTGTTAGCTGGGTCTGACCTGCTCTTGAAATCCCCTTTTGTGTGTGTGACAGTATTTCCATAATGCTCCTGAGATTTATGCTGTGACGTTCCCATTTCTGAAAATGGAGGCTGTGGACAAGTCATTAAGCACAGCAAAAACTGCACTAAGAAGTTATTACCCAGGTGCAAGCGTGTGATCTATTATGGGAAGTCTTCATGCAAGTGATTTAATACCTCTTTTAATTAGGAATTCAGAACCACTTCTGATGCTTCCTCGTAGCTGCTCTGCAGGAATGGTTCTTAACCTTGTGGGGACAAAAATTTTGCTTTAGCTTACGCAGCTGAGTTTTTCCCCAGAATAAAGGGTAGACCCCACAGGATTCGCTTACCCTGAGTGTCACCCAGACAACCAAACTGCTGTGAGCAGCCTCCTGGACAGCTATGGAATACTCTGCTGGGACTGTGGATGGTGATCCTGCTCCCAGAGCTCTCATGTGCAGTCCCCTCCTCTCCTCCCCCTGTATTTTACACTAGAAACTGTGTTGAAGAATAATGAAGGCTTGTTTCTGTAGACTTACCTCTTGTAGTTGGTTTCTCTGGTATCAAGTAAGTGCAAGCCCTGGCTGTGTTTTCCCTGACCTTTAGAGCACACATAGCATTGCTTTCACATGGATCCTCTGGTGTCTAGTAAGGGTTGAGCTCTTGCACCTTCTCTTTCACAGATGAATGTCTCTCTTTTCTCGCCAGCTGTCTAATTTCTTGAGTGTTCCTATGCACTTGGGAATTATGTATTCCTGTGATAGCACATACATTCAAATTTAAGTATTCCAGAAGGTGTGATGATGCCCAAGGCGATTTTCATCGACACCCGTCTGCTTCATCACTCCTATTCATGCAACCTTAAGATGGGATAGTAGAGACCGAAAGGACTTTGAAATGAGATTGAGATTCAGTGAGCTGAAACAGTGCTAAATTAGGAGAAGGACTGCAAAATGCAAGTCCTGGGATACATTTATCGTCTTATTTATTGCTCATGGCTGGTGATTTTTTAAAAAAAAATTGATCCATGCCTTAGTGCAGGTTCTGCATGTCATTTGCCAAGGGAAAGGCAGGGAGTGAGACATGTGAAAAGGCCCAGTTGTTGGTTTATTTCTTAAGTGCTGTGTACAAGTAGTGCACATGATCATCTAGTGAGGGGTGCTGCTATTGCTGGTTGCAAAGCAGTGTAGGGCGATAGAGAACATGCTTTAAAGGATTGGTATTGTGCCTGCTGCTGTCTGGACAGTGATTTCTTAGCATTTTAGGTGTTCTTTCTGTGAAATCAGGGTAGAGAGGCCTGTTGGCTTTGTGAATGTGCTACATCTCCCAAAGAACCGCAGCACTAAGTCTGAAAGTACTTAAAGGGAGCAACGTCCTGTTGTCACTACATGGGCAAAGAGGACAAGGCATGCTCATGGAGAGAGGAGCTGGATGGCCATCGCCTGCTGGAATTGTCCACTCATCCCCACTGAACCGGGAGATCCTACGATGCCTTTGCTTCTAGCTGTCAGAAGTTAGGCAAGGCAAACCTTATCACAAGTGTCTGGCTGGATTTGGGCTTTTTGTCTTGGATTCTGTCTTAGAAAAATATAGGACAGCAAAAATGTAAGTGGTGACACAACAACAAGAGACGGTCTCGAACATCTTGTTCATCTCTTTAGCTGGTTTTGCAAAGGTACCTGATGCTGTTTCCTGCTCTGTTTACATTTGGGAAATATTTCATTGCTCTCCTCTACTGAATTTTATAAAGGAAGGCGTAGACTATGTTGGCACAAACCAGTAACCTGTATTTTCAGGCAGAGGATTTCTGTCTCCTTTTTCATGGTCTCTGCTTGTGAGATACTGAATTTCTGTAAAGCTTGCAGGGCTTGGCCTTACTAAGTCCAAGTCATGACCAGGCCTTAACCAGCAGCAGTCCTCTGCAGTTTTGTTTTCTTCCAGGGTGACAAGACTTGATAGAAGTGATTAACCACTGAATTTAATTGTTCTGTGAAATGAGCAGCTCTGGGGCTGGTTCAGTGGAGCACCTTTGACCAAAAGAAACCTTAATTAGCCTGTGGATGTCATTGCAAGACATTGCATTATACGAGAAGCGGTCATAGCCACAGACAGTAAATGCACACAGAGGCATTTCGTGACTTAAACTCTTAACTTGTGCTGTACCCAAAGCAGATACACTGATGGAGCACAGATAGTAGACAGCCCTTGTAAAACCAATTATTCCTTCAGTTCAGACCTCCCAGTAAAACAGTGCTGGGCTTTCATTTCCATTTCCTCCTGCTGAGCTTTTCTCCTCTAATTGTGAAAGTATTAGAGAAGTGCACAGAGTATTTGAATAGCAGTCATCATTTAAATCATGGAACGTAATGACACTACTTATTTTCCCTGGTAATACCCCAAAGATTTTGGTGAATAGCATTGCCAGAATTTCTCATCCAAACCAACTGTGGGATTTGTGCAGTAGAGCCCAGCCGGGGGTGCTGCAGCTCGGGAGGGGTGTGTGGTCCTGGGCCCAGGAGGTGAGTTGGGCTGGGTGCAGGCATGGCACAGGGACATCTCTGGGGCAGGAATGCCATCTCGTGGCCGTGAATAGCTATAGTGTGATTAAATCCACCTCCCCTCTCTTCTTCCTTCATGACACTTCCCCAGTGTATCAGTCATTCTCAGGAAACATAAATCAAACTCCGTATTTTCTGTATAGCAGAGATGATCCTTTTTTGGGTTCCTAAAGCTGTGCTGTCGGCCTCAGCAGCTCCTCTTGGCTGCAGTGCCCTGTGCTGGCACCGAAACGGGGTCTGTGGGGACTGTGTGTGAGCCACAAGCAGATCAAGTGCAGACCTTTGCAGGCTTTGCTTTGCTGCAGTCTCTGTCAGCTTTACCCTATTCCTTCTGCACTTTGCACATTCAGGCACAGATGTGATGCTCTCCAAGACATATTTCTCTCTCAGGCGGCAGTGTAGTGCTGCCGGAGCCAGTTTGAGGATGTGGGAGTTGCAGCTCTTGGAGGGAGAGGTGGTGCCTTTTATCAGCTGTCTGGTACTGCTGGCTGCATGATGTTAAGCAAAATGGTGTCTGCGTGGGGGACATATATATTATGTCTCAGTGCCGTGGGAACAAAAAATGGGCAGTCGATGAAATGCTGGAGGTTGGAACTCATCCTTAGCTGCTGTAGGAGGAGCCCAGTCCTTAGGGACAAGCTGTCCCTGCTCACCTTTTGGATAACATCATAGTGCTTTCTGCAGTGGTGTTTTGGGGTAAATAAACACCCTTTTTGTAAGCAAAATATTTACCAATGGTGCTCTTAGAAGAGGAAATGTTATATGCTCAGCAGGAATTAGGATGTCAAGGGAAATGATGGATTCACTCAGAGTGCCCTTGGGTTATCCCATCAGAGTGGACATCAGTGCTCCATGCAGAGACATGGCCTTGCTCAGCATTCCATAGCTCCTGGGAAGGCAGGTACAGCCTCTCTGCTGGCCAGTACCAGAGAGATGCTGACTTGTCGTTCACCTGCACGGGAACAGCATCAGTGAAAGCAGAGTTTGAATCGTTACAAAGTCTGTGCAGGAAAGTCTGGGAGGAATCAAGTCTGTTTGTGCTGTCACTCCCACTTCAGCTCAGCTTGTTCCGAGGGGATGGGACTGAAAGGCTGTTCTGGCAGCAGAAAGGGAGGAGAGGAAACAAATGTAAACAGAAATAGGCTGCGTTGTCAATCTGTGTCTGATGTCTTTGGTTATCCTGGTTTTGAAGGTGAGTAAACACATCAAACTTTTACTGTGGGAGGAATCCCAGAGGAGGCTCAGCAGCTCGTGGGAATCAAGACGTATTAACGGATGCAAATCGTTCTCAATCCGTTTCTACAGGCAGATGGAAAGGTGCCTTTCTTAGCACCTGAATTGTGTTTCCTAGCCCAGGACATCTTTGCATGAGCAGAAACATAGAAGGTTCTCTGCATCTTATGTATTCTTTGAGATTTTAATTTCTGATCTTTTTTGTGCACCTGCAGGAGTTACCTCCAACACCCCTCTTTAGAAGTGAAGACAGGGGCTCTTTTAGGTCAGGCTTCATTTCATCTGCTTGCTAAATTGGGATAAGGTAAATTAAGGCCTAACTCTACTGATTATTAAATAGATCTCTCCTTATTGTAATAGCAGGAGCCCAAAGCAGGTAACTTGGGCACTTGTACATGATAGTACGGTACCCTAAATTTGTGTTTTTCGACAGTTGTGATTGGTCTCTTTTCTCAGTATCTTCTCCTGATAGCTGAAGATCAAATCATTTCCTCAGAGCCATAGATCCATTTGAGGCTCTCTACAGCCTGTGAAATCCAAACTCAGTCCCACAACACCCACCAAATGGATTAAATGGCTTGGTGTTTTACCAGTGGATGGCTGTGGTTGGTGGGAGGAACCAAAATCTCCCATGCTTCATCCACAGCAAGTGCTTCCTGCTTTGTTTGGTGTCTTTACTCAGCACCTTGTTTTGTTTCTGACTAAATAACCTTTTATCTTTCAATAATGATGCTGTATTGCCCACTGGGTTATGTTTCTAGAAGAATTCCGCTGACCTCAGTTGAGGTTTGTAGTCCTACTGCGGTAAGTTGCAAACCCATCTGTAGCTATCCCCAGTCCAGCATCCCCAAACTATCAGTGATTTGTTGCATTCTCCCACTGAAACAGAGTTGTGTGTGGAGCTGCACTCCACAGGTCTCTAGCTGTGTGACCCAGCCTGTGGGTTTTCTTGGAGAGCCTAAAATTCTTAATTCTTCTGTGCCTTTGGGTTTTTTCAAATCCCAAAGACACAAACGAAAAACCTATTATCCATTGCCATTACCCACAAGAGTTGCAAAGAGTACACGTTTTCCCAAAGGCCTTGGGATGCCCTACTCCTGTTTCTTACAGCTTTGTGACCCAGCTGGTGCAGGTGTGAGCACCTGCCTCTGCCACGTGTCATGGACACGTCCGCGCTGCCGCGTCCCTGCCGGTTTGGTGCCTCGCCAGCACTACTCCCAAAATGGAGAGAGCTGTCTGCTCTCCCAGCACCTGCTTGTGAGAGCTCAGCACATGGGCAGCAATTGACTAGTTTATGGCGTTCCTAGAAGTTCCTGAGTGCTCTTTTCATTTTCAAAAATGGATATTTTCATCCCGGTGGGATTAATGCCCTCCCCGCATCAGGTTTTGCTATTGAGCTGAGCAGGTCTGTGTGTGCTCGATTATAATGAACTGCAGCCTCAGAGTATGGGCAAGGGAAGTTCAGAAAGATCACTGGTAATGGTGGTCACCAGCCTCTAATTCATGTTTTTGAATGGCTGGTATATGTAAAGCATTAGAGAATATAGCAAAGAACTTTCCTGTGTGCTTCTTCTTGTAAAATTAACTGTTAAACATGTCTTAAGACCATTTATTTTCCTCCTTGCTCGTGTCTCTAGAAACACGTAAAAAAGAAATACACCTTAGCATTAAATTAGAGGAAAAGGTGCACTACTCCATCAGCTGCATGAAGGTGGGTTAGCTCAGTGCCTGGCATGCTTCTGCTCTAACTCTGTTTTTCCCAGTACTTAAGCGGTGGGCATACATGATTAATGGCCTAAGATTTAAGGATGTTTCCTGCAAAGGTCTCTTCTGGGTGGAAAGGAGTGTGCTAAAGAAATAAAGCCATCATTTGCTAGACAGGATTTCTGGAAGAACTAAGTCAAGATTGTATGTAGGATTTCAGTCTCCCAGCAATGAAGCGGGATGGGAACACTCCATCATCAGAGCAGGATCCAACTTGAGCAGGCACCATGGCTGGGCACTGCGGTAAGCTGAGAAACCAAGGCTGGGTTAAAAGCATCACACCACACAAGGGGAAGCAGTCACCAAGCAAAAGGTGACTTTGCTGACATGTATTTCCTCAAAAAACACACAGGCAGTGTCTATCAGGCTGATGTCTGTGCCACCCTTGTGATGAGCTTCCCTTTACCAGCTGGCTTGATTTGGAGACCAAACCATAAATACGCCAGGAGGGACACAGACATGCTGGTGTGAGTGCCAGGAGGGACAAGATGAGGAATGTGGATGAAGAGAAGTGCATGACTCTCCTGCCAGTACCAGCAGTGCACAAGGGAGGGAGGCAGCCAGACCAGCTGGTCGTGTTCTCACGAGATCCCACTCTGGCAGCAGAGAAGAGCGAGTGAGGTTAAGCTGGCCTTGCGAATATTGTTCAAGACATGCTCACATATATTAAAGGCCTTTCAGCTGGACCTCCATGCCCCTGTACACAGCCAGCTGGCTGCGCAGGAGGGTGGGGGATGTTGCTGCAGGTTTCAGTGGCTGTGCCCCTGCAGGGATGGAAGCAGCTGCTTGCTGTGTTCTACCTTCCCAAGGACGTGTTCGTGGCCTGGGAGGAGACAGGCACTGCTGCTGAGTTGACTACACTGGGAAAACTATACCAAACAGGTGGCTCAAAAAACTGGTGCAAGTCTGACCAGCAGGTAGGAAAGTTTTTCTGGAAGACTTTTTTTACTTTAGTGGTGAATTTGTGGGAACAAGGCAGAAAGGCATCATCTCCAGCAGAGATGATCCATCCGTCCCAGGATATTGCTGTTTGCATTGAGTGTAGTGCACACCTGGAGTGAACCCGCTGAGGGGAGAGTGTAGCTCTCCTTTAGTAAACATTTTTACTTTCATTTTCTGATTTTTTTCACTTTTGTTCCATGCAAGCTGGCAACCAAACCCATTTCAATAAATGTATCTGGAGAGGGATAAAAGGTGTCCTCTGGCAGTTTTGAAGCCCATGACAACCGGTCATGGGTCATGTTTAAATGTCAACCCTGTGGAAAGCACATGGCTCTCCAGCTGCTCCTGTGTTAGCCCACTGACAGGCTGAGCTGGTTAGCAGGGCTGATTCATGGCCCAGCAATATAACCCAGTTGTACTTGTTCTTTATTTATAGAAATCACAGGCATCAGTGTTCTGGCTACATCAAGTTACAAGAGCAATGATGGAAGAAGAGTGATGTTTCAAATTAGGTAGGAGCTAAGCAGACTTGCTGGAGACCACAGTATACAAATGAAAAAAATTTAATGCATTTGCCTGGGTATTAAATATGTGTGTTCACTTTTAGGAAGGTCATGGGTGCTAAAATTTCCTGTGGAGGAACTTACATGCTAGAGTTGAACAGAAATTACTAAGTCAGTGTTTCTCAAGGACAGCTGAGAAAATTAAGGATTAGGCCACATAAGTGGGATATCGTGGAGAAAAGCAGCTGGACTCAGAGAACCTCCTGCCCACTTTCACGTGATACATGAGTGCAGTCAGGTCTCAAGCAGGGATCCTTACAGGGTTTTGCTCAAGCCTTATTCATATCCTAAATAGTACGATAATCACATTGTAACATAGCAGTCCCATGGTGTTTTAATGTTTTTGTCATTTTAGCTACGTGGTAGTTTAACTTTATAATTGCTGTGTCTGCATTTTAGTAGCCCTCAGAGGCCACAGCCAAAGATCAGCATGTAAAGCACTGCACTTCCATAGGATGAAGACAGTTGTTTCTGCAGTGATCTTACATCAGGAAAGGGTAAGAGCTTGGTATGGCATCAGCAGGACACTAGTTGGTCGTACCAGTTTGGGCCATAAGTTCAGGAGGGCTGAGCAGCATCAAGCTGAAGGTTTGCCAGATCAGCAGCATGTCACTTGAGACAGCTGACGGCAGCTTGGTCAGAGCAGTCTGGCACCTGCATTGGCAGTGGCATCACTGTCCTTCATGAGGCAGGGAGGACAGTGCTTGTGAGAGCTCCCAAATGTTCCTGAAATCAGACAGGTGAGCCCACCCTTCAGGTGCTTCATTTTAAATGAACCCATTGAGGTAATGGGAAACAAGAGCTGACCTTTGTTCCTTGTTATCCACTCCTGCCCTCTGGATATGTGTCGTTTTATGTTTCATTCAGGAAGAATTCTCAGCACTTTGGGCTCTTTGGTCAGTAACTGTGATGGCAGCTCTAGGTGAATCTGTAGACACAAAGGCTACAGTGATGATCTCCTTATTTTGCTTGTAAAAGGTAAAACAAGGGCCAGCACTTGTCAAGTTAGTACCTCTTTGCAGCCGAAAGAGTTTAGCTGCTCATCCTGAGTTTGATCCCTAAGTAGAAACCCTGGAGACACAAGTAGATCCTAGTGATACCGCTTGAGCAGCAGAGATGCCATAAATAGGACAGTGATTCTAGTAAAGTCCCTGTGCACAGCAGCATTTCTTGTTCAGTTCCAGGCTTTGGAATGCACTGGGCCATAAGAAATGCTGGGCTGAAGGGTTAAGGTGGGATTCAGGTAGTTAATATGGTCCTGACTGAAAAAGTATTCTCAGAATTTTCTGCTTGTGTACTTCTTTCTTTGTGGCATATGTATATACACATACACATATATATATATATATATACACATATGTAAATCTCCTTTTGGCCAGAATGACATTTATTTGTCCTCATTTGCAAAAGTTTTATTACTTTGGAGTGTCAGCACGAACTCTGTGATAGGTGGCAAGATAGCATGGCTACTTCGTGAGGTTTGTCCAGAATGAGTCCCAAGGCACTTTCCCAACAAATGAACTCCTGCAGTGATAACCTGCTTAGTGATTAAATATGGAAATTAAACCACTACATTGTTAGTCCCTCAGAAGATCCTAATACCTAGCTACCGTCCAGAGCTAATTTTCTCAACAATAATTTAATACACAGCCCAGATAAACTGGCTACTTAGATGGAATACAAATGATATTTCAGTGGCATGAATTATGGCCTTATGCTGAACATCACTATGGCAACTAATGACATCACCACAGGCTCCAACCGGCACAAAACCCAACTTCTGATGGTCTCCATTTGTTGGCGCAGATCTTTTCAGGGCTTTTGGGGGTATGAATATGTAAGCACCACAGTGTTGTCAAGGGTTTGCTATGTATGTTTACTGTCATTTGAAACATTTATTCCCTTTGTGGTTAATGTTGTTCTCATGAAGGAAACCTAATGAAAATTACTGTTTGTATTTGGTTAGTAACATTTGTTGATAACATATGGTCTGGGAATGCTTCAGCAAATAAGAGCTTTTTAATAGTAAACAGCGATATGAGTTCTATAAAGCAGATGCTGTCAAAGTACACAGCGTAAGGTTGGATATTTTCTTACTTTTGCCTCTTACCAGAGCAAGATTATCTCCCTACTTTCCCTCCTGGTGACAACGCAGTTTTTTAAAAGAGAAAACATAACCTGTGACCTGAAACTGTGATTAGAAAATAAAGTTGTTTCTTGGTTCTTATGCTTAAAGCAGTTATGTAGCTGATGGCTCACACGTGGAAAAGATATAGAGGACTTGACTGGACCTGTAGTGCTGTAAGTAATTTATGCCAAAGCTCTGCTCTCTGGCACTGGTGGCAGTTTGATGCATCATCATAAAAGATGAACATGTGGAACATGTGGAAAACATGTGGAACAGGAGAGAAAACTTCAAGGCAAAGCTGATAAAGAAGCTGAGTTTGTTAATCAGCTCTGCACTGAACATGCTCATCTGCTGAGCTCAGTTGGACAAGGTTTGCTCAACAGAGAGCAAAGCATAAACTGATACTTCTGGAGCATAGGAAGTGTCATTAATAGAGTGAGGGCAGATAGAAGTTGCTAGTGAGGAACGGCTGAATCTGTCATCTGACTTTCAGCACTGTGGGTTGCATTGTGTGTTCCACCACATCACTCACAGGTGTTGCTCATAACACCCTCCTGGCAGGGTCCCACATGGAATGCATTCATGTTCTTTGTGCACTTGGACAAGTTGTGGCTGCAGAAGCTTGGAGGTTTCCTTCAGAGACGTGCATGTCTAAAGGGCATTTTCACACACTGTGGGTTATTCAGCCTCCATAACACTCCTTTCCAAGCCATGGAATGACTCATGGAGTGCAAATAGTAGGCAGTGGTCTTGGTTCATTGTGTACTTGTAGAGGTTGCATCTTCCTGGCCACTGCCGTCCCATCCACAAAGAGCTGGTGTCCCCCTCCCCAGTTCCAGCAAACTAGTATTACTTCAGACATAATGGCTTGAATTTAAACTTGGCCTGGACTGAGACTTGGAAGAGGACCCAGGTTAAATAAAAAACAAACCTCACTCTCAGCCTGGAAAGTAGAGGTTAATTGGCCACAAGACGAGCCGAGGTGTGAATGATTACAGAAATCCTGGGTGCAGATGTCTTCAATCTTCAACTTCTCTTGTGACTACACAGGCTGGCACTGCAGGAGACATATTGTTCTTTCTAATAAGAAAGTTCTCTTAAATTTGTTTTCACGCTGCTCCCAAATGCTCTTTTTTTCCCCCCAAGAATCATCATGGGTTTTCCAAACATGTGTCCCACGTTTCCCAAAGAAGATAATTAATGCCTTTGTCACTCAGACAACCCAACCACTTTGGCTTGTGTCTGACAGGACATTTTGGATTAACCATTGCACACCCAAGCAGTGTTGCTGCTGACCTGCAGCTGAGCTGAACATCTCTCTTGTCTCTCTTTTCACAGCTGGGGCACCCAGGGAGACTTCACGACAACCCACGCGCTTCCTGCAGTGAAGGTGAAGCTGTTCACAGAGAGCACAGGAGTGCTGGCTCTGGAGGACAAAGAGCTTGGGAGGGTAAGGAGATTTTGAGTTTAATAATTTTTCCTTCTGGCCCTGCTTTTCTAGAGAAATCTCTCCTGTACGGAAATATCTTTGGAGCACAACATGCTCTGCTTTTTTGCCAAGCTTCAGAAGGGGGGAAGAAAGCAAGCTCTGCACTGCTGGAAAGGAGTGCATCTTGCATGCTGTCTTTGTTGTGAGTTTTTAATGGCAGCATTTCAGCTGGCTGTGCCTGCTCTGAGCAAAGGCAGAGGATCTTGTGTGTGATATTGGCAGTCCGGAAAGCCTTAGAAGTTGCTTACGGAAATGGACATTCCTGAGGCAGAAAAGGGGATTATGCTGAAGCAAAAAGAGGGGATTTAGGTTTGGCAAGGGAGTGTTAAGCTGCTCTCCTATCTGCTGAGCAGCCGGTGCACAGTCTGAGCTTTTGAAAGGACAGACTGCAGTACTCACTGCAAAAGGTTTGGAACCCTGGGTTCCCTGGGGATGGAGGCCAAACTGGTGGCTTCAGTGGGGCTGGACTGGGAAGTGAAACATGGGCTTTCATTGCTCCCATCAATGCTGTTACAGTAAAGAGCTCAGATTCACGGGGTACTGGCCACAGAGCAAACCTTCCCACCCCATCTCTGCCCCTCGCCTGTGGCCCCTAAACCAGTGCCCTGGGACTGGTGGCCCTTCATCACTGCAGCCCACAGCTCCAGAACATCTGTGGCTTTGGGACACTTCAGTTGTCTCCATGGATTTTTTCCAACTGTATAATTTGTGTTGGCCTCAGGCATAAGTGGCAGCAAACTCCTTGTCATGTCTTCCTCAGCTTCTCAGGCTGAGAGATCAGCATGGTAATGACCCCATGAAAATCAGTTCAGGGTAAGAGGGCTTGGCACCTCCCATGTCATGGCTCAGCATGACCCAAGCAGTCTTCAGGAACAGCCTGGGCTCTGTCTGCCCATCTCTGCAGCACACCTTGCTCACCACCCTGTCTACGTCCAAGAAATCTATGGCCAGGAAAGCCACTGGTCCTGTGGCAAGCCCAAGTATAGTATTTCCAATTATGGACTAACCTGTTGTGATGTTTCTTGCTACCTCCTTGGCTACTTGTGTCTTGACACAGGAAAGTCTGTCCATACAACATTTTGCCTAATTAACATGGGTTTACATAAATTCTGTTCATAAAAATGCCAAACATTCTTCCAGGTCCTAGTGAGCTGTTGATTTAATTCATAACTTGCAATCTTGTCTCATATAATCCATGTTCACTTTAACTGTTTGTGGTTTCACATTTGTGTAGCATCCTTTGTTCTTGAGAGAGCAAAGCAAAGCTACCCCTTCTTTTCTCCTCTCAATCTTCTCTTCTAAGAGAGTCACAGCCCCTTCAGACTTTCCTTATCCACACCTTGATCCTTCTGTTATCCTCTCCTTTTTTGACAAAGGGGATGACCCCAGTGGGCTGCAGTACTCCAGCTGAAGACCTACATTGTTTTTCTGCACAGCATCGTAATGTTTTCAGGATTATTTTCAAAACCTCCTACTTCAAACAGCCTGGCACCCTGCCTTTATCCGCTGTGGCATGCTGAGCAGAGCTTTTCACCCAGCCGGCCGCAATGCCATTCAGGGATTTTCCCCTGAGTGGTTACACTTGGTGCAGACCCGCTCGCTTTGTAAGTCTTGTTTCCACTGGCAGCCATGAACATTGCTGACTTTGCTGGTCTTGGGAAGCAATTAGCTGTGCATGTTGTTCTGAGAAAGATGTCAGTCCCCAAAGCAACCCCTCTTGCCCTGAAATGCTGATGAGCCAGCCCTACCAATACGCTTTAATTCCTGGTCCAGCAGGAAAACATCCCTCTGCTCTGAGTTTCTGTGGGCCAGAGGACATGGGCCAGCAGTGGTAAGTGTGGGGAGCTGGCAGTGACTCCCCCTGGCCCGTGGCCACTAGTGCTTTTAGTCGGCCAGACTTCAAAGGGATGCTCAGTGCGCCCGGAGCGGCCGAGAGATGACGCGTGTCTGCTCTGGCTGCATCAAGATTTCTTCTTCAATGTAACAATGAAACCGGGAACGTGTTAAGCTCCTGGTTTAGCTGTTGGAGTGGGCAGGAACCTGTCTGCAGGGAGAGAGGAGGGAAGCAGGTTTTATACACAAAACACCCCTGCTCAGGCGCCCTTTGAGCAGTGGCTTTGTGCTCTGCCAGGCGGGTACAATGCCCACTTTCTATTGCGAGCGTTAAATTGGCAACCGGCCGCCAATCCTCAGCTCACCACTTTTATCCAAGGGAGAGCTGAAAAATGCTCCCAAGCCTTACAGCCTGCTGGACGGGCAGCTAAAGGCATGGGAATACATCCTGGCCCTATTGAAGCCAGTGGCAGGGCTCCCATGGATTTCAGCCATGCCAATACTTCATCTACTGAGAGCAAGGAGGGGAAGAGCTGTGAATTACAACACCACTGAGGAAAGTTTATGTGCCTTTTGATGAAAAAGAGTTAGAAATCGAAGTAGAGAGCATCCCAAGCACCTTGAGTGGCTGCTGCCTCACTAAGAGATGTGGTTTAGCTCAAGTGTGTGTGCTTGCATGACCTGCCTTGCAGTGGGATTCCTTGGATACTGCTCAGTTTGGGTCCGTAATGTTTCCACCACCCCCCACCCCATATGGAGAACTCGCTTCTCATCTTCAGGATTTGCTTAGATGTATTTTTTTTCCAAGAGTGATACAATACAGACTGGTTATGCTCAGTTATCTATGTGATTAATAACAGCTTTAGATTCCTGCCAGAGAAAGCAATTCAATAGAAGTAGTGATAAATAACATTAATGAATAAGGGTGAAGTTGAGAATCTACTGATATTTACCTCAGGCTTTAGAGGAGGCAATAAAGTAAGCTTTAGAGTTATTCATCAGAGGGTAATAGCATCAAGGATATTTTGGTGAAAAACAGCCCATAGGTTGTTGACTCAGCAGTGAAGTTGAAGAGCAGAGGAATACAAGATTATGAATACAAGATTATACTCTGGGCAGAAATTTGGCAGTATGGACTAATGAGCATGGAATGAGTGATGGCAGCAGATTATTTAACGAGGGTGAACTCTGCCATTTGTAAAACAATTTGCTTGCATAATGGTTGATGGATTTAAAGGAGATTCTCACTACGGAACAGTGGAAATTTGAATGAATTTGTGCAGGCAAAGTCACCTCTGAGAGTGAAAGACCTCTGAAAGACCTCTGAGAGTGAAAGACCTCTGAGAGTGAAAGCATCAGAAGGAAAATAGGTGGAGGAGGAAGAAGGTTAGACCACCTAAAAGGACACAATTGGAAACACCAGAAGAAGATGGTCGATGCGGTGTAGTTCTGGGAGAATACTCTGTACGTTACTCTCTGAGAGAGCTGCTCAGCTTAGCAGTGGTCGTGAATGAGTGAGAAAAGCACAGCTATGATCAGGAAAGATTATTTGCCTCTTGTAGCCTTTCAGTTACTTTGAGTGAAGCAGTTGCACTGGTGTTCATCTGCAGTCACTGGTGTTGCACTGATGAGACCCTCCCATCATTTCCTCGCTGCATGCAATGGCAGCAGAGTCCTGCAGCCACTGATGTCCTGATGTGAGATGCAGATTTGACCTGCTGTTGTAGCACAGTCAGACACAGCAGCCTATCTAAAATGTTTCCTCCTTTATCCGGTCATCACAGTAAATAATCAAGCCAGCTTTCTCACAACTTGATAATAGCAGTAGATGAACCATTGTAGGTAGAGCTTTCTGAGCCCTCAAAACAGCAAACCTCACATGGGAGGTGTCAGGGAGACTGGAGGTTGTCCAGGCTGTACAAGTCTGAAAGTGGGCGATTGCAGTGGGCAATCTCAGCAAAAAAACTTGTTGCTGGTTTGCTAATCACATCAGTCCACCGTCATGTCAAGACTGATTTACCTGAACAGTTGCAAGTTCATTTATCATGATCTTTCCATGAATGACAAGAGCTGATAATGAAGTTCTGTCTGCACAGCTCCATGAGCTGATAGAGGAACCAAAGAATACATGACCTAATTCCAAAATAATAAAATGTAGTTTAAGAAAGCAGTAAAAAGCTGTCCATCCTCGCTGATGTGAATAGACATATCCAGACTGACTTTTAAGTCAAAAATAGCTCATCTGATGTGTTTCTGTTCCTCATTAAACTCCATTTTGTGAATAAATTTTCCCCTTGACATTGTTGGTTTTAATTCTTACAGGTTGTTCTCCATCCAACTCCTAATAGCCCAAAGCAGTCAGAGTGGCACAAAATGACTGTTTCCAAAAACTGCCCTGATCAAGATCTGAAGATCAAGCTTGCCGTGCGAATGGATAAGCCTCAAAACATGAAGCACTCTGGGTAAACATTTGTCTCCATCTGAACTCATTTTGTTTGGAGTGTGCATTAGGAAATTTCTCTTTTTTTTTAGATTCTGAAAGAGAAACTCTTTTTCTCAAGTTCACAGGAGGTGAAAAAGATAAATGTAAAAATGGCATTAGTTCAGTCATTTTTAGTGCACTTTCCATATTCTTAGCATAGTCTTTTTTAATCCATATGAGCTAAACAGTTTAAATTTTAAACAGTATTCATCAGGAAATTACCAGTTATGCTTTTTCCTGTGAGGAAATAATAGGTGAGCTGCCCAACTCTCTTGCTGAGAATAATATGATTTTCTGAGTTATTCTGTGTTTTCTTGTATTGACTGCTCAGAACCAAAAGCGCAGTGCACGTTCTGCTTGAAATAAACCCCAGTGTGATTGCCATTATTTATACTGAGATATACAACACAATTAAATAGTAGTTGCCTGGAGCAGGACTAATGATCTGGAAGGTTAAAAGAGAAACCTCTCTCCTCCAGGAGTGAGTGTCAGAGACTCTGGGGCCAGAGAGATCCCTGACTGCTTCTACCTTCATACAGTTACAAAGATCATCCTTGGGAAGATGTAGCTAAGACCACAGGAAAGGCTTCCCTCTGTTTGCTCTTCATAGCTGAGGATGTGATAAAAGATTGAAACTGTTCGGGAAAGTCATTGTTTGCATTAACTTTTTATCCAGTATGTTTTTGGTGCTATAAAAATGACATCATCTTTATTGTCATAGCATTTTGTTAGATTCAATCCATTACTTGTGGTTTGGACCACTCATCCTCTTTAATTCCTCTTCCTTCTGTCCTCTCTGCTAATGAGATCAGAGCCAATAGCCACGTGTGAAGCTTAATTTTTCCACCATGATCACAGGCACCAAAAGCCAGAGAAGACAGATTCCCTGTCCAGTTTGTTTCTTTGACTGCAGATGACAGCAGGGCCATTCTCAAGCTTTCTTCAACTAACATTTGATTTATATGATGCTGCTTGAAACTCTGAGGTTTATAACATCAGTTTGCTGCCAGAACTGAGGTTGTCTTTCTGTTGATATTAGCAACAATGGCAAAAGGGACAATTATTACCCTATTCTTGGACTAGCCAAGGATTCAGTGCCCACATCAGCATCACTTGGAGTTTTGTAGCTTAAACATTCATCAAGAGTATCTCTTCTGGCATAAGGAACCCTAGCATAACCAAAAATGAAGTGTTCTTCTATTTCTTGAGCCAGAAATAAAGTAATTATAATGATACGTAAAACATATTATTGCTGAATAATATGCTTGTGTTTGTTATTAGCGTGGTGTGCCACTAGTTTTGCCAGTGTCTGTGTCACACTGGTCACTTCATCACAGAGATTAAATGCTTATTTTGGTATTAATTATAAAAGTTAGTTCTTCCTTTGTAGAAAACAGTAAATTCACTCCTCCTTAGAAATTATTCAGTTTGTTTGAATAATCTGCAGCCAAGCAATTTCTAGGAATTCAGCTGTTCAAAAAAGTGTCCTGTTTTGTCAGACCAGTGGGTAAGGGGATCCTGAGTACTGGGTTGGATGTAGGAAGTATCCCTCTGTTTGGCAGGTCCCCTGAGCCAAATGGTTTTGTGAAGTCTCAAATTAACATTAGGGGTTTCTCTCAATTCTTCCATTGCAAATATAGTCTTTGCCCATCTCACCATGTTGTTTCTGTTCCCTGGCATCAAAGTGCTTCAAATTCTGAGCAAGTCGAGAAAGACAAAGGGAAAGAGAGAACTATACTGTGTAATGTTGAGTCTTCGGAAGCTTTTCGTGCCACTTTCTTTACAGGATATTTGCTCAGGCTAGAAATAAACACATTCATGAATGCTGCTGGGCTTGAGAGTCTTGTAATTACTCCTGCTCATGCAATAACTTCATTTTCTAGGTGTAAATAAAATACACTGAAAAGCGGGAGAACGACAGATAGTCACTTGTGTAATGAATTCACTTGTTCTTTTCTCCTAGGTATTTATGGGCCATTGGTAAAAATGTTTGGAAGAGATGGAAGAAACGATTCTTTGTCCTGGTCCAGGTAACAGATGTAACTGGAAGTGATGTTAAATCACGACATGAAATATTTAAGTCTTTCCTCTGGCGATTTTTGGTGCCTTGTGATTGATGCTGAGCTGTGGTTCTGTAAAGGGTGTCTGTTAAGTCATGGATTGTTTTTCTAAACATACACACGTTCTCAAGGATATCCCAGCTGTGAGTTTCCAGATGCACCTGAATGCTTGATGAAATGGTGAATCAATTTTAGTGAGGAATTAATGAGGCAAAGAGGAAGCTCAGTCTGTCTTGGCTGGAGGTTCTTGGGTGTAGATGCTCCCTTTTGAACCTCCAGGTTAAATTTGGAGCCCATTCAAATCTACAGAAGTTTCCTCACTGGCTACATCAGAGTCAGCATATTGTTCTTGACGTTTATCTTGCCTTCACATTCGTTATTGCTTCTCATTCTCTACAGCTCTCATTGATCATTTTGCAATGTTTTCCTTTTTCCCTTTTTCCTTTCTTTCACTTTCTGTCCCCCCCCAGTTTCAGTAGACCTGTGTATTTGACCATGATTAAGAATTTCAAGGAAACAGATAGATGTCCTTTGTGACCTGAAAAGATCTGGTCAATACTTTGTGCGTTAGATCTTCCCTCACCTTCCAAGGGCAGCTGAAACCACTGCATTGGCCACAGAAGTGTGTGGCCCCAGTGTGAGTGATCCATCTTCGCACCAAAAAACACCCACAGAGTCCTCTTGAGTCCATTTCTCTCTTCGTTCTCTCTGGACTCCCAGGATATGTTGTCCCCAGGTGTGAGATATAAAAACTTTGTGCAGGGTCCCGTATGAAAGTAACACAGAGATGCTTTGATGAAATAACATGGGATCCAGCTGAGATCTTGTGCCAGCATAGATCTAAAGTGATCAAGGCAAAGGGTGAAATCCTGCTGCTGCTGAAGCAGATGGCAGGTCTGCTGCAGAGGAGCAGGGATTTCATCTCTATGTAAGAACAGAGATGGTGTAAACCAGGTGCACTGGGCTCCACAGGTGGCATGGAGCGTGCTTGTGTGCTGGCTGTCCTGTGCTGGTAAGGGCAGGAGTCCAGACAGTCTATCTTCTCCTTACACAGCTGGCTTCCCTGGTCCTAAATCACCTCCTGTAAACTAGTTTGGTTTGTGTTGATTATTGCTCTCAGTTCAGCTGTCTCAGTAGGAATCTTAATTGCATTCATTCCTCGTTTGTCCATCACTGCTGGCTTCCATAGCACTAAAGTGTGGGGCAGATAAGAAAATCCATCCTTGGGAAGTAAAGGGGATTTATGATGTGCATGACCCATATAAGTAGGAGGCTATTTGGAGAGACCTGTTGAGTACCTAGTCCAATAACCAAATGTGATCAGCAGGGAGAGGTTAAGTGCTTGTTTTGGACTCCACGTGGGGTCAAAATGGCCACAGAGATGGGGGAGTTAGTGTAGAGCAGCCACAGGAGATGCCTCTGTCCTTCTTTCCTTTTAGGAACATTATGCACTGACCCTGTTCTTCGGCAGGGATTGAGGGATTGCTTTTCTCTGTATGTTTCCTTTATTATGTTCTGAAATGAAGTTAGAAGTTCTGTGGTTACCTGTAGAGCAACTGGTATTGCTTTTCCCTGAGAGACAATTGAGTCCTTTTAATCCGAGTTCTCAATTCTTTTTTTCCCGTGAAGCAGGATTCTCCAAAGCAGAGAATCATCTTTCCTAACACAGTTTCTCCCATAAGTAAATCTATTGATACTCTGCTGTGCAAGGGTTTGCAGGTTTGGATGTGGATTCCCTTGTCTCTCTCAAGGAGCCTTTCTTCTGGCCATCCAGTGTGGTTGCATTTGCTTCTCTAGTTTTCAGCTGCTATATATTCTTCAGCTTGCTGTGGAATTGAAGCTCTCAGAGTTATTCCATGTTTTCTCATGTTACTAGGTCTGTATTCGTCAGTTGGCATATCAGAGCAGAATTTGGCCAGAAAAGCAATTCATTTGAATAAGATGAGCAGACTTTTGCCCCCAGAGAGTCTCTCTAGCCCACCTCAGAAATTCCAGCTGCCACTGCAGCTTCTCTGTTATGTTACCGTTTGCTCAACATTTGGTGCAATGTAAAGTGTTCTGCCGTACATCAAATATAAACAAGAAACACTCTCTATGCAGTCCCTCAGATGTAGTTTGAGCATATTGAACATGTCAGCAGGCAATAAAGATGGAATAAAAATACTTTGCTGTCCGTATGTTTGTCATTTGCTTTTCATGCAATGCAAAGGATGGGTGCTGATACGAGCAGGGATTGGCAGTAAAGGTGTTGATGTCCAGGATGCTCTGAACCCTGCTAAACCACAGACAGAAAATAACTCCCAAAGGAAGGTGAGCTGGCTCTGTTATGTAGATAATGGACAAGGAGCAGCCCCTCTTTCAGGAACTGGCTCATCCACACCAGGCTCCTGCCTGAGCAGAGCTGAGAGATGGAGTCCAAAGCATAAAGTCCCTTTGGGATATAGTGGTCTGGTCAGTCCATGACACTGCCAGGAGGTCAAGGCTCTACATTTGGATGAATAACTAAACATTTCATTTCTGATCCCTTGTCTCTGTCCTTTACCTGTAGCATCTCCTGTTGCAGCCCTGTCTCCTCTCCTGTTGCTTTGCAGAGTAACCTCCTCCCCCTGGTCTTGTGCCCTCTCCTGCCCCCCTCTCCCCATTTCAGATGGACACAGCCTCGGTACCTTCAGTGCTATTGGGCGGTACCACTCTGCCTTTTGGTACCAGCAGTTAGGAAATTCATGGTAATAAATACTCAGACTCTTCATAACCATTTAAACAAGGCACAAAGGTGCCAAACTGCATGGGCGGCACCAGGGAGGAAGGTGTTGATGGCAGTTTGTCTCTTTTGTGTCAGCGATGCCTCGCCGGCATGAACGGAGGCTTTGCGCGCGTATGGAAAAAAAGGAGCTCTGCTAGGAGCACTTCCACTGCTACTTGGCTTGTGTAAGCCCTGTGGAGAAGGGGAAAGGAGCAATAACTGCCTTGTAATTTGGGTGGAATAGTCCCTCGCACCTTCTGTGTCTGTGTAACTGCAAGGGTTAGGAGTGGAGTGATTTGTTTGGGTGTAGTGGGTGTGAGCAATTCCTTTGTGCCATTTCTAGACCTGAGCCTCACCTCTCCAGCACCTGCTTTGCTGGGTGGACTTGGCTCAAGCCCTTGGGGAAGGTTTACAGGGTGACACAGCTGGCAGAGCTGGTGTGTGTGCTCCTCCAGCACGGATCCATGCATTAAGAGGGGTTAGTTTTCTCTTCCGAATGAATCGCAGTCCTCTCTGCATGCTGCCCACCCTTCTCGTAGACACCCTTTGAGATGAGCAGCAGAAGAGCAGAATACTGATTAGATGTAAATTACATGGCAGAGACTCGTTACTTGCCTAATTTTAAATCCTGAGATATGCAGTGTGAAAGTGATGGCAGAATATGGCCCTGAGCTTGGATGGAAATGGTCGGCAGCATCACAAGTGAGGAAAATGCTTCGTAAAGGCAACCGCAATGCCAGTGGCAGTGGTAAGCAAAAGCAGTGGAGCTATTTAGGGCAAAGTTCTCCATGGCTGGTTAGGAAAGAAAATGTACGTCCGTCACAGATGTTGTAAGTGTTCCCTAAGTTGCTGTATCAGCTGCCTGAGCACAGCATACAAATTTCAGCCAGTTTGCCAGTTTAGACCCTTGATCATGCAAAGGCTGGGATTTTTGATAGCTGACAGAGCTTATATTAATTCTTTGCAAGGTCTAATGTGCTGTTCTGGCAACAACACCATGGTTGGTTCTGGTGGGTTTGCTGGCTTTGCGATAGAAATTTCTTGTAATGATTCTTAAGGGCAAATGAATTAATTACACTGAGATTTCAGACTGAATCTGTTCTTCTCTTGTCATAACCCCATTTCTGTGCTCTGGCAGCATATGGGAAGTAACACTCCATGGTACCTGGATGACATGTCTGCTGTGTAGCTTGAAGCAGTTTTCAGCTGATTGTGTCTGATGGTGTTTGCAGAATGTTGTTGGAACCAGATCAACTCTCTGCAGATTAAAACCAGTTGCAGTGTCTACGCCTGGATCTATTGTTCTAGTGACAGACTCCCTAAACTCAGTATAATTTAGACTAACAGTGACACTTCATGCTTTTAGCAAAACTCAGCTGACTCGGGATAAATTGAAATGAAGTAAGTGTTCAGTAACTGAATAACCACCAGAACTTGAAAATAATTCTGCAGAACTGCAGTGTTGTACACCAGCAGTCCTAGACTGTGGTCCTCAAGCCAAGGTAAATGACCCATTGGCTGGTCCCCATAATCATATTAAATTATGTTTTCTGTTAGACCCTTGCTGAGGACTAGGCATAGGTGGTGATTCTTGAGAAATCTTGAGTATGATGATACATACAAAATGTCTGGAAACTGCTGGTTAAACAGATGCCACAGCCTGTTACATCTGCCTGGGATAGGTCCTGCACGTCCCATCCATGCTCACCTGGGACACCTTCCCACCACACAGCCCTGCCCCAGGAGAGCACACACACCTCCTGCTTGAAGAGGGATGTTGGGACAACTGCTATTTGTAGTTTTTTGGAGCTGAGTGGATGTGCTGAGATGTGAAATCTGTGGTGTTTTCACTTTTTTTTTCTTTAAGGTAGATCATTTCCTCTGCTCATTTGTGTCAGGAAAGGGCTCGGGAGGCAACATACAGCTCAACCAGAGGACAAGTCTCCCATCAAAGTGTAAAGCTGTATTACAGCTGGCAGTATCTTCGCACGGTTTCTCTCCCTTGGGACAAAATGCATGCTGTTAATCTAGGAAAGGTCCATTTAAGAATTTAACCCAAGTAGGGCGTTGTTGTGTCAACAGTGAGAAAGGGGGAGGCAAATGACTGAGCTCAGAGTGTGAGGCATGACAATTAACAGGTTTGAGCAGGATCCTGGGGAAAGCAGTGCTCGCTAGAGCAGGAGTCTCTGGTGGAGAAACAAGGACGAAGTCAGGACTGGTTAATGCATTTCTACTGTATTTATTAATCAGTTGGATTATATAGCTGGTGACAGAATATGGTCAAGTGCCAAGAAAGTCAGATTTAATTTAGCAGCCTGGGAATACTGAACTTTGGCATTTGTCTCCCGCTGTCTGCTTCCCCTTTCCTGAATTTCTTTGTCTTTTTCTCTTTCCCCCCACTTTCTTTTCCTTATGTTCTTTTGTCTCAAATTATTTCTCAAAGCATTTTCCCTTTTTTTGTAATGAACCAGCCAGGACTGCCTTGGATTAGTTCCCTTCTTTTAGTTTCTCTCAGTTCAGCTTCCTTAGATGCTCCTTTCCTGGCCCTCATCGAGTCCCTGGATGAAATCCCAGCTGCTTTGAGAGTTTGTCCCTCACTGGGCAGAGATTTTTCCTCTGTCTTCCTTCAGTTTCCTCTCTGTATCTGTGTTTTTTCCAATTACTCAAACCATTCATCTTGCCCGTCCCATCTGCTCGCTCGCTCTCATACTCAGCTATGGTTCAGTGTGAACTCAGCAGGCTGTAAGATTAATTTGTGCTATTAACTGTTTCACTTGTCTGGCCACTTCTGAGCTTCTACATAAAGCAGGCTCTGTAAAGCACAATATTTTAGAGGACTGATGAAAGGCAACTGCAATCTCCACTTGACCCTGCACTGCTGTTCAGCAGTGAAGCACAACTATGACATATCGAGTCTTCTAGAATCTCATTTTCTTGGGTTTTGCTTTACCACTGTTTGTAAATGGAAGGAGCCTCATTTCACTAGTAGCCATGGCACCAGCTTCTCTCTGACCCCAACCAGTAAATGCTTTGGGCAGCAGGATAGGGCACACAGGCTGGTCAGCCAGTCCTTGAAGTCAGTATCTGGAGTTGTTGAGGTGCAGGCACTCTGCTTGGCACAGTTGGCACCTCTTCCAGAGGCCATCGATAGCCGTGTCCTCCCTCCAGCCTGATCCTGGGCTGCTTCTGCCAGCAGGCTCTGCTGGCTCAGTATTCCTGAGCTTGGGCTTTGCCCTTGAGCTGTGTGAGTAGAGGAAGAGTATGAGGTGAATCCAGGTGAGCCCTAGCTCACCTCACGTTATAGACCCACTTCTAGATTTGTCTTAGAGGTCTCTTCTGCTAAGAGTGTAGAGCAGCTTCTGTCAAGGAAATCATGTACATCTCTCTAACAAGAGAGACCTGTGTCCCAGGATGGCTCCACCAGAGTCTATGGTCTACACCTGTCTTTTATAGCCTTTAACATGAGAAGCACAAGCTCTGAATGTTACTGCTGTGTTGGTATGGTTGGCTATTTCATAGGGATGAAGAGTATTTTCTGGGTCCAAATAGGAGTGGAATTACTTTTATATGAAGAAGGGCTGGAAATTCAGACCTCATGTTCAGGGTCAGAGAAGCGGCAGCTGAGCTACTGAATGAATTTTACCTGTTGCTGTAGAGCATAGAGGAGAAGCAAAAAACAATTGGTGGTATTAATGTTTTCAATCAACATCAGCGTAGATTAGCACTTACTTATTTCAGGAATTGAATTTATCATGCAGTCTCTGAAGTTCAGGCTGTCTAACGCAAGGAAATCAAATCCTTACCTCTCAGAGGAGATCTCCAGGAGTTTACCATTAATAAAGTACATTCCAAAGTTTCTCCAGGAGATGGCAGCAGTATACTGCAAGTACAACTGAATGAACACTGCGGGAGTCTGAATGTTGTGCTGTGGGGCACTGGGTTATTTTTAGATTTCTTCGTGTTAATCTTTTTAATTTTTGTGTTGCCGGTACGATGGTAGGCATGCAAAGTTCAGAGCATGGAATGTGCACTGGTGTGCTCCTGCTATTGGTCTGTTACTTGTCAATCTTTCGTCAGTGCTGGTAGTTTTAAGGAGGATGCAAGATGCTTAAAGCATCACTTTTAGTCTTACTCCCACAAATGTGTTAATGATAGGGTTTATTCTTAGGTGGCTCTTGGAGCTGTTCCTGGAGGAAAGCACGGTGCAGGCAGGGCTGCTGGAGCAGGCTGGCAGTGAGCAGAAACCCATAGAGGGCAGCAAAAAACCGAGCGGTGGTCGGGAGACTCTGTGCCTCCTGACTGGGTCTCCCGACTTAGATAAATGACATTTTATTATTGATAGATGTCACCAAAATAAGTGCTGCATGAGTCTTTGTAGCTGAGAGATTTGGCTGGAGTTTGAGGGCAAAAGTCCCCAGCCCAGCCATACTCCCATCTTTCAGGATGTTTCCCAACTTCCCAAAAATGACGAGCACAACTCACTGCCACCCACCAGAGTTTAAAAGTTTCCTCCAGAGGTCGAGAAAATGTCCAGATGAATAAAATTACGTCAGGCGTCCAGGATGTGACACAACCTTAACAAAGTCATTTGAAATCATTTGACAGTAAATTTCCCCGTGAGTTCCTAGCCTGGGGCACGGAGAATCCTCTCCTCTCCTCCTCCCTGGACCAGCCTCTCGCCGACCATCCAGATCTCAGCACGCCGAGTACACGCGGGGTCTTGATGCGGCCTGATGGGCTCCTAAAGGCGATTCGGGAGCCTGGCAGAGCCCCCGCAGCTGAGTCGGCTTCCGTCAAGAGCTTGACATTGAATGTATCGTGTCATGCAGATGGTACCTCAGAGGAGTGAGAGCTGCCATTTACAGCACTGATGACAACAACTGCCGAGATCAGTGGGATCTTAAGATTGCTTTAATATGACTGGCACCTAGCAATTTAGCTCACATTGTTTGTGACAGGGTGTCACTCTTGCACTTGTCTGGGGATGAATGATAGAGGGTTATAAACCGCGGAGCTTCCTCTTTTGGAGGAAATTAAACCGCTGTATGTACTGATGCGGAGAATTAGATGCCTGCCGCAGCAGGGTGTGTAAAGAGAGGGATTTGCAGAAGCCTGGTAAAAAGTTTAATCTGTCTCATATGGGCAGTGACCGTCAAAATTACCCCACCACCCCCAGCCCCTGCAAACACGCCATCAGCGCGCGGCATTTGTAAGCGCTTTGGATTGCCTTGTGGTGACCACCCGGTGCCATCTTAGCTTTGTGATTTCCTTCAGGTTAGCCAATATACATTTGCTATGTGCAGCTACCGGGAGAAAAAAGCTGAACCTCAAGAGCTGCTGCAGCTCGACGGATACACTGTGGACTACACGGACCCACAGCCAGGTATGGGGCTGGCGGGTCGCTCTGCGCCCGCGGGTGCTCGGCTCACCACGCGTGCGGCTCCCCAACAGGAGTCTTCTCTCTCCCTCTCTCTCTCTCTCTCTCTCTCTCTCTCTCTGCCTGCAGCTGAACTGTGATCAGCATTATTCTAAATATGTTTGTGTTTATACTGATCATTAGCTATGCATGACTTTACTATAAATAGACCAAGGAACTGAGCTAAGAGTTGCACCAGAGGAGAGAAAGACTCGTCTATTCCGGGGAGCCTAAGTGAATTAGACATGTAAATCCCAAAGAAATTTGATTGTGAACTGAATGCTCAAATTGAGTAGTGATTCTAACCTGTGCCTTCAGTTTGTATTCCCTAAATTAAAGCTTAACAGCTATGCCTGTCTTTATTGTAGAAAATATTTATGGGACCAAGCCAGCTGCCCCATTCTCTCTCTGCTGGGTATCAGCATGTGGAAGGGGCAGGGACAAAAAGCCCTGGTACTTGGAGGTACCTGTTGAATGGTGAGACCCTTTTCCAAGTGGAGGAGCATCACTTTTATTTCAGTGGGGCAACACACTGAGCATGGTGATCCTCACCATGCCCTGGCTAAGGGTATCCCCAGAGGAGACGAAGAAAAACACAGTAGGTTGGTTGTCAAGACCTTTTTTCCAGGTTAACTGTCATGTTAGGAAGATGGGAAGATGTGTGCCAAATCAAGGCAAAGGCAGAAATAAGGACATCATCCAAGTACCTTCTGTGCAGTGCAAGCACTGATGCATTCGGTCTAATGGGGAACCTCCCACCACATCCCTTCAAAACCCATTTTTAATTGGGCTCCAGTGCTGCAACTCACATGGGACTTGCACAGATGGGGCTGTGGGTGAGAGAAGCAATTAGTCCAAGTGTGTCAGGGCATGTTTTAGTAATTGGGATGCAGGACGTGGACTGTCTTTCAGGTGAGTTTGGTGCAGAGGAGGGGACTGAGCTGGGAGCAGCATGAGGCTGGCTGAGGCGATACCCAAGCAGTGGTGGGGTGGGAAGCTGGGGAGATACCCTAGCTGACCTCAAAGTCCGTGAAACTGCGTTGTCGCTTCCTTTCCTGCCAGGTTTGGATGGTGGCAGAACATTCTTCAACGCTGTGAAGGAAGGAGACACAGTGATTTTTGCAAGTGATGATGAACAGGACCGTATCCTGTGGGTCCAAGCCATGTACCGAGCCACCGGCCAGTCTCACAAACCTGTACCACCTACCCAAGTGCAAAAGCTAAATGCTAAAGGAGGAAATGTACCCCAGATAGACGCCCCAATCTCTCAATTTTGTAAGTAAATACGTTCTCCTAGAAAGCAGAAGTCTTTGATGGAAAGATTTTCTGCACTGATCAATATTCGCGCACATGTTTCTGATTTCAAAATGAAATGTTTTTTTCATTATCATTAAGCTGCTTTTTACATCAGTAGATCCAGAAGTAGTTAACCTGTGTGTTTAGCACAACCAAACCCAAGAAACAATATTCCTTGGGGAACTTGTCAATGAGTATTTTAAAGTGCAATACTTGATGGAGGAGAGAGACTGGGATCTGAGAGCCTGAGACCCAGCCTGCTTTTCACAGACACGCGTCTTACCCCCACACAATAAACTGCACACCCAGATCAGAGTGATTCATTAGCGCCATTAGCTGTCTATCAAATGCATCACGTGCCCAGAACTACAGGTGCAAATCTTGCAAGTATGAAATGCACACACAAAAAGAGGTCTCCTGTTGAATATTCAACTGTAGGAAAACATATGGTATTTTTAACAGGTTGCTTTGCAGGCCAGTTAGATGTGAATTTAGAGCAATCATCTTTTAAGTCGTAGCTATGCTGCATGTCCTGTGCAGCTATACCCAGTTTGCTTCATTTGAAATTTAGAGCAATTTCTTTTGTCTTGCAAATGTAATTTGATTATAAACCACACAAATGCCTCCTCGCTCATTTTTCTTGAAGGTCTCAATCACACGTCTGCAGCCCCTTTGTTATGTAACACACAGCTAGCTTTAGCAAAAATTAAGAATTGTATCATTAAGTATAAGTAAGGAAAAGTGGTAAATCTTAAAGAATTGTCCTAATTAAAGCAGATTTTAACATTTTGAAATAGCCTCTGTAAAGCAGTTATGGAGTATATTGTTACGAGGAACTCAGAAAGTCTGCCCTTTGCTTGTCAATAGCATTTGACCATCTTTTATATTTTCTTGACTTTTTCATGCTGGTATTTATAGAAAACAATAGTGCAAGACACACAGCTGTACGACCAATGTTACAGCAGAAAACCTCTGCTTGATGCTTTTTAATTTTTGTGCCTTCCACGTGCCTGCATATTTTTGGCCTGCCTCCTGCCTTGCATTGCTGCTGCTGTGAGTGAGATGTAGTGTGATGCAGCGTGGTAAACCTGTAGTGAGTGTTTGATTTCAGTGGCCCTCATCCTCTTCATCACAGTCAGGTCACTGACTTGGGAGTGCAAGGTGTAAAGAGCTGGGGTTGGGAAGGAAGGGCACCTCTCAGAAAGCCAAAATGGGAGGTAGGAATTGGCCTCTTGTAAGTGGGACATTTACTGGCTGTAATTAGTCTCTAGCCTGGTTGAGTTGTGCTGACCTGAGTTTGTATCCCTGGGATTTTATGTCCCTCTGCCCAGAGTATTTAATCAAAAAATTCTCAGAAATAGTAGACACGGGTCCTTCTACTGCTGCTTTTTTACATGGTGAAAGCCTTCAAAGCATAGCAAAGGAGAGCAGCAGAGGGATGCTGCTTGTGGCTCCCTCTCCTAACAAGTGATGCTGAAGGATGCTCGTAGCTGTGGGGTTGGTGCACAGAGGATATCCTTCTGCTCATCCCAGTGTGATTTCCGTGGAGTAAGATGAGAGAGGAGAGCATCACACTGGGGAAGCACCTTTCCCTTCAATCTTCTCCCATCCCTGCAGACATCAGACCTGGAGAATTTTTCTGCTGGGTAGATTCCTGATGTTTAGAGTTTTCACTTTGTCACACCAATATGTTGGTGGGCAAAGAAAAGGGTTGCGTTCCCAAACACATCATAGCAGCTGTAGCAAAATCTGCCAGGAATTTGAGGAGGAGAAGGGAACGCCCGGGGCAGTGGACATTTGAGTGTGTTGTCTCCATGCACAGCCAAGTGCTGTGTGCACAGGAGAACTGAACCCCTCTGCTTAGAGTACCTGGGGTGGAGAAGGGGCAGCTGGCTTGTCGTAGTCCTTGACAGGAAGCAGGGAAGTCAGTGACTGAGCCCAGAAGTCCTCTCTGCATGTACCCACAGCCCAGTACGTCCATCAGAGCATTGTGCTGCTCGTAGTCCTGCAGACTCTACCAACCTGACTGTGCTCAGAGCTAGAGAAATGCCACAGGTTTGACCTTGTTTTTCCATCTCACTCGCCTGCCAGGAGGCAGGGATCCCTCATCCTCGCTTCTGGTGAAAACAGCCAAGATTTCACTCCCTGGTCCCTCCAGGGCATCCAAGTCGGTCAGGATCTGACCTCAGTTTCTCTCACTTGTTCTCATGCTAATACCAACTCCAAATCTGGATCGTTTTACTTTTTATAACACCACCACCCTCTTTCCACCCACAACGTATTTTTCCAGAAGCTGGGCAGCTTCAGGCTCCCCTTTTTGCTGTAAGCACTGGGAAACGCTCTTGGTTGTGTTGTGGCAAAGCCTGGAAGAGAGAAACTAGTCTGTTCATTAGTCCATCAGTTTGATGATGACTTGCTACCTCAGCATCCTCTGGGCTAGTGTGTTTTGACCTTGGTCTTCCTTCCTTCTCCTCCCTTGTATCTAGCTTCCTCTGACAGGTTTTTGTGCACATTCTACAAGAGGAGTAGGGCAACGTGCCATAGTACACCTTCATCTCAACAGCAAAGGCTGCTCATTTTTCATATTTCAATGTCTGTATGCGGCAATGCTCATTGCAAAAGTCATTGGGTGCAGCAGTTTAAAGAATCCGAAGTAGGAGTGAGTCTTGCATGCTACGATGGCTTGTCGGGACTCTTAAATGCACAAATACATATCTCAGCTCCTTCAGTCTTGAAATTCAAACATATCAAGTATTGCATTTTTAAAAGGGTCTTGGTTTGTTACTGGGTTTTTTTGGCTTGGGTGTTTTGGTTTCGGGTTTGTTTTGTTGTTTTTTGTTTGTTTGTTTGTTTTGCCTGCAGAAAGGTAAGGACTTTCGCGAAACATTTTATTCTTGTACATTTATCTTTATACCTGTCATTCTTTTTTTTTTTTTTTTTTTTGTGCTTATTAGAGGCTATGGTGAATGAGGATGTGCAAAGAAGTAAATGTTAAGCCATTTGACGAGTAACTGTTGTTACAGCTTTCATGTCGTAGCAGTCTGAGACGGCTCATGCGCATGCATGCACACGCAGAGAAAATCCAGCCCTCCACGCCTGGCATGGAGCTGTCTGTCACACAGAAACTTGGGAAGGACATGCCTTGCTCTTTGGGAAACTTGGGAGAAATAGTGAATTCACTTGGTTCCCCCCTCTTTTGACTTAGTAGACATAAAGTTCGAGCAGCACTCAAATTCTCATCCACAGTTCGATGGCAGCACTTGAGTTGGAAGCAAACAGACAGCTCCGCACCAGGGTGGAGTTTATTTTATTTGCTGTTTAAGTACTGGGGAAAAAAAAATAGATCCTGCTATTCATTAATTTTTGTGTGACTCTACAATTCCTTTTATGTGGGTGAACAATACCTGTTAGAGTGAAAAGTTTTGCTTTTTTTGTTTTGCTACAATTTCAAAGAAAAACTCCATTCACGCAAAGCTGTGCTTTTCTCCAGTATTCGCATTATAAAAGAAAAAAACCCAAACTGTTCTTGTTTACTGTTGAAATCATGCACAGTATTATAGTCAATAATGCTGCCAATACATATTACACCTTTTGGCAATATTTAAGCTTCATAAAAGTGGTCACTTGTCTGAAAGCGCCAATCTTTGTTTGTTCTGTGTTAGTGATGCATCAAACAAAATTCCCAAACGTGCTCAATGTTCTTTTTTTTTCCGAAACCCTTTTCTTTTTAACATGAAAGATTGGTCCGTACTTGTTTTATGTATCACTTGTGGTTATATATAATTTTTTAATGTCTGTTTATATTTAATAACTGTTAATCACACCATATACAAAGAGTTGGTTGTTTTGAGAATTTGTGATGATTTGTTCCCCCATAATAAGTAGCGAGGTTTATTGAGCTGCTTAAGAAATTTTCAGCTATAAGTGGTTTTCTTTTTGGTTGGTTTGATTTTCTTTAAGTTTCTTTTTCATTCTTTGCTTGAACCCAAATATTTAGCTGCTAGGTTAGGGCTCCTGTCTGCTTTCCTGAGCCTTGTTGCTAGTCTTTATGTTATTCTGGTTTGTTCCTTCTTACCCTGCTAACTTCTAGCTGGACTCAAGGGTAAGTGCTTCCCTGTAGCTAGCACAGCTCAGATAATCCGACTAGATTATCTGACGTATGCAATGTGCTTTTTTTTTTTTTTCTCTTAAATCTTTCTCATGTTTAGATTTTGTAGTACAAACTTTCCATGTTATTTTCCTGAATTGAGGTTTGAAATGTAAGTTTCCATACTGAAATTGGGATGCATGTGATGTTTGCATAATTGCCTTCTCTCCCTGGCTTTCACATTGGCATCAAGTGATCCTCTTAGTAAAGCCAATCATTAACATTTCTATTTTTCATTCCAAGATGTAAATATTAATTAACATCACAATAAAACTGTAAATAATACCTTCTTTTGTTTCATGGAATTTACATCTAGTTGACTGCTTCCTGCCTGAAAACAGATCATTTTGCACTCTGACAATATCCTTTCTCTCCGTGCCGATGATTAGCTTGGTGCAGCGCACCAGAGTGCGGGGCTAACCATGGACACCTCAGGGCGTAGAAAGGTAGGGCAGGAGACCCCAAGAGATCTAGACAAGGTGCAGGACTCCAGAGGAGACCCCTAAAAACCCCTCCATGCATGCTCTGTGAAAACAAGCTTGTCATTGAAGTTTGGTAGTTCCCTCTCCCGTAAACTCATTAGGGGATGATTTCGGCAGCAAGTGGCAGCTCTCTGGGTCACCCCGGATTTGGAGATGCTGGCCCGCTCAGACCTAAATGCATTTGTCATGGAGGGGTGCTGCTGTCCCCCCAAATTGTCATAAATTAGTGTTTTAGCATGGGTATCAGTCACCAATCAGAGCCATGCTTGTCAAAGCAAAAGCCAGGGGAATTGCTATTTTACCTTTCCCCACTGGAATACCTACTCTGAAAAAGATAAAAGCCCAAACTTGTGCAGTAAGAGAGCTCCTCAGTCTTTGTTTAGTCCTAAATACACCGAGTACAAATCCCTTATTGGTGTTAAAAGCTTCTTCTCGAATATCTGCTGAGTGCCTGCTTTCCTTAGGAGGGAATAGCATCAGTGGGTCATGAGAGCTGGCAAATATGTATCCAGAGTATCTGAATGCAATTATGAGAAGGAACAGGCGGTGTCATCCCTCCTGGCCATCAAACAAGACCCCTTTTTTTCCTTCTTGCTCCTTTTGTTTCTTCTTTCTTCTTTTTTTCCTATGTGTGAGTATGTGCGTGTGTGTACAAATACCTCCCTGAGTATAGCAGGCAGAATTCCTTCTCAGCAGACACTTTCTTTTTTCTTTCTTTATTTTGTTTTCTAAATGTTTGGATTTCCAAAGAGGATTCTTATCAGACTTTACCTCAAAAAAACCCACAAAAGTTTAATTTGAATGAAATACAGATTTTTGCCGCTTTGAAAGAAAGAAAGAAAGAGTGAATGAATGAATGAACTCGGTTTTGGCAACATTACATGTATTTGCACTACTATGCATTGCTATCCTATTAGATTATTAGTTTTGTGCTTTAATTGCTTTATTTTTTTAGATAGATAGAGATATCATGAGAACGCTGCTGTGTCTTCTGTATTGTCAACTTGCAGATGCTTCATTGCAGGAATGCAGAATTAAAATGTTAATTCAGTTCTCACGTAATTTGCATGAATTTAAAACTAGCCTGTAAATCACTTTTACATGCTTTAAGAAGCCTGGGACTCTAACTTATGAAATACAAATTCATGGGTTTCTGCAGTCATCCAATTCAAAATATTTTTAAATAGTTATAAAAATGCTGTGAAACAATGTTTTATATTATAAATAGTTGTTCTAAAACTGTGTTTTTAACTTGCCACACAAGGAATTATGTAAGTTCATACTACAAATTCTTACTCGTTTAATGACCAAGCATTAGATAACTTAGATTGCAATTCAGTGCCTGGTGTGTCTGGTGATTTACAGGAACATTCATAATAATTTATTGAAATTGTAACTCAAGCAGAAAAGAATTTGTTTGCAGCAGGGGAAAAAGCCGTAAACCATAGGAATAATCAGGCAATTAAATTTAAAACTATCGTCTAATATGGAATAGTATGAAAGGGAAAAGAAAGAGCTCTTGGCTCTGCAGCTGAGAGGCGAGTTGAGGCTGCTGCAGCGGCCGCAGCTCCGCACAGGGAGGAGGTTCGGGGAGGTTTGCAGACACACACACACACACACACACACATATCAGTTCTCAGAGGTGGCAATGTCGCAGTGCACGGCGAGGAGGGGACTTGGTAAGTCACCAGTCGGCACTGCCAGCAGCTTGCTCTCAATCCACTTGGTAAATTCCTGGTGCAGGGGTTTAGTTTCTCCCCCTCCTGAACACCGGTGTTTGCTAGTGAAGCCTCTTGCTCCACACAGCCGGACAAAGTGAGGCTCTCGGGCACTTCCCTGGGTGTTTCTATAGCGAGTCTCTGTCCAAGCGTGTCCGTGAGCTCCCATACAGTGGTGGGAACAGGAGGGGACCCCGCTGTCCCTGGGAGCGGGCGGTGGGTCGCGGTGGGCACACAGTCACCCACCACCGCGGTGCATTCCGGCACTGCGCAGCCTGGAAAACTTCTGCTTTGCCCAGCCAGGCCAGTGAGGAGTTTTCTAGAAATATCTGTAAATGAATAGCTGCCATCAATCATTGTCATTCCTTTATTTCATGTCTCCTGATGAGGTTGACTAGTGTCATTGTTTGTTACTGTCCAAACCACATCTTCATTCTTGTAATGTCAAGCAGATATGACAAGCACACATTTTCCAGATGAGTAAGATACAAAGTCACCTTTTAATTTACAGTTGTTTGATTTTTTGTTTGTTTGTTGGAATGTTATTGGTTATTTTAGTAAGCAAACGTGTTGTAAAATTTACTGGATGTTTGGTTGCCTTTGGTACTAAGAACAAAGTCACTCATTATAAAAAGAAATAAATCTGGAGTAAGAAATTCTTACGATAAAATGGCTACCTAAAGCCTTTTATAACAAGAATTCTTTTATGGAGCTTGTCCCCCGCTATTAACTTCACTGCTCTCAAAGCAAAATCTGCCAAAATTTTTGCTGGAGCAAAAGAAATGCAGAGGGCAGGGAAATACATTTTAAAAACAGAATGAAAGATTTGACCATTTTGTCTCTTCCTTTTTAAATAACAGTTAGATAAAGAGAAATACAGCCCTCAGAGAACCAAACAGTGGGACAGTCCTTTGGTTTTCATTATTCTCGTTGTTGTTGAAATCTTTCTGTTCCTGACACTGGTAGATTTTTAAGACTCTGAGTTCAGACACTTGTAGGAAGGGGGTGTGTGACAGGGAGTCAGCATAAAATGCAAACTGGATAAAAATGAACAAAATAAACCTGGCACTATTAAAAAAGGCAGTAATGTAGAGAGCAAGTGTGATATAAAAGGCCAAAGTCTGCAGTTTTCCAGAAGAAAGGTTCGTGGAGCCTGTGCTGCCCATGTCCCTCCGCTGGCAGCCTCCCTCCCGAGACCACCATCGAACACCTTTCAGCTGCAGTTGTGTGCAGCTTGTCTAAATATGTAAGATAACTTTTGTGGGCCTGCCGCAGCATTTCGGCTGGGGCCCCGAACAAAGAAGCACTAGCGAGCTTGGCACGGCACCTTGGGAAGGGATTGCAAGTTACTGGAGCATCATATAACTTTCTTTCTTTGGTTCCTCCTTCCTTTTTAGCTAGAATAACAGAGCGGGGTCAAAAAAGCAGCCGTATTTGATTGAAACAATTAATTTAAAGTCCTTACAAATTGGCTGTACAGTTTGGGTGTGAATATTAGCCATTCTCATTTTGTACTTTGTTTAAAAATCCCATGCAAACTGTACAGGCCATTTTGAAAGAAGGTAGATTGGACATAAAACTTATTTCAAATGCAGATGTTGGCATTATTTTAAATTGTAGAATTTAAATTGTGTCTGAATTTAAGTATGTGTTTGAAATGGAGTAATACTATGTTTAGATCTGTTCTTTTTTTGGTGTATTGCCTAGGAAGTTTAATGTTTTGGGAAAATTTGATTCCCGAATTTCGTTTTTAAAAGTGAGTCCATTGGAAAAATCAAAATTCAAAAATAAATTTTAGGGTGCATGGGGTGCTTATTTGGAATAATTAAGGGAAGATGAATTTAGTGTAGGATTGACCTTTTTAACCTGCTCCTAGTTATTTTTAAGAATTTTGGCCCAGAGCAGCATCTGGCCCAGAGTTGATATTCCATTTAAAAGAAATACACATTTGTATTACCATTCTTCACAGGCATCTCCAGTTCACATCACACCAGCTGTATCCCCTGGGTGGGCAACATGCACCCACCCAGCCCTGCATCTCTGCTGATGCAAAATGGTTTGGCTGTGCAAGAGCTGCGGTGCTGGGCTATGCAGGAAGAGCTGCAGCTGCTCATCCTCCTTCCCGTGGCAGAAATCCACATTTTAAACCACTTACTGAGCAGAAGTCATGTGGATCATGCTTTCTGGTCACTTGAGCTCACGCAGTGCCGTGTCTGATGTCTCTCTTTTCATGTGGTTGTTCCGAGGTGGAGAGTTTTGGGGAAAATGGGCTTTCAAGCAGGCACCCAACGGGATGCTCAGTAAGGTGTGGCTTCAAAGTGATTAATGAGAGTAGAATTGTCCCTGGTTATGTCAAGTTGTGAAGGACATTTAATCACTGTGTCTGTTCTCACGTTTGGCAGGGAACTGTCTGTGCCCCTGCCTTGGGCAGGGAGATTGTAAAAAGCCCAGCCAGCCCCTCAGCTCGGTGGCAGCCAGCGGCGCTTCGGTCAGTTCCCACCAGCTGAAGGTCTGCTTTGTGCCCACCTTGATCAGAGAATGTAACGTGGGGAAAAGCTTATTAGTCTGGAGTAAAAAATACTAGTTTCAAACATGCTTTCTAGCACATATGCTCAAAAAAGTTCACCAGCTAAAGGGCTAGAGGACTCTTCAAATTTCCAGCTGATTTACTCGGCTCTCGGAGCCTCGTTGGCTGAGCAGGAGGATTGACAGTGTATCAGGGCTCCTAATTGAAAAGTAATAAAATCTCTGAGCGAAGCTGGCAAATGAAGGCCTCCAGCCAATTTGTCAGCTTGCAGTCAACTCGGAGGAGCCGGGCAGAGCAGCAAGCCATTAAAAATAGTCTGATAATAGCTGTTAAAACATTTTGCGGGCACTAGGGATGGAATCAAAAACAGCACAGCCGAACGCTTTGGGAGTGAATGCAATCAAATCCATCTTGGCCGGAAGGGACAGAGATGAGGGGGCAGAAAGCTGTCAAAACAGACAGGAGCCAGCCCATGCCACCAGCCCCAGGGCTGGGTGGGCTTCACATCCCACACCCAAGGGTGCTGGAGAGGTGCCCTGGAGGTGATGAGCTCCTCAGGGAAGTTGTCTCTGTCCCCCGAGCCAGCCCTTGTGCTGCCGCCTCACTTGGCACCATCAGCAGCTTCTTCTGTCCCTGTGCTGAACGCACAGAGCTGCTGGTAGAGGCAGAGGGGGGAATTTGGGAGCAGGGATGGAGGTGGCCTGAGGGGCAGCAGGTCCCAGCACATAGAGTGAAACAGGAGAGCAGACCCTCAAAAATTTAACCAGCTGTAGGAAAAACGTCAGTGTTTATTCAGCATGGTTTCAGTGAGGAAAATTGCCAGCTACAGCTGAATTAAGTGTTGCTAGCAGCTAATTGAAATGTTACATGTTTTAATTTGTCTGATTTCTTTCCAGTGGGTGATGTTATTTATATAGTTTGTATATGGATAATGACAGACTATACAGAAAATGTAAAGATTGCTTCCAATGATCAGTAATGATCACTGAGAGCACTGACATGAGCGAGGTATTTAGAAAGACATGCTATCCTTCACAGCTAAATATTGAACAGTAAAACATTTGTAAAAGGACATTCTCACTCTCATTTAAAGCTCTTTTGATTTACTTGATTTTTTTTTTTTAATTAAGGATTTTTGTGGTATTTTCTGGTAAAGAGGGATTTTGTTTTAAAACAAATACAGTTACCATATACTCCCATTGCGGAAAACTGCATTTTTGTGTCCTTTCAGCCACATTGTTTCAAGGCCACCCAGTTCCCGTAGGAGGCTATAAACAGGGGAAGGATTTAAATCCTATTTTCTTTGTCAAGGATTTGGCAAGAACCCATATAGTAGGAAGCTGAGCACAGACAAAAACGAGTGAAAGGTGTCCTTTAATTCGCCAACCACTGGTAGAACAAAACCTGCTCCCAGCAGGGTCCCGGCTGGCCGCACCCAGGCCAGTTTGGCGGCTTCATTTCAACTGCTGAATTCGGTGTTGAGATTAATTAATTAGCCCCTAGGAGTTAGTGCCCGTAAACGTCACCCAAAGCAGAGAAGTGTGAATACGTTGAGGCTGTTAATTCACCCAAAAATGGCAGCTCGTAATCCAGGCAGAGGAAATTCAGTCTCTCCATCGGGATGACTGGCAGCTCCGGCGCACTGTCGGGTTACTGCCTCTGTGACAACAAACTACATATCAATTTAACTTCTTAGCAATGCTTAAAAGAGCATCTTTTTATTTCAATGAGGTAGCATTTAAAGTTGCCATTAGGAAAAAAAATTGCCGTGGGGAAGACAAACATTGGCATTTGGATAAAGAACAACGTAACTGGTCTGATACCTAGAAAACATACCAAATGTAGAGAAAAATGCTACAGCTATAACTTCATTAGAATGGCAGAATCTATTACAATTAACCACAACTATCTAAATAG
This sequence comes from Oxyruncus cristatus, assembly GCA_013399855.1. Taxonomy (NCBI): domain Eukaryota; kingdom Metazoa; phylum Chordata; class Aves; order Passeriformes; family Cotingidae; genus Oxyruncus; species Oxyruncus cristatus. Next base: position 1,926,139 of record VXAY01003228.1, on the reverse strand, counting down.
GAGCTAATTTACTTCTGTGAGCCAAAATCCTGTTAACTCGTAGCCTATTGTAAGATTCAGAGTGAATTCTTGGGTTTGTGTTCTGGTTTTAAGTACAGAATAAATGCACTATAATGAGCAGTTGACAAGATGTTAATTCTAAAATCTTTGGCCTAAATGCAATAATATAGTCCATAACTGATGCAAGTTGACAATGGGAGGTGAAGTGTACTATGTAGCCTGCAAAGAGAAAACTTAATGGCAATGGAGGGAAGAGGAGATATTTAGCTTTCATGCTTCATACTGTATATTTTTCTCTGTTGTATTTGTCAACTAAAATGTCTTATATCTCTCTAAATGGTGTCTTTCTCTATATGTATAAATGAACAGATGCAGATAGAGCTCAAAAGCATGGCATGGATGAATTTATCTCTTCCAATCCCTGTAACTTTGACCACGCTTCACTCTTTGAGATGGTTCAGCGCCTCACTTTGGACCACAGACTTAATGATTCCTATTCTTGTCTGGCAAGTATATTCTTTGGTCTCTAGTGATATAAACATCAAGCAGCAAAGTCAAAGCTAGTGTGAGTGGGGGCTAATCCCCCTGTTGCTGGAAGATTGACTTCTGTTTACACCAGGTTTGAATTTGGCCCAGAGGTATTTTCTTTTGAGAGGCTGCCTGCAGTGGATTGACTGCTGTTCTTCTCCAGTCGCACTGTCTTTATCATTTCTGTTTGCAATGCTTAAAATGTTTCTTCCTGCAAAGACAAAACTCCAGTGTGGGGATGTGAAGTAGAGAGCAGTGTTTTGCAGCCTCCTGCACTGCCTTCCAGAGTCTTCTGGATGAAAGAACAGGGGAGAGATGACGGTCTGATACCACCTCCTATGTCAGTGGAGTCCCACCAGGAATAACTGTGGCCCACCTTTATATCTCTTTATGAGCAGGGATCCCAAGCAGGTAACAGGTGGTACTGTGTGGATAACTGCAGTGATGCTGCAGTCTGTCCATGCTCATTTAGTCGCATGCCCATCCTGAGCACTCCCATGAGCAGCAGTTGCAGCTCTCAGCCCACTGTAGGACAGTGGCACGGAGATGTTCCAGGACAGCTTGTAGCCTTTGGCTGGGGTGCAGTGCTTGGGGGCTCTTGGGTACTGTAAGGGTTTAAATTACAAATAACCTGTGACAACACAACTTGAGCAATTGATTTTTAGGAGTTTCAGTGAGGAGGATGAAAAGGCTCTTAGTTTTGAGAAACAATAGGATGAATCCTTTCTAGGGGGGTCTGAAATGGAGAACCTGTCCTGGACACGGCATGGGACAGATCCTGGCCTGCTGCCCTCCCAGAGTTGCACAGAACCTTCCATACTGGGGTGTCATGGTGGGCTCCTTCACCAGGACCACCCCATGCCGAGAGCCTTCATCTTTGCCAGCTGTGCAGTCTTGGAGCTGTGACTCTTAAATGCCTTGCTTTTACAAGAGCAACCTGGAGCACAGCTGAGCAGCTGGCAATGAGGCTGTTGGTCTCAAATCCTGCCCTCCACATCCCCCCAACCATGGTGCTTCTCTCACTACCCCACTCCTTGCACCGCACACAAGGACCTATCTCCTCTGAAGGGCTGAGAATCAGTAAATGCCATTAGAGTTAGTGAGTTGTCACCTCCCTGAGGAGAGGCAGGGCTAGGAGGAACTGTTGTGGACATTCCCTGAGGTAAGGACGGGGTGGGAGAAGGCTGCACTTTACCCGCAGATACCCAAGTGGTACAAGTAGGCTTGGTGGGAGCATTGTCAGACCTGCAGCAGGTTCCTCACCGGTTCCATCGAGGTCTTTGCTCTGGCAGGCAGTGACATTGGCATGCAGCTTCTGCTCCCCACGCATGGCTGACCCTAGGAAGACCATCCTCATCCATGCATGTCTGAGAGGTTGGCTTGCTGCTGGTTTGTCTCTGTGCAATCTCGGGCCTGGTGAGAGAGCTGTGGCCGTTGAATTAAACCCATGGAGAGGTGCGAGGCCGTCACTGAAAACAATTAACACTGTTTTTCTTCAAGAAACCCACCAGCCGCACTTCTGCTTGTTATGGAGATGTTTAGGCCCTTGATAGAAGCTGCTGGAGCAGTGGAGCTCCCCTCAGCACCAAGAGTCATGCCTCTTCGGAATGGAGCATCACCAATTAACCAATTAATTTGATCTTCTTTCGAATCACCCATTGCAGTGTTGTAAGGAAGAAAATGATGGCTTGTGTTCACCTACAGTTGGATTTCACGTGCTTCTTTACTTGCTTTACCATGGCTTTGTCCTGATTATGGTGTAAAACAAAACAGACTGATGTCAAAATTTGAGTTTAACTGCAAAGAGCTCCCACTGTTTTTAGTGTGTCATTGGGATGTTGGTCATAGCACTGTGTTGACTTGGCTGGAGGAGCTGTGAGCCCATGGTAAGCCTGCTCTGTCCACTCTGTGGGCTTCTGGGCAGTTCTTATTCTCCCTACAGGACATTCCATGCAAGGTCCCACAGAGTTTTGCCTCGTCACACCTCTTCTTGTTCTCAAATGTGGACGTGGAGGTGCCAGGGAAGACTTACCCAGACACAGTGCTCACCCTGACACAGAGGATAACTCAGCATCACTTCCTTTCTGTGGAGCCAGGTTAAACAACGCAATTGTTAGCCCACTCACGGGCTGAGCCAGGCATCCCTACGAAAACAAACAGCCTGGCTGACTCAGCCACAGCACAAGTGATGTTTACTGGCAGAGAGCTCAGTGCTGGGAAAGGGGAAGAGCGCTTTCTGCAGAGCTTGCTGAGGGCTCCTGCCTGTTGTCCACAGACTTGTAGCAGAGTCACACTCGGGGCTCTTCCTGGACTATTGGGAAGAGCATTCAGCTGTTCCAGCTTGGTATGGACCCCACACACATGTGGGTCTTCATTCCTTTCGCATGGACATGTGTGCTGTTTCCGAGACTGCCCTTCATCTTTTCCCCAGACTTCCAAACCCACTGCCAGCATCCAGCTCATACAGCCGGGTCCGTGCTGGAGCTGTATTGACCATGATGTGTCAGCATTCATGGAATTTCCATTATACAGCACAGCATGTACTGGTGGAAAGTCTTCAGAGTGCCCAGCCTAGCCAAGATGATGTGAAGGAGTCAGATTAAGAGGTCTGTGAAGCAGGCCACCAAGATTAAATTCTCTTGGACTTCCTATGGTAAAAGGCAAAATTGAACTAATGAAATGTGAAAATTTTCCCTCAAAAATTCTGTTTTTCTCAAAATCTGCATTTGCCCTTAGAAAGCTGGTCTGTGTTTCACCAGCCCTGACCATTCCTTGCTTTTCCCAGCTCCAAAGCTCCCGTGGCACTCCCTGCTGGTGCCTGGGACACATTTTCCTGTATTGGAGCAGTTCAGTTTGTTGAACAGTCAGTGGAGCTCCCTACGCTCTGCACCCTTTCTCCGTTGTCCCCTTCAGGTTTCCTAATTCATTGGAGACATCTGTGAGACCACGTTGAGCTACACCTCTCTGCACTGGGACAGACACCCCATGTATCATCACTGTCAGCTGTGTTTGCCAGGCTGGCTGGTTGGGCCAGGCAAATCTTCATCAAGAGGCAGGATCTGCCTGAAGATTTGGGAGATCTGTCTGAATACCACCTTTCATCAAACCTAAGGAGTTTTTCTGTGGCAGCATTTACTGCTCCTTTGGAGCCCCATTCAGCAGCAGGTGTTTTATTTCCTACCTCTGCCTGCAAATGAAGACTGCCTGGTTCTGTTGGGCTCTGGATCTCTCCCTCTCTCGCCTGCTCCCATTGTCCTACGAGGTCTGAGTCTCACCACTGAAGCTCTGAGCTTTTGCTCACGCTTCCCCTCTTTGCAACCCTGAATGTTTGCCCCAGTCCCTTCTCTCCTCCTGAGGACCAGCATCCGGTTCAGGGGAGCAGTATGGAGTGCTCTGGATCACTGGGTCCAGCCTCTGCTTCCTTCGGTTTAGATTCTGGGCTTGATACTTGACTCCAGTGAAATCAGTGGCAGCCTTCCCATCAATATCAGTAGGGCCAAGATTTCACCCTGTAGGGAGAAATGAGTCCTTTTTATGTATTAGGTGAATATAACAATTTCAGCTACACTTCTGCCCCCATAACCAAACACAGACGTCTATCTATTGCAGAGCAATCACAGCATTTCTATATTTTTACCGTGCCTGATAGCCAAAGAGAAGAGAGACAAGGTGAAGAGATCATCCCAGGATGTAACAAACAGGCAACGTAAAGAACTCCAGAATCAAGCATAATATCACCAATCAAAAAGCAGACAAAAATGCCATTAAAACTGGTGAAGGCAAATATACCCCTCCCAAAAAATAGCCTTCCAGAGGGCCGTCCCATCTGCATTGTTCTGTGTCTTCATTTTGAAATGTGCACTTCTAGTGATCCCAGCACTGTAGCTACTCCCTATATCTATCATTTTCCCCTCATTATTTTAATTCTTTTCTCAATCTGTTTTGGAGTTGGCCCAATAAGGATGAGCAAATCCTTCTCTATGTCTTTGAGCTCTTAATTGATATTTCTTCAACTCTTTTCAAAGCAGCTATTTTGGCATCTAGAAAAGATTTGGTGTCATCTGAGTGGTAGAAAATATATTTTAATCTTTCACAGCAGTGTTGTTTCTAAGATGTAGCATTTGGGGTAACAGATGGGGTGGCAAAGAAGTTGCCTATAGGGGCAGTGCTCTGCCTCAACTACTCTCCCGCCCGCTGCAGGAACTTTTCAATTAAACGATGAAAGATTTTGCAGCTTGATGCATTCCAGAGCTGTGTCTTAGCAATTGTTTAGCACCCAAATTTCCATGTAAATATTGATGGTTTTGCAGCATTTTGAAAAGCAGTCTACGAGATTATTCCTGTTCTCATTAGCGCCGTTCCCCAAGGCAGAGGCACTTTCCACTTCGGCTGTCCCAGAATGTTCACTGGAGCCATCCCCTCATGGGGAAGGGCGTCCTCCTTGGGAGTCCAGACACTGCACTGCAAGCCGTGTGTCTCCAGGCCCTCAGGACTGACAGACAGAAATAGTCTGAGATTTCTGGAGGTGTAAAGAAACCCTGCTCTTGTGCAGAGCTCCCCTTGCTTTGGTGCCGAGGAGGTGGGCAATGTCAGAGCGTGTCACCAGTGGCACAAAATAAGGATCACGGGAACATCCCTTTCTGATACTGCAGAGCTGCCTTTCTCCGTCTGCAGGACGTTCCTACCTGCCAGATGCAAGAGAAGTGATTGTTCAGTATAATCCTCCATCCTCTTCCCCTACATCAGTCTTCTTGCTCCTGGCCCAATGTACAATTGCATCCCTAAAATGAGATTACTGTTTCACGCTGTTTAAATAACCAAACCTTTGTCATCTCTTAAAGGTGTCTCTTTTTTTTCCTCTTCTTTTTGCTAGGCACTGTCATGAACTGGCCTAACTTTTCAGCGTTTAAATGACATTACCCTTTAATAGTAGCATAATATGTTTTTGTTAACAGTTGCACTGAGTATATGCTGTGTTTGAGTGATGATGTTCAGGCTGTATTGTTTGAGTGACCTCTCTCGTTTTTCCTTAACATAGCCTTAGGTTTGTATTTCTTTTATTAGAACAGTTGACCACTACACCTCCAAATCTGATAGCCTTTGTATTTAATAACTTATATTTAAAATCAAGTCTCTTTATTTCTAAACAGGGCTGGTTTAGTCCTGGCCAGGTCTTTGTGCTAGATGAGTATTGTGCACGTAATGGAGTGAGAGGCTGTCACAGACATCTCTGCTACCTCAGAGATTTGCTAGAGCGCGCAGAAAACGGAGCTATGATTGACCCCACCTTACTTCACTACAGCTTTGCCTTTTGTGCATCACATGTTCATGGCAACAGGTAAGGAATTATTCTTGGCTAGCAGCACCCTGCCAGCAAGGGATGACTTTGTGAAATATAGGTTTCCTTGGATAATGCACAACAGTCCCCAATTTGTTTTCACAGTGGATGTTTGGCAGCAGCACTTCTAGTGGCATAGTCGTTTTGTTTGTTTGTTTCGTTGCTTGTTTAATGTAAGCAGTAAAAATGCACATAGAGGATCCAGAAATGAAGGGTTTTAACTTTCTTGCCCAGGCACCTGCTAGATGCAGTTCTGAACAAGGTAAAGTTGAAGTACATGTGACTGTTGCCAGGTAGAATAAATACAAGTAGATGATACACTGTGGTGATTTAATTGTTGTGAGAGAGGATCTGACAAGTTGCAGCAGTGAAATTTTCAGCACTATCGAACTTCAGTGTTCAAAAGGGCTTTAAGCCCTTGGGCACCCATGTCTCATTTAAATCCACGTGACATCAGTTCAGAAATTGCTTAGACATAACTGAAAATTTTATCTTGTTCTGTTACAAAGCAGTTTCAGTTTCAGAAGAAGTCAGTTCCTTTCTTTCAAATGTGGCAAACCTTTGATGGAAGGAACTGGAGCTGTGCTTTTTCCCTCTCTGTTTTGCTGACAGCTGTAGCATCTATTGCAACTTCTTTTTCTGCTTTTTTTCTGCTTAGTTGTGTTATATACTTTGTGATATCACTCTGTATCCTGCATACACTGCTGGTATAAAATAATTAGGTGTTTTCATAAATGCTCTGGTAAATACCACCCCAAATTACAACACGCACTGCCCAGGTTTCACATTGCAAGGCTGCCACTTGCTTTTGCAGTTACTTTCATACATCTTGTCATGGAAACCAAGTTTTTGATTCCGTAGTTTCTTTTTTAGTTCTGACTTTCTTTTGCTCATCCGTTCTTTCTTTGCCAATTGTGATATGATTTTAGTCGTTTCCTTTCAGCTTAATTTCCTTTTGTTTTATTTTGAGTTTTTTCATGCTTTCTTCTTGTTTCTTTCACTTTTGCTGCTGGTCTTGCCCCCCACATTTCAATCACTCCCCCAAGAGAACTCATGGCAGAATTACTTGGTGGGTCACAGCCAAGTGCAGACGGTGAGGGGGGCAAAGCATCTCAGGCCCCTGCTGCTGAGACGGAGACAAAAAAGGATTCCAAAAAGGAGTCCAAAAAAAAGAAAGAGCCCAAATCCCAGCCGAATCCAGAGCCAAAAAGGTAAGCAAAAGCGTGCAGTGCACAGGATTGTGTTACAGAGGGCACTGGGCTCCTTGGTCACTGAGCACACTGGGCAGTTTGCATCCCCACAGCTCGGGGAGGCCCAGTGTGGCTCTGGCATTCGAGTCATACACTCTCCTGGGAGCTGGATGGAATTTGGGCACACAAGTCCCATAGAGGGTCAGGACCTTGAACTTTTTAAGCATGTGTATAGGAGATGGCTCACATGGCATGTAGGGGATGGGACCAAGCAGTGAAAGTGGCTGCCCCATTGTCCTTTGTCATCTCAGCTGGTCTGGGAACAAGACCTGGCTCAAAGCCCATTTGGCCCGTAAGAGAGGGAAGATCAGATGCCAGTCACAGCTCCCCCATGTACCTCTGCATGGGGTCCAGGGCTGAAGCCTCCTTTTCGTCAGGGTTGGTGGCAGGAGGTGTCTGACAGTACTGGCCAAGGTGACAACCTGCCATTCCCTCCCCATGGGGCTGGAGAGTTGTGGGTTCAGGAAAACGTCATGCTTTAAAATTCATGTGGTGTGTGGAACCCAGTCCCATTCTATAAAGCTGTCCAGGGCTGTGTGTGGCTGCTGCACTGTGCTGGGAGCTGCTGGGCACTACCAGAGGGGCAGCTCGGCCATGGACAGGCTATTCCAGTCACTGAAATACATTCCATTTAAATTATTCCAAGAAAGGAATGAGGTGTCTTGCTATGACTTAGCTGTCTTTAGCTGATGGTTGACTTCATATCAGAAGGCTGAAGGTTCATATTCCCTCTTGGTCACTGCTGTCTCTCTGTTGCCTGGGGATTTCAGGAGGCTCTGTGTGAGAACTGCAAGGCTGCGGCATCTCACGTTGCCACCAAGGGCAGGTTCTGGGTAGCACCCAGCAGTTTGGTGCAGAGACTGCGGGGTGCAGGATCTGGCTTTTGCTATCAGAAGGTCACAGAAAGGGACCACAGGGGGTCTGAGAGAACACAAGACTCTGTATCTTTTGTGTCTACTATACGAAATCCGAATATCTGAGCGGAAGAGTCACGATTTCTTTTCAGAAAGCTGTTGAGGCCACATGCATCGTGCGTTTGCGAGCTGGCTGGCAGAGAGCGATGGAAAGCCAGTATTTACCCGCGCAGTCCTTCCTGGCAGTTGCGACGTGTGTAAAGCCGCGTTCGCTTCAGCTACGTCCCTTCCTCCCACCTGCTGTGTCCATACATTGCTCGTTGCCTTATGGCGGGCCCTGCTCTCCCCAGGAAACCTATAGCTCGTGGCAGAGCTGAAAACTTTCCACACGAAATTTGTCAAGGTGGCACACCTGCCCCAAGACCCAGCACAGCATTCAGCAGAACATCTTGGAGCAGCCAAGCATTGCGTTGTTGTTGGGATGCACAGTTGTCTGGGAAAGATCGAGTTATGAGACATTTTTCTGTTTAACAAAGGCTTCTTTTCCTGTCGAAACTGAAAAAGTGTTGATTTTCTTTACAAAAAAAAGTTCCTTCACTTTTAGTCAGTAAAAACCCCGAATGGGTGGTTTAGCTTTCCCCAGGACGAGGTTGGCTGTCGGTCAGAATATGCCACCCAGTAATGAAGGTCGAGAAGGGGGATAATTTTATGTGGCTATCAATCTCCTGTACTAGCAGCAGACAGTGATGGAGCTGAGGTGGGCTGTCTGTTTGTATCGTGTTTGCATAAGGTCAGGCAGTGAGACAACAGTCGCTCGCAGTCAGCGGGGAAGTGCAGGCAGGCTGCGGTGCGGAGGCTGAGGACAGCCTGGAGGTCAAGGCTGACAGGATGACAGGCGTCAGCGCGGGGACGATGCCTCCTCGCCCGACCGGCCCCCACCTCGGCAGCACGGCCGCCGCACCGCAGCCAGGACAGGGGCAGGGCGGCTGCTGGTGGAAAAGCACCTCCAGCTTGGAGCTGGCCCCCGGCCGCAGCAGGTGAAATGGTCAAAACCGGATTTTGGGGACATTTTGTAGCCCTGTTGTTTTATATGTCAGAGTTTGGTCGTCCCCCCTCCTTTGGGCTCATGTTGCTTATTCAGACCCCTGACATGATCTCTTCATACCAAGGCTGTAAATCACTGCTGTTTGCGTGACAGTCCCCTTAATTTTTTGTTTTAATTTCATCTTTTTTCCGAGTAAAAATGGAGCTAAATGTAAATTACTTGGCCTAAGTTTCACCTCCTGCAGACACCTGACTATGCGAGGTCAGGTTGTCAGGAAAGCAGGGATCAACAAGAGAAATATCCACATGGTTTACTGTTCCCCAGGTACTTGCTGTTCACTAAGACTGAGGAACTCGATGCTTTTTAACTGTTGTGGTCACTAGTGAGTTGGTAACGGAGTCTTGTCCACTGGGTATCACTGGATGCCTTTTGTAAAGTCCTACCATTACGAAAGATGTTGTGATTTCTGGTCTCTTTACCTAGGTGACAGGTAAGAAAGGCACAGTGTTAGTCATCTGACAATATACATTGTGTGTTTGTTGATGTCTCTGCATTTGGTACCACCACTATAGTACTGAGGTTGTTGCTTTACTTTGTCAGTAGTTCTTAAAAACTAGCAAAGGCAAGTGCAGGAATGGTTTTGAGAAGACACTGTGATTTGGGTAAAATTACAAAAGGTTTTCCATGGCCGTTGAGGTCTTTCCCTGCCTTCTCTTTCCGTGTCTTCGCTGTCCTCATGTCAGAGAGCTGTGACAGTACTGCCAGCATTGTTCAACACACAGAGAAGGGATGTGTTAGAGGAGCTTCTCTGCTTCCGTTTCTGTACATGGGAGAGGTATTGCAGAGCAGAAAGTTGAGCTCAGCTTTTCCAGGTCCAAAGCTAGTGCCTAAACCTTGAGCAGTGGTTCCTGCCCCTTGCAGTAGCTTTCAGAAGTGGCCTTGGTTTCTCTTGTGCATTTTTTTGATTTAGGCATATAATAATACTGTTTTTAAACTTTAAAGCTGGCACCGTAAAAGATTCTTTTTGTGCTTGTTAATCCCAGACTTTTAGAAATAAGTCTTAAATATTGATCGTGTGCATGCTAAGCATTAGCAGACATTGAGCTTATCAAAATCAGGGTGCTGGACTGTATCCCCTCCAGTATAGTGACAACTGAACACCATAATTTTCTGCAGGTTGCAAGTTCAGTGACTATTTACCCAAGATTCAAGCAGCTACAAGTCTCTCTGTTGATTGATTTGATATATTAGTGACTTCCCTTTCTTCTGTAAACTGTATTTTATGGCCTCAAGCTTGTTTTCAAGAAGTAGCTCTTTCATTAGCTAATGGTAACATTTCATTAGTGTTTTTACAGCAGAAATAATGCAATTGTCATAAACCTTGAGGAATTGAAAATTCTACATGACATACCTGTAATTTTTTTCCATTGTATTCTAATCGCATATCTGGCTGTTTCACATAAAGGCAAAGTTTCTACACAGCCAGTTGAAACAAAAGAAATCCAGGATTGTTTTGGTCCCTTCAGTAGTAAAGGTATGAACACTTTATCATGATACCTTCGTACGCTTCCCTAGGAGTTTGTGTTGAGTTTCCACATCTCGTTCAGATGCACTGCCCTGGCTGCAGGGAGGGAGGTTGGATCTGGCAGGGTATGGTGCCGTACCCTTCCGTTGGGTGCCGGCTCCGTGTCCCACCCAGCTCCTTGATGAGTCCGTGGTGACACAGCACACACTACGACGGTCTGTCGGGTGGGATCCGGCGCCTGTGCTGAAGGGCGGTGGGTTGCCAGCCACCAGCAGATCACCAGCTCCACGGCTGACGTGATTCATTACAATGGGTGTAGGATGGCAGGGCTCAGAAACCATCCGGTGCAGCCGCGGTGCGTCAGGGGTGCAGATCGCACATGAGAAGCGATGAGCCGTGACTTGGCTCAGTGCTGCGGCGGTGGAGGAGAGCCCAAGCAAAATGAAGGCAGGAGTTGGGAGATGAAATGGCTCCCATGCTCGGCAGCATCTCACTGGGGAAGCACCCAGGAGCGCTGGGATGAACAAAGGGCTCCCGACCGACATTTCCCGCGCTGTGTGAATCCCCAGAAGGAAAGCGGAGCCAGGGAAAACTGGTATTTGCTGAGTACGCTTTTTTCCTGGGGGTCTAGACAGGTGGGCTCTTTCAGGTCCAATTTGCTGGGGGAGATGTGGGAGGCAGCAGGCAGGCAGCTGCGATCCTACCCACGTCCCCAGAGCTCTGCCCCGTGCAACCGGTGGGACTTTGCGCAGGCAAGTCTTCCTGCGAGGGATCCTGAGAAAGCCTATCCTGACACATGCCGTCCAAGGCACTAATCATCGATGTTTACTGTATAGCTCATATGTGCTGCACCTGGCAACCAGCAAGGGAGCTGAAGGCAGCACGTGTTTTATATTTGAGTTGTTACTTAAAAAATCAAATTATTTGCATCAGTTTTTGACATTGTTTTTTTTCCCTTGGCTCTGCATGCCAGGGCTCACAGTGCGTGCAAAGATCTGTTTGCTACGTGTAAGCAATATTTTCCCCAGTAAAAAAAAAAGTGTAGACAAGTTAAACATAAAAGGTGTAAAAGATGATATGTCTTTTCATTTAGAAGCCGCCATGGTATTTCATAGAGGCTTATGTCAAAGAGATGAACGTGCTGGAGCTATACTGTATATTTATAATTGCATACAAATGCATGCTATTGCTTCATATATTAGTCTTTGTTAAAAAATCATTTTGATATATTTGTTTTAGCAGCATAACTAGCCCTGGGGGCACTGGGTATAATTAGAAAAGGGCATGGGGGGAGGCGGGACTTGTAGAATAAAGCAGTGGCCTTAGGATCACAGGTCCTAATTATAATTTATAATTAACGCCGGAATTTGCACAAACCATCTAAGCTAAACAAGGACTATCATTTTTGCTGCTTAAATTGCAACCCTTTTTTTTTAATATCACCACCTGCTTTGTTGATGTTGTTGTTTTTGTGGCTTAAAACTTAAAAACATGGGGGGATTAGGAAAGTGGCATTTAAAACTTTTCATATGAAATATTTACAGTGGGAATTTACTAGTTTAGAGCCAACACAGTGAATCTGCAGCAGAAGGAGTGATCTGAAACTTGTTTACTTATAATTAAAAATCTCGTTAGTTATTTTTCTTGCCTTTTTTGCCCTTCCGCTTCCCTCTCTGCCCACAACTTCTGCCATACACCTCAAGTATCCATGAGCAGGAGCTACAGAGAATTGGATGGAATTGTGTCTCCACACAGATGGAGACATTAATGTTGTTTGTCAACCTGAATTCATAGACCCAAACCCGTTTTGTCCCTCATGTGTTTGCAGATACCGTGTGCATCAAAAACTTTTTTTCCACCCTTTTGCTCTCCTCCCACTTCTCATCACTGCTGCAGTGCAGCAGTGATGTGCTTGTGGACTGTGTGTGAGAACACCAGTTTCTGCAGCTGCGTTTTAGGTGTCCTTGCTGCAGAGATGCTGTTTGCTGGAGGAGTCAGTGCTTCTGTCCATGAGATCAAATAGTAAGTATCAAAGTTGAGCTGGAGACCTTTGCCGAAAACAAAATTGCCAGTAAGCATCAGAACGAGCTGATGTGACTTGAGCTTCTCTTGGGGATTGTTTTTCAGCCCCATCAGCCATGTACTGGAATTGTCTCTAGCACAGAAGTGAATCTTAAATTATAGCAATGCTAAGCTATATACCCTTTGTGTTCTTGCAAAAAGGAAAATAAATATGTTCCCTTAGAAAGATTTCAAAGTATATTTGACTTGAATATTTAATTAGGTTTCAAAATTATCGAGCTAATAAATTAAGTGCAAGGCTTTGGGTAGTGTTTTTCCAGTTCTATCTATATCCTGCATTTGTCACTAATTAGTGAGTTCCTAATGCTTCAGCTTCTGGGAAGATGAGCAACAAAGATTAACATAACTAGTAAATCCGAAGATGTGCAGCTGGGTTATAGTATTTGAAATTTGACAAAAACATCGGAAGTATTATTATTTGTGACATGGCTCAAGATGGGGGATTGTGAGGAAAGCAAAGATGACAGAACTGGTGCTAACCACTGTGACAACAACTTGAAAAGCAGCCGACATGACATCTTTCCTATCATGCTGCCGAAAATGTCAACTTTGTGAAGGACAGTGAGAAAATGGTTTGCCGAAAATTTGAAAGGTAGATTCAAGAGATGCTCATCATGTCAGATGCAATATAGTCCACAGCTGGGTGAGAAAGGGAGTCCTTGCCACCGTGACGGCTCTCACTTGGCAGGCCCTTCCAGACATCCACGCTGCTCCAAAAATGGCTACAGCTGACCTGTAGATTGTCTCAAGTTTGCATGATACGCAAGAGCAGCTTGTGTTTACACTGCACAGCACACCCTGCATGGAGGGAGCAGTGGCTGGAGCCACTGGGTTTGTGTCCTCCCGGTTCACGCAGATCCTACAGACGGCAAAGACAAGGGGTTAAGCCTCCATGGTCAATGCACGGTTTGGTTGGCATCCCTTGGGGGGTATTGTGACTTGAGCAAGAGACACATTGGCCAGGGGCTTTGTCTCCAGAGCCCACACCTCGTCTTTCTGTGGGTCAGTGATGCTTCCAGAGCCACCACTGCCCACCTGGGCACGGCTGATGTCAGCCCGTTCCCAGTGTCTACCACGAGTCGTTACATGGCAAGTGCCTGGAATACAGTGAGAAGCTGAGATTCCTGTGAAAGGGCTGCGACCCAACCCGAGCTGTCAGATCCGGCCATTAAATCTCACCAGTTGAGGTTATTGACCCAGCAAAGGGTAACACAATTTTCAGACCATTTCCAGTCCCTCAACAAATCACTGCCAGGGCAGGCGGCTTTTCCCTCCCTCGTTTGTCAGCGCTGAGACAATTAACCCAGTGACACTCTGAGCTGTTATGGGTACAGGGGGAGGACCAAATGCCAAAAGTCAGACAACTCTGCCCCTTAATGTACGGCATTTATTGCAGTCTGCCTTGAGTTATCTCTCTCTGCTTGGGAGCAAACCAGGCACTGTGAGGTGCACAGCATCACAAAAGGCATGGACATCTCTTTCTGAATATTAAATATTTTATGGAACTTTGGAATAAATTATATTAAGCATGTTAAGACATTAATTTTTGCTCAGTATCTAATTTGGTTTTCTTGTGGCTTGCTCATTTCTTCAAAATAACTAGTACTAATTAGGTACTAATGAGACCAGATCCATACTTCCAAAATTGTTTATGAAATGTGTTCCCCAGCTGAGACATTTTATCCAAGTTTCAGCCTAAATCTTTTCTCCTATTTTTTTCCTTAATACACAAATGAATTTGGCAAATAATCAAAGATTCTGATTAAATGCTGTTTAACTTTAAATACATGCCCTGGTATTCAAGTCTTTTTCTGTGTCCGTGTTGCAAGTTTTATTTAATGTATATTTAGCTGTAAAATTTTGCAGTAAATATCATGTACGGTTTGCAAGTTCCTCTTCCCAAATGTTTTAATGGTTTATTCACCTGTGTTGGAATATCAGAGTTCATATTTATGATACTAAGAGCTTATGAAATGCAGGGTCAAGGAGAAGTGATTGCACAGATTTTATAGCTTTTAAATTTTTATAGCTTTTTTTTCTTTTTTTTTTTTTTAAGTTTAGGGCCTTTGATTCTTTAAGAGGAAAATAAAGCCAACCAATTAACCCCTGACAGGAGGTTCATTAGAAGCTTTGTAATCCCTTGCCAAGTCTTTTGTAAAGCCAAACCAGTCTAGTACTGAGGATTTATGGAGCTTAAGCTGAACACTGGAGGAGGCCTTTAAGTAAGAACATTTGTTCAATTTTAAGACGTCTTACATTACCTAAAGAGTGCCTGTGCCAGCAGAGTAGCCCAGGAGTACCCGAATCCATAGGCTTTGCTCTCTGCAGTGGGAAGCGGTGCCGATGATTGTCTGTCTGGCAGTGGATGGATTAGACTCGCTCTCTCCTCTTGCCTGGGATGCTGCTGCGCCGCAGATTTCGCCGTGTGGGTGTGGGGCAGAAGGAGGGGATTGCTGCTTTCTGCTCTCGGGTGGGTTGGCATCAGCAGAGGTACAGGGTGGAAGAGCACAGGGACCACCACATCATCCAGCCCCAGGAGAGCCTTGGCAGGGACCGCCTGCACGCTGTGCTCTGTGAAACAGGAGAAACACCCCCAAGGCAGCAGGACCTGGGTGTCTCTCAACACACTCCTGTGCACTCCTCAAATACAGGAGTGTCAAATAGTCTGAGAAAATCTGTGATAAATTGTATAATGTGCTTGTTTTTGTAAATTTAAGTTACCAGAAGGACACTGCATTTTCAATGCAAAATGCGTGTCGCTCTCTGGGCACATTTCAGCAGAATATATTGGAGATGGTTCACTTCAAGAAATCACTATAATGAGGTGATTCAGTGGTTAAGAAGGAGTGCAGAATTTTCTATTCTGTTTATATATATGTCTGTTGTTGATATTCTTTCATACTGTGAATTGTGTTAAATTAGTAGCTGAATTTTTCTGCAGAAATTCAGTCTCTAATTTGCCAGCAGTGGGCCCAATCCTGCCGTGAGAGCTGGCATTGTACTCCCTCCCTACACATACCTGTATTTATGGGGAAATCTGCTTTTCCCAACTTCTTTAATAAGGAAAATAAGGGGGAAGGGGCACTTTCGCATCATTATACTCTGAGAGAGGGTATTTGTTTATTTTTGATACACTGGCAGCAGTTCTGCTGCAACCACCCATGTCTCGGCATGGCACATCCTCTGTCCCGGGTCTCACAGTCAGTGAAGTCCCTTTTGGAAAGGGCAGTGTGCTGTGGGGGTGAGGTACCAGGGTGCTGAGATGGAACCCGAGTCACTGTGACATTTCTCCTCCAGGCCTGACGGGATAGGAACTGTGACCGTGGACGAGAAAGAGCGCTTTGAAGAGATCAAGGAGCGGCTTCGTGTGCTTCTGGAGAACCAGATCACGCATTTTAGGTAAAGGCAGAGAGCCCAGGCTGGATGTGAGAGGACTGATTTCCTCCCAGCTCCCTCCCATAAGCAGCAAAGCCAAAAGGCAGGTTTTGAATGCATACGGGAATTTTGCATAAGTGACACAGACCTACACAGGGCAGTGCAGCATGTTTATAGCTGGAGTGTGATTTTAAATATATATCCTTTAAAGGATATTTCAAACCATCTTGCTCTCATAGGCATGGTAAAGCTGTGGATTTTTTCTAAAATATAACAACAAAAAAATCCCTTATCCTCTTTTATCTCTGTTCCTCTCAGTTATTACCCACTTATTTTCCCTTCTCCCTGGTATTGACAGGCAGGGCTTTCTGCAAGGATGGAAAGGATGGATGCTCCCCCACAAAAAGGGTCGAATGGCTCCCAGTACACCAGTCAGGTTAGGCAGGCTGTGCACCTTCACACACAGATTGGCAATGTGAGTTACCTACAACCTGGTGCATCTTCAGGTCTCCAGCTGGAAGTAAATGTCCTTTCCAGAGGAGCTTTCCCCCACCGTTTTTACAAGAAGATGCTATTTATCTCTTTCCTAGGAGATATAAAAACTCTCCAGGTGACACCCAGATTTAAGAAACTGCTGAAACTATCAACTTGCAACTAACCTACATTCTGTTTTGCTGCCTTAGTGTCCACACCAACAAACCCTTTCAGAAAGTTACGCTGTAGAAAGACTGTTCATTCCAGGCAGACGGACTAGGGAATTGCCTGGGCATATTTAGGAAAGCATCTTTATAGCTCGGGAAAGGTTTGTTCACATGCACCTGGTCTGATGTTGACATGATGTGTTTTTTCTAGGTACTGCTTTCCATTTGGCCGTCCCGAGGGTGCACTGAAAGCCACTCTGTCGCTGCTGGAAAGGGTAAGCACAAAAATAGCAGAGAGTCACTAAAATTACCTTTATTCATGTACCTTTCCATCTAGAGGAGCTTGAGGAGCTGTTGGCTTTGCATAGGACATAAAATTAATAATAGTTAACATTGAAGTGTGGGTGTTTAGGTGTCTCTCCTGCTTCAGCTCCAAGGCAGGTGTGTAGCCTGGCCACTAAAGGTAGCACAGCCTGTCTCTGTGTTGATATGGGAGGGTGGAGGATCTCACTGGAAAGGATCCACACCACAGATCCTTGTCAGCAATGCCTGGCTGCTGCCCAGTGAAATTCCCATCTTCAGGCAGACTTGTTCCCCCTGGATCTATGAAACCGGCTCACCATCATGCTCCCCATCCCTATTCCAGCCTTCCTGCTGCTCTGACACCCTTCTCACTTCTGCTAACCTGCAGTATGGCCAAGCTCAGACCCAAACCCAAGCCAGTGAACAGAGCCTGGGAAGAGCAAAACATTGCCTGGCACTGGGCAAGCTGTGATGGATCTTAATGTCATGCCCTAAAAAATCATCAGCACGGATGTCAGGGTGTGCCATAGGGTGTAGATACAGAAGGGGAATAATACAGGAGGGGTAGGTCCCACATCTTAGGCTGGCCAGGGTGACCTTGTAGCAGGTTCTGCCTATTGTACACATGCCCTGAGAGCCACACAGCACTAGCATAGGGATGGATGGATGTGCTGGGCTTGGAGAAAAGCAGTTCCGTGTGCCCGATGCCACAACAAATCAGATTTTCTTGTGTCAAGGTTCTGATGAAAGACATAGTTACTCCGGTCCCTCAAGAGGAGGTAAAAACAGTCATCCGTAAATGCTTGGAGCAAGCAGCTCTAGTCAATTATACTCGACTATCAGAGTATGCCAAAATTGAAGGTAAGGCTCTTTCTTTGCAAAATTACAGTTTTTCTTATGTTTCTAGGCGGCAACTGTGGCTGGGAGCTATTTAAAAGAAGCTCATTTGCTATTTATTCTCTTGTCAATAAAACTGTTGTGATTCAGAATAATTTTTGCACTGTTGGCTTCAGAAGCAGTTAAGAATGGAAGCTATGCAAAACGTTTCTTTTTCTGGAAAAGAGAGAGGAAACAGTTAAAAAGAACCGTAGCTGTTTTTCTGTGATCGTTAGCGCATTTGGCCAGTGGTGTAGTATTCAGACTCACGTCGTGGTTTTAAAAAACAAATTGAGAAATACTTGGGATGTCATCTCTGCAGCTGAAGGTATAGTGCAGTTAATTGCTTGTGACAGTTCAGGAAACAAATGAAAAATAAAAAGCTGAAAAACTGTTTAAATGTATGTTTAATCGTTTGTAGCCAATTTAAAATGTCTTTTTTTCTGGGAGTGTTTCATTGTCTTTGCAGTTTGCATAACAGTCATTGATCAGTGATCCCATACTTGCATCAGATTTCTTTCTTGTCACTCTAAATCTGGCATAGCTGATATTATTGACCTTTTAAGTTATGGGAGAATAACAACCAGTGACCAGAGACACATGTAGCCATCAAAAAGACATTTTAAAGTTTGCTGGAGGATATGTGTTACTGAAGCTCTACGATACAGTCGTTCTTTACATGTTTTCAGTTTATGTTGGTACCCTGTTGGCTGCTGTTCCCAAGTTGAAACTCCCACCCAACTTTTTTCAAGTTCCCAATTGCTTAAACCTGTGTGTTCCAGATGAATGGTATGTTCTGCTCTACACTCTGGGTTTCTGTCATGTGTGATGTGAAGCTTTCCCACAGCCAAGATTATTGTTGTATGCCTATAGGACAATATTGAGAGGAGGAAAAAAAAACCCTAAAACTCCCTCTGATTTGTTCTTAGTTCTTGTTTACATGAAAAATTGGGTTGTTATTATATGGCAAATTGTCCAGGTTCTGTACATGACATGTCCTCTCTTTTTCCATTTTTTTTCTGTCTAATGATGCAAATTGTGTACCAGTGGTAATGAATTCATTGTTATGCATCCAGTGAGAAACACTTAAGAATTGGGCACTAAAAGGATGTTTATCAACTCTTGACTTGGTAATGAGTGACAAAAATAGAGAAGGAACAGGTTTCGTAAGCACTGTATTATCAGGCAATTTATCGAAGTACTCAACTTCACAGGATATTTTAATTGGTGTATTCTGTAAAATGCAGTGTTTAAATATACTTGACAAGGATGGAGGACTGAGAATCAAAAGCAGCTTTTCTGTTGATGGATGCTTTCTACCCAGGGCTGGCTCCCTTAGGTTCTCTGTGTAAATATCACTAACTCGTTGGTAAGATTTGCTCTCTTCTTTCAGATAAATCTATGCAAAAACAAACTTTATGATCTGTAAGTAAAAATGCATTCATTTCCAAAGTAGAACAGTTAGTGTGTACTTTTCCTTTTGTGCCTCAATTCTTCTTGGTTGTGTTAATTATCTGCCCTCTTTTTTGCACTGTGACTTTTAGGTCTGGGAATACTTTGAAGCAACAAACCTATTTTTTTCCAGCTGCCTTTTCAGGGAAATAGTTCATTCCACACTATCTGCTCTCTTCTGCTTTTCTCCTCCTTTATCTGTGATTGGCCACAGCCACTTTTTGATGCTATTTCCACAAAAGTGGTTGTGACACCAATTTCCAAGCATGCTGGGATTGTTAATTTGAACAACCCAACATCCGCTGGCTGCATGCATCAGGTTTTCTCTCATGAGCATAGTCCACTATATGTTCAAATGCTGTTTCCTTAGAAGAGCAAATGCCACGTTTCTCTTGGTGAGACACTCCTGCACGCCGTACATGGCTTTGAAATCTTGCTTTTGAAAGCTAACATTTGAATAACCACACGCTAAAGGGACTTTTGTCAGATGAAGAACCAAATCAGTGGCAGCAGTGCTTGAGGCTATGCTTATGAAGAAATACCTGTGAAAGCCTTAGATACTGAAGGCTGAAATCCTTAGTATCTTGGAGCCTTAAACCAATGAAATTCTATTTCCCTCTATTCATGATGTTTTGATCATTATATTCTTGCAAACAGTTCAGAGCAAACCTTTAGAGTCATGGTCACAGCCTCTCTTGTGACTCATGGGCATGCTGAATGGTTAATCCAGTAGATCTCAAATTTTAACCCTCCTTTTTTTTCTTTTTTTTTTTTTCCTTCTTTTTATCCTGTGTGTTTCCCAAAATACTCTATGGCTACTTTCCTTTTAACCTGATATGAAGTTTTCCTCTGACCTATAGCCTATAACCTCTTTACTTCTGACCTAAGCCTCTTGCATGCCCAAATCCTCTTTTATAGGGAAAAAGAGAGAAATGTATGAGCATCCTGTCTTCTGCTTGGCCTCTCAAGTGATGGATTTAACCATTCGTGAGTACCTACCACCCTCCTCTCCATGCTGTCCTCGCTCTCTCTGTTCTCATTACCTCAAGAAAGTCCAGATCCAAACCAACTCACTCTCCTTGCTTCAAGTCTTTTAGCATTGGCTTGTCTGTTGCTTCTGTCTGTGAAACCCAGTGTGAGAAGTCCAGTCACTTTTTATCAGCCTAAACCAGGTTAGACAATTAACCCATCTGTTTGTGACAAACTCAGAACGTCTGTAAGTTTTTTCAGTTCTTCTTTATGTCCGTGACCTGAATGCATTTTTACTTTGCTTCTGTGTAACCCCAATTTGTGAAGTGCTTGTCACTGGTACACAATCAAAAGGTAGCAGCTACATTGGGGAGAAGTGAGCTAGAGGTCAGATAAAGGACACTTGGAAAAAGCCATCCCTTTTCCTGCGTATAAGATCTTCACCCTATCCTGTCTTTAAGATCGTTTAAGGCTGTCCTTTCTCTGTACATCAGATCTTAATGTCTCCTGTCTGTTAGCTCTGGAGCGGAAGGATGCACTTTACTTGCTCTCCTCCTCGATTTTTTTACTCACTCCTTTGCACCGAGCTCTGGAGGGGACATCCCGACCCTGCTGTCACTCGGAGATCCCCTCTGTGTCCTCAGAGCTCGCCCTCTCTGGTTTTCTATTTGTGCAGCGTTTTCTCTCACCTCTGTGAAAGGAGCTTCCTTTGGTAACCCCACGCTTGGGGGGTGGGGGGCGAGACGGGGTGACTTTTCTTCTTTTCAAATGTCATATATCACGCATAACTGGGGGGCTGTGCGGTCCACTTGCTCATTAATCCTGCATATCTGTTCTTGTTTCTCTCTTTTCTCTCCTTGTTGCTTTCTCTCTTTCATATAGAGAATCAAAAGGATGCAGGTGAACAATTGTATATGCATTATAAATTGTTAGGACTGTTGAGTTATATTTATTTTGTTTTCTATTTTCATAGCTCCTTAAGATATGTACTCCTTCAGGCTGAAAATGGAGATGCATTGATACTTAAGGAGTTAATTTGTGCTGTCTACATAATCTTCTTTTCCTCCTTCCATAGACTAGAGCGTAGATTAGAAATACCCTATAGAGATGTAGTATCTTCTTAGGAGACAGTTGTAGAGGAGAATCTAGTCTTTGTAAAGAGAAAGTTTCTGGTTTTCCAAAAGAACTGCAGCTCATTTTGGGTGAAAAAATGTTGGTGATTTGGCCATTAATTTTCCACACCTAACAAACACATTTATAACTAAACTAACGTTCATTTTTGGTTTCCATACCTTCTGTTTTATGCCCTGATGGGAGGACTGGGTTTTTCTTTATTTCTTTATTTCTATTTTTTCGTTAGTGTGTAACAAACAATCCAGTGGGACAGAAGTTGTGTTTGTCTCTCGTTTATAACCTGTGGTGACATGTAACAAGGCAAAGGCTCAGCTCAAGTGCCCGTCTCTGCAGAAGGGATGGTGGAGCTCTGGAGCCCCTGGTCTCGTTTCTGTTGTATCCCAGAGTCCTAGTTCCAAAGTCCTTGAAACCTGAACTGTTCATTATTTCTGTGAGTAGATTGTTCTGTTTTGTGGAAAAAAAAAAAAAAAAGGATCAGGTTGATTTCAGCTCTGTTTGCAAAGGGAAATTGCTTCAGAAGAGCAGTACAGGAAGCTGGGCCAGGTTCTGGCTTCCCCAGATCTCCTCATCTCAAATTTGGCCCATAATCTATTGCATGACATTAATTGTGAATAAAAATCAATATTTAGAAAATGGAAAATAATTTTTCCTTGCAGCTATTAAAGATGCAAAGAGACAAAGAGCAAATAGAACAATCTCAATTATTACCATTAACTGCAGGATTTAAAACGAGCGCAGGCTGTTGTGCATTAAGCACAATAAATGCACTAGGGATCATTCTTGCTGCAATGGCCCATTGCTTGCCTACAGTTTAGACATTCAGAAGGGCATTCCTACAGCCCACTTCATTTAAAAATAAACCTGCTTCTTCTTGATGCTTGGAGCGAGTCACAGGGCACAGGGAGTTGTGACTCTGCTGCTTTGTGCCCACAAATCTCCCTTTGTCTTACATGAAAAATTTTGAGGCAAGGTCAGCAGGACTCAACTTGAAACAGTTCCTCAGCTTAAGTGGAGTCAAAAGTGACTGGGGTTTGGCCTGACTTTTTATTTATTTTGCCAGAAGCAAGAATAAAAATAAGATACTGAAAACAACTTCTTTTTAAACACACAAGTATCACCCTTAGATGTCCTTTTTCCTGAGAAGAGTGTAGTATCTTGCCATGCTTTAAAATACTGAAATAGAACATTAAACAGGAAACTACACTAAAAGAATTAAAAATTATTTGCTTACTTTAATTATTCATCAGACAAAACTGCTAACACTCAGATTAATAAGTGTAACCCTTTAATGAGCATTTGTCTATTTATTTATATAAGTCAGGAATCTGCAATTCCTTTGGAAGAAAATAGCTTCTCCATCCCTTGCGCACGGGGTTTGTGAAATGTGCTGCACTGTGTTGGAGTGCTGTGGCACTGAGGGATCCCATGAACACGAGTGCAACCTTGCACTGCTGGAGTTGGGCACAGGCAGCTCTAGAGATGGTGCCAGCCAAGGCAGTAGTTGTCAATTTGATAGTTAATTGGTTTGATGTAAGACCAGGGTTTTTTTTTTTAGTTTTCAGACCAAATATTTCTCATATTGCAGTTTGGGTTTGGTCTCTGTAAAGAGAGGCTTCTCGTGGTAGTGCTGAGTTGTCACACAGAGATGAGAAACAAAGACAGGTCTCGCCTCCGTGCTTTAGTGACAGGGTGGCAGAGCAGTGGGACGTCTCCTGGAAAGTAACTGGAGAGCAGAGGGACCCACTGAACTCCTATTGCACTGTCACTAAGGAAAATCATCTACTCTATCCAAAAATGTCGGGTTTTTGCTTCTCTGGCAGCCACTCCATCCCCTTGCAAGGAAGCAGGGCTCCCGAGGCATCTCACCACGCTGGTGAGCACTGTCCTCACTGGATAGACTGACAGGGAAGCCAGTCTTCCCCAGAAAACACACCCTGTGGTGATGTCGGGGTGGGTGTGAAGCTGGAACCCAGTCAGTGTGGGGGTCAGTGCTGCCCACGGAGCAGCAAGGGGCAGCTGCAGTGGCCGTGCAGAGGCAGACATCTCTCAAGTGCCTGCGCCAGGCAGGGGACCTGGGTGCACCCCCAGGAGAGGGGCTGAGCACAGTCTTGGGCTGCATCAGCCCCAGCTGGCACCAACCATGGAGCATCTTGCACGTACAGTCTCCCCAGCAGGCGTGGAAGGCGTCCTCCGCCGAGGAAGCAGGAGCGGGAGAGGTTGGTTTTAGACTAGAGCGATACAGCAGGTTGTTACGAAGCAGTGGTATTTTTCAAGGCGCTCGTACTGGCCCTTGTCACAGTCCCATGCTCACTTTGCGTCACTCGCCTTCCCTATTTCTGGATCCCAGCCTGGGAAGCTCTGTGCACATATCCGTAACTCTCAGCTGAGGAGCTGAGCTGCCTGACGATTAATCAGGTCCAAGACAAGGAAAGGTCCTGTGTGATTTGTCAGCCCAGCCCCTGCTGGGCAATCCCTCCAGCATTTGTGGTAAACCCCAAAGCTTAAAAAGAAAATAAAATTATATCCCTCAAGTAAATACGGATGCAAAATGTATGAAAACATCCATCTTTTTATGTGAGGGTGTAGGCTGAAGTCATTAATAAATCCTAGACTTTCACTCAGACATGGCAACCTGTATCCATGTGCTGCTGAAATGCTGCTTTATTTGTTTCATTCCTTGAAGTGGCATTCAGTTGTTTAATGAAGAATCGTTATGCAGCTTCTGAGGTTTCCTCTTGCCCTTTCAAAGGCAGTGTTTAAAGCAGTACAAAGTTATTACAAGGGGTTCAGAAATTCTGACATTATGTTTCTACAAGTCTCTCACCAACTGTGGAGCAACTTGCTGCCTGGGGCATGACAAACAATTCAGATAGGCACAAATTCTTCACTAGACTCAGTAAAGATCAGAAAATCAGGAGATCAGTTCGCTTGTCAGTATGTTGAGTTTCTGAGGTGAACTGGGGTCTCTTGCTGAGT
Source organism: Oxyruncus cristatus (assembly GCA_013399855.1). Lineage (NCBI taxonomy): Eukaryota > Metazoa > Chordata > Aves > Passeriformes > Cotingidae > Oxyruncus > Oxyruncus cristatus. The sequence continues at coordinate 1,901,791 of VXAY01003228.1, read as the reverse complement.
TGAAAAAAAAAATATTTCTGTGATTTTTTTCCTTGCCTTTAAGATAACACATCTAATTTTGAAAGGAAGAATATTGTTACTGAAATCCCTTTCAGATATATGCAAATTCATTTTATGAATATAACAAAAGGCTGTTTTGTCTTGTCCATTATGGCTAAGTCCATTATTCTTTACAATTGTCTTGATAACAGCAGCTTTTTATATCGTTTTGATGATTGGCTTGAAAATGAATGCACTCATAACACTTATATACTAAGGCCTTTGGCAAGGGTCATATATTTTTAGTTATTCCAAGGAAATCCTTGAATCAGTGGCTACAAAAATACAAATTCTAAAAAACACAAAAAGTCAATAATACTCTTCTATTGCAAGTGTAATTCTTACTGTTGTTGATGTAACCCATGTAGCAGAAGTCACCGTGCTGAGTGAGAAACACGTAGTTTGAAAATCTTTCAGTCTGTAAAGTCACGCACAATGAATTGTGTGCAGTAACGTACCCAAAAGTAGCACAGATTTATCAATGTACCTGTTATACTTATTGCAGGCTGAAGCTTTTTGCAAGCACAAACCCAGAATTGGCCGAGTAATTTGAGCTTCTGCAAGTATTTTATTTGCCAGTATCGCACAGAAGCGTAAAAACCCTTGGCAGAAATTTGTCCAGGAAAGCACTTTGTCAAGTTGTTGGTAAGGAAGAAGCTGCTCCTGCCTCTGATTTCAGTGATGAAGGTCTTTAAATCCTACCCATCTGACACACATGGGAAGCAAATACAAGAGCATTTCTGATACTAAACTGTCTGTGGTGAGGGATTAGAGAGGAAACGGACAGGGAAAAAAAGAAAAGCCAAAGTGAAACAAAACCTGCCACACACACTGCAGCTCTTCACTAGCAAGTTCCTTAAAACCCATCCAGCCTTACACATCTCCCTCGCTCTGAGCGGGAGCTGAGCCACCCCTGAAAGGTGGGGGTCCCTCAAAGGGGCCTCACCTGCCATCCTGGGCATCTAGACCCAGAGAGGCACAAAAACTGTAGTGCCTCACAGGGCATGGCAGTCACAGCCCCATTTCTGTCTAAATTTACAGAGGAAATTAATCTCTTTCCTTAACCAGACCTTAATATTTTAAATTTTCTCGCAATAAAGAGACAACAAAGAAAAGCATGGGTTGGGACTCACGGGGTGTTCAGTGCCCCCAGGAACAGAGAGAACTCTTCTCCTTTTGCTCCAGGTGGTTTTGCAGCCGTAGTGCAAGAGCCTTGAATTTGGGTCTGAAAAATTGGAAGTAAACAAAAGAGCTGAATATTTGTGCAGATTGGGCCAGATCAGAATTATATCAAGAGTTTGTTGCTTATCCTGCTGTAATGCCTTGTGGAAGCTTGTTTCCAAGAGCGGGTGGTGGCAGGGGGATGCCAGGAGCAGGGGAAGGTGCTGGGGGGGTCTCACAGAAGTGAGAGCCACCCCGGGGCACTGTGCTGACAACTGCACAGCGGGAGCCTCCTCCAAGCTGTTCTGTACGCTCTGCACTAGCGACTCGTGAAGATGCTGCTGCATCTCTTGCTTTTTCCTCCTCCTCCTTCTCTGTTAATGACTTTTCCCTAGGACAGAAAACACTTGCACTAGTTAGGCCCATTCAGAACTCTGGAGTCTGGATGTCCATGAAGTCTGAGACCTATTTTTGGATGGGTAGCTGTTGGGGTGCAGGGGCTGGACTCACATTTAAGGATGCTTGAGAGTTGCAGTGCTGAGGTGTGCGGTGGGATGCAATTCTGGAATGGGTTTTTACTCTGCCTTTGGCGGTCTTGGGAGGAACTTTCTTTGACACCCCCAACTTTGGCACCCAACAGACTGCCCTGGGTGGTGAGGGGTTCCCACCCCGCACTTGTCACATGCAAATGGGAGGAGATGTGCGTTCCCCTCTCCCCACCATCCCTTCCCATCCAGGGACCTTGGCACAAACTGCTCTCCATAGTGAAGGGCAGTAAAATATTCTTCCTACATCTACATGTCAAGTTCAGGAGCCATCAGTGAGTAGCAAAATTGAATTCCTGCTTATGTTTTAAATTAGAGTGAAAGTCATTAGGCCAATGCCCAAAAAACAGTTATTTTTGTCACTTGAGGCTGAGAGGTTTGGTTCTGGAGGACAAAGCCACCTTTGGTAAACACTGAACAAAGATCAGGATTACTCCAGAGTTGAATGAATAGATTTTGCTTTTCCTGTTACAAGAAAACAAGGAAAAGGAAAAAAGCCAGAAACCAGTAGCTTAAATCTGAGAGTCTGAATTAATCATTACACAGCTTCAAAGACTAAAAATGTGTGTGCGTGTGCGTGTGTGTACGTGTGTGTGTTAATGTATGTGTGTGTATATCCTCATGTACTGAGAGTGGTACCAACCTAACTCGCGCTCCTTAATGGTTTACTCGAGTATTCTTTATTATACTTTGATAAGTGTTATAATTCTGTGAGAATTAAAAGCAATCAGAAATCTCCTTTGCACAAGCCAACCGATTCTTTCCCCCCACCCCCCCCGCTGGAAAATGCAAGCAAAATGGCAAGGACTTTTGGCAATAGAATGTCCAGATAAATATGCCAGATTCCTTGCAAATGGCATGATTAAAAATAGTCACAATGCTGCTAAAAACTGTTATTAAAAGGAATAGAAACTATTGTGTTAATATATTCACAGTATATAATTTATTCTCTGGGTGTATGTAAAAGGAAAGGCTATTTTCTTTGAATTTTTCCTGTGCTGATATTGTAAACTATATGACAGATGGGTCAAGTCCTGATTGCAGTATTCTAACATTTGGAATAGCAAGTAACATATTTGATAGAGCTGGCAAGTTTTTATATATGATTCAACCCAGAATATAAAAGCCACTAGAATTCCAAGTTGAAAATAATTAAATGAGCTGGAAACGATCAGGAACCACACATTTTTAAGTGACAGATTTTTTTACATGTTTAAATTGCACAAGAATATTTTATAGCTCCCTTTAACCAACAGTGACGTTTAAATCTAAAATGTGTAACTGATATTTGCAAAGCAATTAATTCCTGTGGCTCATTATTCTATTGCTAAATGTACCTAAGCATTGGAGCGCTGACTTCAAGTCATCTTTCTTAGTTCACCTTTTCTGAATTCCAGCGTTTTAACTGAATTAACCCATTTCAGTTTCCTTGTGTGACTGCATGAAGTGCAGTTTCATACTTGCATTGAATTTTTAGCTTTCTGATTGCACGGTACCGTAGGATGTTCGAATCTGCTGACTTCTAGAGTATGTGTTGTTAAATGGTGTCATTACCGTGCAATACTTCAAATACCAATAATCAAAAACCCAGCAGCTTATTCCATTTGTGTTTGATCATTCCTGCTTATGTTCCTTTCAAAGTTTCCATCTTTTTGTCACTGTTTATGAAGTCATTTGTCTCTTTACTTTCGGCGTCTCTCTCCCGTCATACACAACAGCCCGTCCGCCCAAGCCTAAGCCACCGGCTGGGCCACCACCATCATCTCCTCAAACGCAGACTAACATGATAAATCATATGCTCAAAGGCATGGCCAAACAGCCGCCAAGTACTGTAATAGTCTTCCTTTCTTTTATTCAGTGGTTTTCTAGTCTAGCAGCCGCTTGTGTAGCAGTAGAAAGCTAGTTCTCATGTGCAGCTTTACACAAAATACCTAGCGCGATGTGGTAGGTTTTAGAGATTTAGAGGTAGCATTTATTTCAAAATGTCCACATTTTTTTGTCTAGCAGTGTCTGACATATGCAACATTTTCAAATATCAACGTCAGCACAAAATAACATTGTTGTTGCATAACATTTTGCATGAAAACTATAAATATGTATGAGCTTTACATGATGTTGGATGAAATGTTTGATAAGTATATCGTATACGTTTCATGTAACTGTCAGTGCTCCAGCTATCTTAGCAGAATATTCTGATGTATAGTAACTTAACCAGGGAAATATTTAAAATAAGAAGGAAAAAAATTAAGATTGACATCTGCTGGCTGCCAAAGTTGTATAAGCATCAATATTTTCTTTAAAGACAGCATCTCTGAGCAGTTGTTCTTATTAACACTTTTGTCTTTTAGTTATATTTGAGAGCAGATCAGTGTTGCAAATGAGAATGGGTCTGATGCTGCTCTGATCAATGGAAAACCTTCCCCTTGGCTTCGGAGGTGCAGAAACAATCAGATCTTACTAAGGGACCTGTCATTGAGCTCCTTTTGCAAAAGAAAGCGGTTTCTACTTCTCCTAGCTGATGAGGTGCTGGATTGAATAGGACAAAGACTAAGGAGTTAATCAGGAGCTCTGCAATTTCAGTATTTGCCCAATAAATAATATTAAGGGGGGCCTGGATTTTTTTTTGTTTCCAGTGATACAAGAAACAAAAGGAAAACTGGAGAAGAAACTCCCAGGGCCCCTATCTGTGACATACACCAGCAAAAGTGTAGAGTTCGTTTTGTACTAGCTAAAATACAGCATGTGTGGAAGGCTGGAGAGAGATGCCCAGTCAGCACCAGGCCTGTTGGCAGGACCCAGGCTGCCAGCTTAGCTGGGGTCGTTTGGAAATCCCAGGGTGGTTCCCAGGAGTGGCACTTAAGTACCTGCAGTGGTAGCAGTTCGCCATGCCGGGGTCATGCAGTCTGCTCTACACTGCTAATTACAGATTGAATTGGTCATTTGGGGTTTTGGTGCTTCACCCATTTATGAGTTCTGTGGGTTTGATATCGTGGAGAGGCCAAAATTCATGTTGGTGCAGAGGTGTGAACTGGCTGTGTAGTGCAAGGCTCCTCTTCACCCTCGCTGCAGTAGAGAGCCAGCACTGGGACCTGGTTGTTATCTGGAGACACATGTCTATGGTCTATGTGGTGATCTGGATCCCCAGGGAGCAGGTCTCCTACTCCAATTCTCCTCCAGGCAACCATCCCAAGGAGATTTTCCACACCTCAGGGCAGTGACCTGCAGGATCAGCTCACAGAAACCTTCTTGGCTGCACTCAGCCAGCTCTGCAGAAGCTGTTGTTCAAGGCAAATGTGATTATTTTCTTTTTGTCTACATTATTTCTAGTGAAATGCTCTAAGTTTTCCATATTGTGAGCACCTCAGATTTTTAATGTTATTAATAATATAAGTCACCTGGAAGAATATAATTATTTTTTAAAGTTTTCAGAAAACGCTGCAAATTAACTCAACATAGCTAAACACCAAGCTCCAGGATTTAAACTCTTTGGTTTGTTTTCCAGGGTTTTTGTTGTAAAGTTGCATTTCTTTTCCCGTATAAATCTTACCTATGAACGTAGGATTTACCACTTTCCACTTCTTCCAGCATGCATAACTCCTGACCTTGTGGAGTTAAATCCTGGAGCAGGGCAGACCTGCAAGTTTTGCTTTCAGTAGCAGGTGACATTTAAATTGCTCGAGTGACAATTTATTACAAGTACAGACAGATTTGTTTGAATTGATCTTCTTAAAAGAATTTTAAAATAATACAGACACGATTCCTGTAATAGCATCATCTACGTCGAAGGATACATGTTTTTCATATATTAGTGGCCAGATGCTGTCTTTAGGGAATGTGATGTTCTTATTTGAGCTAATAAAGTGCCACCATAAAGCAAAACAACTCTGACAGTATTGTGAAATTTGGAGCTGGAGCACTGTATTTTCATAGTAGAATAACGAATGTGGCTTTCTGGTTTGCTCAGTACTAATTATATAAGCATTTAACATATGCATGAAAAGATCTTTAAAGCTGCAGAATATTATGGGATTTTATTTTTTTTAACCTCTAAAATAACTTACTGTACGTCTAGCTTTTCACCCTGCTTCCCTTTTAACTTGAGTTCTTGTACTACAGAGAATGTAGGCCGGTTAGTCACACCAGCTAAAAAGTTAGAAGATACAATACGTCTGGCAGAGCTGGTAATTGAAGTCCTACAGCAAAACGAAGAGCACCACGCAGAGGTGAGCAGCGGCGCCTGGCGAGGTCGTGTCCCCCCAGGTCTTCAGCAGGCTCCGGTGGGAACCGTGTATATTTGTGTGATGTCTTCCCAACTGGTGCTGGGTTCTCTTCTTTAAAAGCCAGAAGTGTTCTTAAATAATGGTGCTCGAGTACGATGAAGGCAAAGTGCGGTTCAGGAGGAATGTGTTTTCGGAGGGGAGGGCGGGCTAAAGGACGTATTAATTAAGTTGTACTCTCCTCAGTGTCAGTCTGCAGCCTTTCCGACAGCACTGGAGCTGAATCTGGCCAAATAATTCACCACCAACCACATACAAGAGCAAGCCTGTCCACTTTCCAGAAAGGTCGTGTTTCCAAATAGTAACCTGTGTGTGTGCCTCCAGCCAGCTTGAGCAGGGTCCCTGCAGCAGCTCCTGCTGTCCGGAGGGAAGCAAAGAAAACCACGAGAAAATAGAACAATTCTCTTTTCTGTCCCTTTCTGAGCATTCAGGTTTCCCTGGGCCCCTACAATACATGATTAACTCACCTGGTTTCCTGTTGGCCTCTTCTGTCTTGGCTTATTGGGAATACCTCAATTACTAGTCATGGAGGTTAGGATGAATTACGCTCAGTTACTCATTATTTGGGTAATCTAAGGTCTAATTCCACTCTTAATTCTTCAAAGCTCTTTAACGGAAAAATTCATGTTTTAAAACCACTGAAACCATGTCATAGTCATATATAGACCAGAAAATCGTGAGGCTTGATCCTGGAAACACTTCATCCCACAGGCAGCTGGCATGGCTGGCTGTAGTCCTGCTCTCAGCACGTCAGGACATTTCTGCCCAAGCAGGTGATGTTGCATATCCATGTAAGTATTTGCAGGATTGAGCCCTGAGTTCTCTGTAAATCTGGTGCTCTTGAATGCGTATTGAGAAGTGAATAATTTTAAAATTCAGAGGGAGCAGTTACTGTTTATGATTGTAGGTATTGTAACACTCATTCACTATTTTCTCTTTTCCGACCCGTCAATATATATATATATATCTCTATATATACTCACTATATTTTGCATTAAGAGCATTTGATTAATAATTTCAGAGTCACCTAGAAATGATTCCGGTGTGTATTAAATTTGCAGTATAATTTTACTTATTGATAATACACAACAATCCACAAAACCCAACTAATGCCTGACTGCATATTTAAATTTCCTCCCTGTTTTTCTACTGTTCATTCAATCTTGGATGATCCTGGCAGGGGAAAGAGGTATGTGACTAAACCGAATGAAACGAGTCACTCCTGTCATATTCCGTGCATGCCCTCTCAGTGCCATGTTTCCTACTGGGATTTTACCCGGGTTGCCCTCGCTTCTGTAACTTTGACCGAGGAATGTAACAGCAACTTCGAGTCGGCTGCTTGCAGGGCTGGTAGCCTGACACAGGAGGGTAAATGTGGCATAGCAGTCCAGTCCATGCATGCAGCAGTGGGTATATTTTACGAGCGCTGCAGTTACATCCCAACACAACCCTACCTGCCTGGACTCGCTCCTCAGCCTGTTGTTACCTGTCGTTTGCATTCACCCAACCTCTAGTACACTGTGGTGGAGATGGACTAAGTACTACACGAGTGCCTAGAATGGTAGTGGTCTTCCTCTGGTTTTGTCTGTATGTGCCTTGTACTGGATATACAGTATTTATATGTAGAGAGAGAATATACAGGGTGAAGAGTGAAATAAGCCTCATTTTTAAAAGAGCAAGAGGTGCTCAAGAGCGCTGCACTTGTGCACAGAGTGTTTTATTCCACTCCTCACCAGCACAGGCTGGATGTACAACCAGCTGGGAAGAAGCTGTTTTTTAAAACACAGGTTATTTTGAAAAGAGTAGAGTTCTAAAGGAAGTGGTTTACAGGACCGGTCGTGCTCAGCCAGCCTCGCTGCCAAGATCACCAGGAGGAAGGCTCAGAACTGTTCTCCAGCATCTTTTGTGTCACAGGGTTTTGATTAGAGACAGAAGGTTGATGCCAGCATGGATAGGAGGCATATCCGGGTCCATTGTTCTGAACAGTGACCTGGAAGGGTGAAATCCATCTCTCACCAGAGCCCGGCACACTGTCGGTGTGTTATTGAATCCCTGTCCTGAGGGTGGCTGTGGCATTTCAGCAGTGCACAGGCAGTTGGCCAGCTCTCTGCACACTTTGAATTGCACCCAAGGAAGAGAGAGAAGAGACTGGGTGGTTTATCACTGATTTTTATTATGTGTTGTAGCTGTGTTATGCTGTCACAGTGCAATAAGAATTGCTGAGGCATTGCGCTTCTTTTTTTTTTCTCCCAAATAATTCCAGGTGACTTTTTTTTGACCTATGGAGAACGTTTGACCTACTAGGTGCAACTCTTTGGTCTACTTTGGATATTTAGCAGAAAATTAAGTTGCACTGCTTACTGAAGAAATGCCTTATTTTACTGAAGAACAGCAGTTTTGCACTTAAAGCATGCCCCATTTTCCCTACGTGGACATCCAGGCAGATTCCTTAATGAGAACGCAGAAAATAATACTCAGAGCATGGAAAATGTTCAAAAATCATTACAAGAGGAGTACTGTGTCTAGTCAGTTGGGTTTGCCTTACCCATGAGAAGGAAGCAACCCAGCACAGGCAGAAATGCAGCAGAACCCGTGTGCCTACGTCTGGGAGCGGGAGGTCTCTGTCATTGTGTCATCTCTCCCATCAGATGTCTCCTACCTCCCTTTGCCTTCCTCTGGATGACTGATGACAAATGCCAGAGACAATGCCATTCACCTATTTTTAAACTTGTGTTTTCTCTCTCTATGTATACATATGTGTATATGTATATATGTATCTTAACTCCTTGAGGTCATACATATATACATGTGTATCCATGTGTAAAATATACAATAATAGGTGTGTTTGGCTAAAAAGCACACTTTTTTTCCGTCCTTTACATTGTGATATAAGCAAAGCAGGTAAGTAGATGGTAAATAAATGAAATGTTACCATCTTGAAGGAGATTTTCTAAATATATTACCTCTCCCACCGCAGGAAGGTCCTGCCCACTGAAACTAGGGAGGAGGTTGAGGATTCTAAGTTAGAGACTTACAGAGCTGAAATTTGTCTTTTCCAGCAAAAAGAGAAACTGTTACTGTTTTGGACATATTTTTTTTTTTTTTTCACCAATGATCACGTGCTTTTCTTCGTAATTTCTTTTTTAAAATAGCTTTTTTTTTTTTTTTTCCCTTTTTGTGGAAGCAGGTTTTTATTGCAGGACTCTGAAGTGTTTGTGTTGGTATTTGTTACAGAAGATATTCTTTGGCCTCCTCTCTTTTCCTTCCCCCCCACCTCCCCCAAAGTCCTGGTTGCTGTTGGTCCTTCGTTCCGATCGCTCAGTGCCCACAGACCTGTGGGCACTGTCTGCTGGGTGACACCGTAGCAGGCTCTGGGCAGGCAGAGGCACAGCCAGAGGAACCACATCAGAGCAAGGACAGCCCCAGCACCCCCCTTGAAAACCAGAGCCAAGCCTTGCTAACTTAAGAGAACCCTCCCATTGCTCAGCGCAGCTCCTTTCCCACCTGCTTTGGGGAGAAGGTTGGGGTGGGCATCGGGACCAGACTTGTGTCATGATGTTTTTGTTTCCCGTGTGGTCTCACAGTGGTTTGATGCCTCCTGATGTGGCACTTGCAGGCATTCAGCCATGTGCTTGGTTGGACACCAGCACCAAATGTGGGAGAAGAGCTGAAGAGCACTGCCCACCGTGCTCAGCCCTGTGGACTCCCTGCATCAACTCTGCAGATGCCCAAGACCACCACCACCACTGCCACTGAGCCTGCTGAGCACCCCTCAGCAGTGCTGAGCAGCTTCATCTGCGGGCCTGGGGCTGGGAACAGTTTGCAGACAAAGGAGTTTGCTGTAGCCACCTTGTCCCCATGCCATGATCACAGGGACACTCACCTCTTGGTGTTGCCGCCCCATGCACGGGCAAACACTGAAGCTGTGCCTTGATGGTACTGCCCACCTCATCCACATCATCACCCCCATGACAGGGCAGGCCCAATCTAAGATTAGCTTGGGGTTTAGGTGGTTGTTGTGGTTATTTTACATCTTGGATATGCTCTAGGAGCAGAGTGCTGAGTGCAGCGCTCAACCTATCCATGTCTTCATATCAATTTTATATCAACTCATGGAATAATGGCAGGGCAGTGTCAGTCTTCTTTATATTTTGGGAGTACAGAGGAATGGAAGTAGTCCCAAAGACTCCATGCCAGTATCATTGGCAGCTGAGAAGTCGGGACGAAACAGGAAAAAATGAAAGGGGTCCATGGCAGTAACCTGGTTTGAGGTTACTGCTCCCTCCCCCGGGCCAAGTGAACCAGCAGCTGGAGTTGTGCTGTGCAGTTCTTCATCAGTGAATCAAAGCTGAACCCTGAGAGAGTGAAAGCTAAAATCTGCAAAAAATGCCCCTCCCTGGCTGGAAATTCCTCTTCGAACTGATTCCTCTATGCCCAGTCTCTTCCATGTCATCTCCACTCTTGTGCCTATGCTAGAAGTTTCTTTTTCTTGCGGAGTGCCACAGAGCTGTTCCTTAGATCCTTTAAGTCACTGAGTAATTTCCTGTCACTTCAGAATGACAGCACATGGTCCTATCTACAGCACTTCTCATATTGCATGTTCCCAGCCAGAAGTGGCTTCTGAACACGCATGCATGCGTCCGCAGCATTCACATCTGAGCCATGTATGATGTGAATGTCACCTCAGAGAGCCCGCACAGCCAATTTTAAGGACCCATGTGCATGAGAATGAGTTACTTCACTGATATTTTTTGGTTTTCGAGTTTAGACATTTTTTTCCCGCCTCTGTGAAAACATAGGCTTGCCGTAGATATGTATTTTTTTTTACCTTGGCATGTTGACAGTAGAGCTTTGTAATGAGTTCCTGATCAGTAGCATCATGAAGGTGGTAGTGTGTTTCTATGGGCGTATATGTAGCTAACCGTGTAAAATGAACAGTGCTGCAATAACTTTTACTGGTCATGTTTGAAATATCTTTGAAGGAGAGTGTGAGTGATTTAGGACAGATTTTAATGTCTCGGGCTTGCAGTTTTTCAAGACAAATAGAAGTAGCCAGTCCAAGTAAAATTTAAACTGTTGAAAAACACAGCAGAAAACCCACAAGCACAGTGAAGAAACTCGCAAATTTCTATACTTTAGAATAAGAATTAGTTGATTTTTTTCCTGATAATTAGCATCATTAAAGATGAATGAAGTCATTTATTGTAAATTGAACAGGTGAAACCTTCTTTGCCATATTATAGCTGCGTGCCTTTACAGTGGAGCTCTGAACAGATCCTCTACAAGAAACCTTTATCTTAGAATAGCAGTGCCTAATTCTGTGATTAGCACAGCCCATGCAAGCTAGCACTCCAAAGCACTGTTCTCTTTACAATAAAGGTAGTTTCCATGAGATGCACTTTTCTTAATTTTTTTTTTTTTTTGGAGACATGTGGCCTAACATCTTTCTCTGTACTTTCTTAGAACTAACACACTTCTTTATTATCTTTTTCTACCAACTCTGAAGGCCTTTGCTTGGTGGTCAGACCTCATGGTTGAGCATGCGGAGACCTTCCTGTCACTGTTTGCAGTGGATATGGATGCTGCGTTAGAGGTGCAACCCCCAGACACCTGGGACAGCTTTCCGCTCTTTCAGCTCATAAACGATTCCCTCCGTAGTGACTGTATGTATTGTATTTTGATCATTTCCTTTTCAGTGGGCGGCTCAGGTTACTCATTATGCTTTCAGCCTCTCTGTACTGCACAGAGAACTGAGATGGGTAGAGATTTACAGTGCATACTCTTTTAGCATCGGCTAGATTTTGTTTCCATTGCCACTAGAAAAAAAAAAATGCACAGACACCCCTTAAATCAAATGCCTCAGTCGAAGGTGAGAAGTTGAACTTTTATTTTGCTGCTGCTTCTCAAGTCTCTTGGTAATGGCTGCCTGATAAGCAGGGAATTAGGTACTCTATCTTGTTGTCATTAAATGTGTGTATCGTTTTATATGTGTGTACTGCATTTATTTAGCATGAAGTAACTGGTTTAACATTTTATTGAAGGGAGGAAAATATTGAAGTAAATGGAAGCAGGAGTAGTGCAGAAGAAGAGTGCTTTGTGAAATAAAACTCTTCTCTAAAGCACGTGGGCCCATGCCTTAAAAATCTATGTGAGGATTTGTCACTTGCCTGGGTGGTCCGACCGCTCCCCAGGGAGCTGGTGGCAGAATTGGCATTGCCTTCAGCCAGGTCCCAGACCAGGGCCACAGTTAGTTTTCTAAGACCACATGAAAAAATCTGGGGACCGATCTTTGGAGAGCAAGTTCCAGCATCATGGTAGTGAGTAAAGAAATGATTTTCCCTCCTGCTAAAGCCATAATGTTTGCCATGCTGTATTTCTTACACCTGTTTTATTCGCAGGAAGTAATAATGTATTTGTAAGCTTGACATTAATGGAAAAGAAGATTAGTTGTCTGTTTATTTGTTTGGAGTAAGAAGTCATTCCTGCTGTCTGTGTCGTGAACATTGGTGCCTGATGCCAGCTCCTGTTATGTTCTTGAAGTTTTCCTGTTCGCTGACAAATTCATTGTGTGGTGAAGTGCCACGCTGTGGTTTGTTACAGAGCTTTTAGTAACAGTAGTGTCTTACTATACTTTTATTTATCTATTCTAGATAATTTGTGCAATGGAAAATTCCACAAACACCTCCAAGACCTGTTTGCTCCACTTGTTGTTAGATATGTCGATCTGATGGAGTCCTCAATTGCACAGTCAATTCACAGGGGCTTTGAGCGGGAGTCATGGGAGCCAGTAAAGTAAGGAAACCTCCTTTGATACAATTGGAATTTGGGTGCAAATGGATGGAGATTCATACAGAGATGAATTAGCAAACATTAGACTGCACATGCAGAAAGTGCTTTAGATTTTCTAGTTTAATGCTAAAAATAGAAGGCCTGATCTCTTCAGGGTTTTCAGGCTAATGAGGGAAATGGTACTGCTTTTTTGAAATGCATTGCTGCCTCAGTTTGAACCGTGTGCCTTTGGACAGGGAAGCATGAAAATGGGAAAACCTTCTTAGCTGGCATGGCATTTTAGATCCCATTCTAAAAGGCCTTTTCCAATGCTGCTTTTGAACTCGAGTAGCTCCTTTTCAGACAAAAAAAAAAAACCTTGCTTCACTGTGTTCAGTCCAGCCCTATAACCTGTGTGAGTCATTGCTGTACTTATTCTTCCCAGTACTCATTTTTTCCACCCACCCCATGGGGGGATAGTGCAGCGTGTGCCTCTCGCATTAGTTCCGTGGCTGGTGGCTGCACTTGTCCCCGTGTCCAGGGCAATTTGCCTGTCCCAGCTGCCTTGCCTGTAGAATTAGACGTGCAGAAAGCAAAGTGAGTCAAGCAGACTCATTTCTTACATTTGGAAAGCTAGGAGTTCACCAGCAAGAAATCGGGAGCCTGAGAAAAACCCAAATTGAACTCAAGAGCTGGCGAATGATAAAAATGTGACATGTGCTTTGGATTACTGTTGTTATTTCACAGGTTTTGAAGCATTGCTGAACCCTGTCATGCTTGCTCTGTAAAGCCAAGTCAGATCCTACAAAGGAAAATAACTGACTTTTCCTTCTAATAAAGGTATTAAAATAGAAAGGTTGACCCTTTGCAAGCAACATGAGTCTGGCCAGTGCCTCAGACCAGGAACTGGGACCAAGTGACCTCTGGAGAGACTCTTTTCCTTGCTTTTTTTGTGATTCTCTAGGCAAAGTGAAGTGGCACTGCACTCTCAGAGGTTGCTGTATAAAAGAACGTGTGGTCTTTCAGGGCTTTTCACACCAAATATGTTCCGTTTACAAGGAAAAGAGATTTTGTTCAGCAGCCAGCCTCCCATATGCAACCTGGAGTCTGAGTACCCAGGTTTTTTCCTTTCTTTCTTGTGCATCCTCAGCATCCGTAAGGATTCTGCCTGCCAAATCTCAGACTTTTTCTTGACACCTGATCATCCCCTCTGTTTTGAGTGGGGTTAAGTGGCTGGCATTCAGGAGTCTCTCTCACTTTCCATTTGCTGTCTTTGGTCTGCAGGCTAACAGGATTAAAAATCCTAAAAAATCTTGTTTCAAATAAGCAGATGTGACCCAGAAAACATACAAGAAATAGATCTTTCGAGTAGGAGAATGCCATTTTTACAGCCACTCCTTCAAGCAGAATTGCACTTCGAAGTTAGCATTAACTTCAGTTTCAGAGCTCTGCTTTAGTAATGAATGTGTTTGTATTTCCTTGTCTGTTATGAAACAGAGGCAGTTAATCCTGTGTGCTTGTCCACCTGGGTCAAGCACTCAATTAACTATTCATTTTGCTTTTTTCTTTTATCAGAAGCTGTCAACATTTTGGTGTTTAATTACTTTAGGGACTAACCTATATATGCCCATAGGTGCTTCAGTGTGGTTCTTGCCTGTCAAAATGCTTTGTCCCTGGGTATGCCGTCATCTATCATTTCAAAGTTATCTTTGATAGTTATAAAAGATCTTTTCTTAGTTCTCTCGTGATGGTTCTTTCCTTCTGGAGTTCCAGTTACAGAGTGCTTTGATCATTGCCTTTCCAAGCAAAAGCCCAGGATTGACTCTTTCTCTTACAGACTTGGGTATTTAAAAGATTTCTTCCATCAGGAAAGTGGGTGCTTTCCACAAGAAGCTTCTGTCCATCTGGTGAAAAGATGCACTGTGGTTTTTTTTTTCACTAGTTCATATTTTGTTCTTGTGTCTCGCACACAAAAGCGCGAGTTGCAAATGCTGGCTCAATGTGATGTGACCTGGTGAAGGAAGGCACCAGTGTGTGCCAGAGGGTGGCACATACAGTGCAAAGGAAAAGAGGAGCGTCATTCCTAGGATCTTATGACACTTTTGATGTTCTGTTCAGAACTAAATGTTAAGGCATCTTCATCTTTTGCCTCCTGGGCAGACCACCTGCTCCTCTTTGTCTGATAGACAGGGAACTTGCAGAGAAACTCAGGTTAGAGGCTTATTTTGTTTGATTTGCCCTCCTGTATCTACTGTCTTCTTCTCCCCCCACCTGTCCATTCTGCAGCACAGTTGAATTTTTGGCCAGGGATTCTCAAATAATTTGGATCAGCCGATTCCCATCCGAATTGTGACCCTCTATTGCCACCTCGCCAGAAAAGCTTTTTTGGAAATGGGGAACACCGTAGTATGTTCTTCCAGAGCTTTCCTCTGCTTTGAAGAAAGACCTTCAGGTTGGTCAGCAAAGGCAAACCATCATGGCTGTCTGTTCCACCAAGCTTCTTGTTGTCCGCTTTGGATCTCTACAGTGCATTGTGAGAAGGAAATCTCATTATCTTCTGTTAACCAAGAAATTATTCCACAGCACAGAGTCTTTTGAAAGGGTTTCTCTATGCTCATGCTTGCAGTCAAGGCTGAAATATGTAGCCCTCCATAACCTGACCAGATGGCAGTTTGCAAGCATGTATTTCTTCTATTTTCATTGCCGAATACTCTGCACCTTATGCTCTGAGGAGTTAGGTACAGAAATCACTAACAGTGAGAGAGATACTGTTAAGTATTGAAAAAGTGGGGGGGAAAAGCATGGATGTAATGTGCTCATGAGGGCTATGTAATCTGCCTCTGCAGAGCTGCTGAGTTTGCAGGGGGTCCGTGCCCTATAGCTAGAGCAGCTGGTGTGCTTGTATGAATCCACGGAGAGAAATGTGGAACACTTGTCCTTCGCGCAGTCATCCAAGTATGCAGGATACAGAGTAGGTCTGTTCTCTGGTGAGTTGAGAGGTCTTGGAAAAGTAGGGTTTGCGATGGTTTGTTTTTTTTTTTCTTTTCATTCTAGCTTCTGAGAGAACACTGATTTATCTCGCAGCCAACAGACACGTATGTGTGTGTGTGTGTGTGTGTGTGTCTCTGTGTGTGCATCTGTGTTGGAAGATCTTTCTGAGCAAATGCTAAAGCCGGTGCAATGAGAACCAGTTTCAGTGGCTTGACTAAGATGTTACTCATTGACCCAGGGCTGTCTCTAACTCAGTGTAGTCCTGGCTTTAGCATCTTTTAATTGCTCACTAACCCTTAGCAAACTATTTATAAATGTATCATTAATATAAATGTCAGAATTTGAACAATAGGATTATATTAATCACTTTATAAGGTTGTACAACTCCAAAATGCCAGTAGAAAATGTTTCCCCTTAAAAGAAGCACCGTTGTAGTGAAAGTGAGTATTTTTGTTACTATTCTGGGTGTCAGTCACAGGAAGAGCACAGATTTGACTGCCTACTTCACTATCAAGCTCTTTGCTTCACATCAAGGCTTTTGTGAAAAGATTTGCTCTTGAGCATTTGCTCAGCCTCAGCAGTGAGGTTTTAAGTGTTTATAAGGATGGAAGAGACAGGCGTTTGCATCTTCCCTCACTAAATCATTTCAGGCATCCCGTAGGAACTGAGCATTTAAGTATGGGCAAGAGTCTCATTTAGCTCTATTCTGAACCCAGGAGACAGCTCAGTAAAAACACTGTGATTTTTTCTGCCCTCCTTTCATTACTGGGGCAGCTCTACAGGAGCAGCCCTGGTGCAGTTGGAGGTGTTCTGTGTGATCGGTGCTGCGGTACCGTGTGAGCGTTGGGATGTTGTCCAGGGGGACGTTGCCAGTCTGTTTGCACTGAGAATTTCCCAGCAGACAGTACAGGTGAAAGCCATTTTCACAGTTAACAGACACAAACGGGGCTGGAGCAGAAGAAGCCAAGAAAACAAGCGATACAGCTCCAGAGCGTGCGTCTTTTATCAAACATATCAGGATCCAGTCCTGAAGCTGAGTCGTCTTAAATCAGACAGCCCTCATCTTGTTGATGCAAATGCCCACATTCCCTGCCTGATGGCTGAGGTTATATTTAGCCATCTATATTAAATAGGCATGGCTGGCTTCTAGAAACGGTTTCTCATCTTGGACCTGTAGTTTTATGGTCTGAGCAACTGCAGGCTTTATGGAACATTTGTTGGTAATATTAATCATTTTTTACAGGTCTCACTGCAACTGTTAGTCAGATAATTAGATCGGTTGAACCTGCAAAACTGTGCATGTCAATTCAGGAGAATATTTTTTAAATTAGTTACTGTATATTAACATAATATACTCCATTATTTTGCTGTTTTGTTTTGTTTTAAGAGTACTAACTTATTCTTGCAACATATTCTTGCATCAGCAAAATAATGTGTTGTATAAAAGAAATATGTTTCCGTGTGAATATAGTATACTGTTTACTCTAGAAGTCATATTTTATTAATACAGTGTTTTTATTAATATAACACTGTCACTTCTTGAATTTTAATATTAAAACCAAAGGTCCTCTGATTTATGTATTTACCATCTGGCTAAGTTATTTAAGTTGCTTTTCCTTATACATTTATATGTTGTCCACCTCTTGCTATTTCTTTATTCATTCCATATCACTATCTAACCACATGCACTGCCAGTTCTGAAGATTTAACACTCTCTCAATCACTATGGAGTCTGTGTCTCATTCAATAGTCATATCATCTTAGCAGCAGATACAGTATGAATGGAAACAATGGGCATCTCTGTGATGGTGGTGAATTCTCCTGTCTGCTTATTGCCTGACAAAGACAACAAGCCAGATAGCAGGACATCAAATCTTCTAAGAAGTATATAAACAAAAAAAATAAGAACATAGTTGTGTGTTTTTTCACTAGAAAAATACTTTGATTTGTGATTTTCCTCCCCAACAAGGGATTTTATTCACAAAGAGAGAATAAGAATGAAATGTATTCCCAAATACTTGCCACCGAAGACAAGCTGAGCTCTTGCAGAGATGTGGTTCACATCGTCTGTTGCATTAGGAAACATTTATTCAGTGCAGCCAGCTCCATTCCATTACTTTGGGGTTTGATACATAAAACTTGCAGTAGGAAATGAAGTTCAAAATATGGCTCAGGAAGGTTGCTAAGATTTGAATATGCCTTGAAAGATGTAGTGTATAATTTGATAGTTTCCTAACAGTCCAGATTCTGCTGCCTGTACAGTAACTAATTTAGTCCAGGGGAATAGGAGAGACCTCCAGAGGTGGCATACCCTGATGGAGTCACTGAGAGCAGGGAAGTTTGGATACTGAAGCTGTGCCCATGTACATCAATAGAAAAGCTTTCAGTAGCTTTAGCAGTGCAGAGAGAAGCTGAAACCCTGAAGTCGTGATTCTGTTTTCACTGAGCCCAAGTAACGACCCAGTGAAAACAAAGTCAAAATACCTTGTTTTGTTCCTTTCATGGGAACAACCCACCTGTAGGTTGTGTACCACTGGGCCATACAGCATTATGGGTGAAGGCAGAAATAAGACATCCTTTGAAACTGGCCTCTCTTCTGTGAGCCAGGAGACGTGGGAGTTGGGTAATTGAGTTCTATCTTTTGCTGATTCCCAAATCCCATTGTGGTTTTATTTTGCATGTAAAATATAAACTGTGATGAGATACCCATTAAAACACCATTAGACCAATTGTAACATCTAGAGACCTAGCACACTGAAATATGTCGGAGTGGACTCCAAACTTCGGTCATGCGGTGCTGTTACACACGCATGGGGAAAATGTTCATTTAGTCAATACTCTCACCCACTTTTGCATAACATTTGCACATCTGAAAATACTGATTGAAGTCATGATGCCCAAGTACACATGCTTCATAAATTAACCTTTGAATGTCTTAATCACCCCATGGCCCATTTCCAGCCAAGAACAGTCACATACCAGTCCTGGATTTATTTATGAAGTGCAGTTTAGTCACAGTGCAAATATGAGGGCTGGCCAACCTGCAGGACCCATTTTTTCCACACCCAGGAATGCAAGGGAGGATCAGGGCACAGTCTTCACTGAGGAAGAACGTGTGCATTCACTGTTTCATCACTCCAGATTAGCCCTTCTTTGTTATTTATAGGGCCTAAAACAAAGAGAGGTTTTGCAGAGAAATCCCAACTCCACTGAATTTAGTGGCAAGATCTGTTCATTATTTCAATTCTTAATTCCTTAGCAGATCTCTCAGTTTAGCTCTTTCATTCAGCCAGAGTGTGTAAGAACTGAAACTCTTACTTACAAGGGAGATTTTTCAGAAGAAAGGCTGCCCTCAGCACTTTGAAATGCTATCAGGACTTGAAGGTTCAGTTATTCATGGGTGTTTGAGTACTTTTTTGATTTGCTACTTTGTGATTCTTCTTTCCATTCTGGTTTGTTTTGGGGGTTTTTTTAGGAACTTGCTTTTTATTGCAGACTGCAAACCTAGTACACTTAAGCTTCCATACTCATGCTTCTTTCTGAAATGTTTTGCTTTAGTTTTTTAACTGTCCTTGTGCTGTGAACTTTGCAGATTTGTTTCTGAGTGTCATGTGCTTCTGCTACATCGGCATTGTCACTGTTATGGTATTTTTTCTTTCTGTCTGTTTCTTCCACAGGAGTTTAACAAGTAATCTGCCCAATGTGAATCTACCAAATGTGAATCTCCCTAAAGTACCAAATCTACCAGTTAACATCCCACTAGGCATCCCACAAATGCCTAGCTTTTCTGCACCGTCATGGATGGCTGCTATTTATGATTCTGAGTGTGTATTCAGTTCAAATTAGATCTCATTTAAATTTAAAGTAATCTTGGCATGGATATGTATTGTTTGTTTCTGTGCATTACATAAAACTTTAAAGAGTGATACAGTTAATTAGACGTTTTCTGAATGAGACACTAGTGAATTTCTGGCATGTGTATTTTGAGGGTTTTTTTGTATAAATCTTGAAAATTTGTCTCAACTCCCACTGAGAGTTTGAGCAAGTATCTTGCTGTACAAAATAGCTGTCAACAATGGGCCATGGTTTGAACAACATACAAACCACAGAACTTACAATGTGACATTATGTGTCTCAGCAAAGAGTTTTGTCCAAAAGAGAAGATGAACCAATTTCAATGCCAGTCAGCCAATTTCTGTGGACCAGATGTAGATCTAAAAGTGAATTTTATTTAATGCAAGCTCTGCATTTCCCAGATAATTTTTGTCTTGGTTTTGATGAAGAAATCTAAGAAAGAGGAGCACCCTGCAACAGTTTTTTTTCATGTTGGGGGAGGCCTCAGAGAGCAATTAAAGATCCATAGCCATGATTGCTGCCTGAATAATGCCATGACTGACTGAAGAAAGATATTTCAATGTGAGCTTTAGATCATGGCTTAGAAAATCGGGCACAGTGTCACAGCAGTCAGCCTGTAGGAGCCTTTTGCTCTGGGCTCCCACCTCCCTGTCCAAGTGTCCCAGGGTGCACGTGTGGAGATCAGGGGGAACATACCACGAACCCTCAGCACAGATTAGGCAAGTTCTCTTCTTCTAGCAGATTTCCCTTAAAAGTCCCATCACTGAGCAGTGTGGAGGGTGGTGCACAGTGGGCTCAACCCAAATCTCCTGATTTGAGGTAGCTCATCTCCCAAGATGTACTCGCGTGGAAACACGTCTTGTCAATCCTCCTTCTAAATTCCTAGGGCGTTGTTTAGGGTTGGCATAGCATGTTCTCAGCCAGCACTGTGGTGCTTTTACTCCACCCTCTCACTTAAAAGGTAAAACTGAAGAACCCCCCAAACCTCCCCCCTTCAGTGTTACTGACACACCTTCAATTACATCTACACCTGGAGTCCACGAGAATGTTTCTCTCATTAACCTGGAGCAGGCAGGATTGCAGAGCACTGGTAACAAATCAGAGTAAACCAAACACTGATGTGAGAAATTTTTTTTAATACATTTTAAAAGCTTTTAAAACATTAGCATGGTTGTTTCTGTTTCAAAGCCTTACAACTCATATTCATGCTAAGATAGCTATATTAAAGGCTAGCTTAGGCAGTTGTCTGTAAAGAGTACTTGAAAGTTTTAATCTTTCTCTGTGCATGCTTTGTGGTATTGCCCTTGAAAAGATAAGAATCATGTAATGATGGAAAATTGGATAATTCCTCTGAAAATGCTTGAGAATCAATGGTATATACTGCAAGCTGCCTGCATGATTAGAGTAATTGTGGTGCTTACAAGCAAAATAAGAACAGTGCATTTTGGAAATTAATATACTATATTGTTTACTTGGATGGAGCCCTAATCAAAAGTGAGAAGAAGACTGAGAATAATACCTTTAAAATTTTGAAACCAAATGGATGTCACAATATTACTGTTGTAGTAAATACCAATTACTATATTTGTACTCATTAAATCACTTAAAATGTAAATTTATGCTGTTCCAAAACTGGGTTTAGACTGTTAAATCTGATTTACACCTAAGCACAGGTTTGAACCAGGCACAAGTGAATACTGGTGGTAGATGAACATGTGAGACTGTTGTACAAACCGGTCCCCTGGCTAAAGGAAATGCCTGATTCTTTATCTTTTCATCTCCCTGGTTTCCTTTTACTCACCCTTCCCCTCCATCGAGGACATGTTACCTGTTGCTTAGTGTCAGATACGTTTCTCCTACAACCGAGAGACGATTCTTTATCTCGTTGACTGTAAGCCCAGGACCCCGCAGGACCCCTCTGGCATGTTGGGACTACAGTTCTCACCTGGCAGTAGCCCTGTTTGCATTAGCTCCGAGCTCCTCTAGCATTAACTCAATGCAGCTGGCATCTGTCACAATAGAAACACCCTCCCTCGTCTGTTTCTATAGATGATGTCAGCACAAGTGGTAATGCATGGTGTGTTAAATATCTTATAAATTACCGTGTTAGCATTAGTGGTATGCGAGGAGGGGGTTGAAACTCTTGAAGCTCCCTTGGTAATTGTTCTGGAGAGAAAAAAAAAAAAAAAAAAGAAAAAAGAAAAAGAGGTGAGGGAGAAGGAGAGAGGGAGAGAAAAGGGTTATGGATGCATAAATTTCTCTGCACAGAGTGCAATCCAGTTCTGTATTTTTATTCTGTAAGTGAAGGTTTGAGATATAATTATACTGTGAAAAGAGCTGGTGTATCTACACACTGCAGGACCAAAGACTTCCATCTGGGCAGGGGTATGGGTACAAGAATATACGCTTGGAAGAGAAATTCAGAGTTCTGTGGCTGACCAAAGTTGTTGCAAAATAAATTTAAAAAAAAAAATGGAAGTTTGTTGTCCTGTAACTGCCTTTGCAAGAAAAGGGTGCAGCAGTCAATCCTGCCGAAACTCCTGGATATGAGCTGCCTAGTGCCCTTAGCTCAATTTACTTACCCCAGGTTTTTTTCAGCTGTTCAAGAGATAAAGTGTGTCCTCGCTCACCACTTGTTAGCACTGTCCCTTACCTGGAAACAGGGCCTCGGTGGGGGGACAAGGCAAACTCAGGATATAATTTGGAGGGAGGAGAATTGCATGAAACCCTAAATCTTAATAACTGCATACAGCCTAGTATGACAGTTATTATTGATCAAGGATTTTCTCCCACAATTTCTGGCCTTAATTCTTAATAATCACATACGTTAATGTGGTTATTAACTAAGGCTGATTTTTACCATACACACGTTCTTCCCGTTAATATGTGTAACTCAGTGTTGTCTTACTCATCTGGTCTGGAAAGTTTTGTGGGTGATGACAGCAAGGTAGATTAGGCAACTGTATGGTAAAACTCAAAATCCTGATGGTGGAGATGGCCAGCGTTGTCCTGTGTATGAAAATACTGTCTGCCCTACACTTGTTGCAGGAATGGTCTCCACATCAGGTTGCAAAGAGCCTGATGCCACTTCTGACTTTTGTTCTCATTTTGCCCTGTCAGCAATGGATCAGGCACCTCGGAAGATATGTTCTGGAAACTTGATGCCCTACAGACCTTCATTCGGGATTTGCACTGGCCTGAGGAGGAGTTTGGAAAACACTTAGAGCAGCGCTTGAAGCTTATGGCAAGTGACATGATTGAGTCCTGTGTGAAAAGGTGAGTGCCCAGTTGTGTTTCTCACAGCAGCTCACAGGATGCAATGGGTTTTTATGTCTTATTGTCAATGAAATTTCATTTCAGCCACCATTTATTAAAGACCCCAGCCCAGCTCTGCCCAGCAGAGATGAGGCGGAAAGCCTATTCCACCCTAAAAAGTGGAATTCACCCCATTGCTGTGAATTGTGGACTCTCCTAAGCAAGCACTTCTCTGTTGAGACTTTGGAGAGTGCCTATTCACAGTAAGACAATAAATCACCCATTCGTTTGAGCTTTTTACACAGTTCTCATTTGCAGTGCTACACGTGCGATCAAGTCTTTGTAAATGCAGCTGGGTGGGATGGTGTTGAGTGCTGAAGGCACAGCCCCAAGAAGGATCCCAGCACTTACCTAAAAAACACAGATCCATGGCAAAAAAAAAACAAGAAAAAAATTATCAGAAAAAGGGGATAGTGTGTAACTTGGCACACAGGTTTCACATCTGCTGTTGATTGAGAAAAGCTGTTGTATCATCAGCCACATTATAGGGTAGTCACCTGCAGGTCTTCCAAAACAGAGATTTCTTTAAAAAGCTTTTAGACATACTGTCTAAAAGTCAGCTGTCATTTTGAAACCAAATAGTGAGGTTAAATTTCCAACCTCTCCGCAGCAATTTATGTCCATTGGTATCAGAGGTGATGAGGCAAGAAGAAAAAATGAACTGTGTACTTCATTGTGCAGAAATTCATAGACAGGGAGATCAACCAGAGGAAAAAAGCGTGCGAAATACAGCTGGTACATGCTAGTATTAGCTGCAGTGTGTGATGTGGTTGTTCTGTACCACAGTTTCCTGGCCGCTCTGTGAGTGTGGCATTTATTGTCTGTTCCTCACAGCCTGGTTGTGCAGTGTCACCACAGGGGAAGGCACATTCAGTCCTCAAGATGCAGGCAGGCAGGCAATGAGGCTTGCTCTCTCACCATCCTGGAATAAACCCCAGTGCACTTAAAGTGCAGTGAGATGATGTCTTTGACATTGAGCAAGTCTCCCTTTATTGCAGCAGCTCATCTTTGGTCCCATGGCTGGCACAAATACTGAGCTTCAGTTCTCCAGTTGTCAGACTGTCCTTGTCAGGAGCAAAGCCAGTGCTGGAGCTCTGCTCTCGGCTCTGCCACAGCATCACAAGCAAAACTCTTACTTTCTTTTTTGTTTTTTGGGGGTTTTGTTTGGTTTGGGTTGGGTTGTTTTTTTTTCATTGGAAGCAGAGCCCCTTGGTTCCAGTTATAGCTGCAATGGTCTGTAGAAATCAAACCAGGTTAGCTCAGCTGAGGTAGCTGGGAAAAATAAGCAAATTTGTAGGTGCATCTGAAGAAGAGTTTGAGTGCCTGGAAGCCAGGGTTGGGGTTTTTTTCCAATTGCCTCAACCTTTCTACAAATGTGTTGCCCCCCTGTAAAAACCTGGCCCAGCTTGTATTGGTATGACTATAAATAATGGTTCTGAGCATAAGTAAGTAGGAACATGCTCCTTTCTGCAAGGAGATGGAAAATCCCAAGTCTCCTTGGGTCCTTTCAGTAATTATCAAGATTCTAGTCCCCGAGTCCAGGCTAAATCTGGCACTGGTAATTAAATCAGTTCAAATGCCACTGCTGATGTAAACCAATATGCTGCCTTCCCTATTTATATCACCTGCAAACAGGGCCTGGCTAAGGTTTCTTTAGCAATTTCAGTTTGACACAACATTTTTCTTCGCGTCTGTCTCTGAACTGTTGAATCCATGGAGGAGCCACCCCGCTTTCCGCACTTGGTTGTATTTCGGGGCTGTCAGGAAAGCAGCCCTTGCAAGGAAGGCCTGTTAACTAATAAATCCAGGCAAGAAGGACCTATGTACGAACTCAGATCTGATCCCAAGAGCAGGAGCCTCACATTTGTAAGTGAGTTTTCATTTGCATAACCCTTGGGGGATCATTCAAGTTCAGAGTTATTCCTGAGCTGCAGCTGATATTATTTGTTATTTCTGAATTGAAGCTCCTATGTTAATTTGTTGGCAGATTCTGTCTGATGTGATAATTGTTCTGTGTTAGGTTAGATTGCTGAACTACCTCTGGAATATGCAGAGAGGCTCCAGAGAAAGGCAAGACAATGCCCACCACACCGCAGAGCATTCCCAAGTTAGAGTCACAAATGCCTTGGTACTTAAAATATGACACGGGATCAGATTCTGTAATCTTTGACCCAACAAAGCTCTTGGTGTATCGCAGTTTGTAACTGCCAGGGATGTCAAATTTGTGCTCAGTGAAACCTCAGGAGAGCAGTGAGGTGTGGGCTTGTGCGATGCATGTGCGTGTGCTCATACTGAAAGGATTATTATGAATGTATGGACTTAAAAGAGAGTTAGGAACTTAGCAAGCAAATACAATCATGGAGACCTAAAAATGCAATGGTCTAGCAATGTCCTTTCAGTCAAGTGATGAAGGAGTTTTCTGTTATTTGTTGCTGATATCAGGAAGCAATAGGAGCTTCCTTTAGTGTGGCAGGCTGTGGTTATAAACTACCTAATGCAACCAAATTACACATGTATATTAACACTGCTGTTTGTAACATCATCATACTGTTTATCAAGCATGAGAAAGTTATAGTTTCCCTGAAACCGTTGCACACTTTATAAATAGTGTGTATTCTGGAAAGTGGGGTTTTTTTTAAACTGGAATATCATTTTTAGTAAAAGCACATTTGTAACAATTGCACTATGGTACTCGCAACAGCATTCGGCTTTCTGGCTTCTCAAACTCTTCTCAGAATTGTTTCACATTATTATTATTATTGGTGTCAGAATGTTTAAAAGCAACTGGAACATCTTTTTCTACTTTCCTTCACAGAACGAGGATTGCATTTGAAGTAAAACTGCAGAAAACCAGCCGGTCAACAGATTTCCGAGTCCCTCAGTCAATATGCACCATGTTTAATGTCATGGTGGATGCCAAAGCTCAGTCAACAAAGCTTTGCAGTATGGAAATGGGCCAAGAGGTAAAAATGCAGGTTCTTCCTTTCACAGCTTTTAAAGGCAATGTCATGAAATTTCCTATCTCCTGTTGTGCTCGTTTCAGAGACGTTGTATCGGTTGTGGATTTAGTCTTCCATAGAGAGTGTGCAGATGAATGTACAGGGGGTTGCTCTCAAATCTAATGAATAGAAACATTCGGAATCCCTGTCACTTAGGAGTGGCTTTTTGCAAGGACTGTGGTATGCATACGGTATCTCTCAAGCTTGGTTGATGCATGATGACCATATATATTGAGTCATTAACTGCACCTTGGAGCCAGGTGTCGGCAACACACTTTCTGTGTATGACTGTGTTCTGTAGACAAACGTAAGGAAAACAGAAGTGCCAAGTTGTTTCTGTGATGCTTGTGAGGAAAAAAAAAAGGCCACTAAAATAAAGAAATAAGTTCCAAAAGTAGATTGGAATTCCAGCTGCTTTGACTTCCTTTTGAGTATTGGCTATAATCAGCACATCACTGATCATTCTGGATTTCCAGGTTCTTAATGACTCAAGTTTCCAAACAACAAATCTGTTTTAATGAATTGCTGATTTTTATTTTCTACTGAAGCCATAGTTGCAGGTTGAAGTTTCTGTGAATTGATCTATGAACTAGAAATAACTGGCAAATTGAAGTAGATTTAATGCATCATAAAGATCATTTTGCTCCAGTGGCTTCAAGCCAAATTAAATATTCATATACCAGTCTAGAATAAATTCACAAATACTGTTTGGCTCTCCTATCCTGCTGCTTGTCAGCATTTCCTAGATAAGCCTTTTCACTACAGCTTTCCATGGTCAGATTTTGCAGTGAATCACTTGAAGTTGTTTCTGTGGTTTTTCAGTTGTTCACCTCACTTCATTCCTCTGAAAGGGCTTGCTCCAAAGGCCACTGGATGCAGCAGGGCTCCTTGCCCTGATGTCAGTGGTGTTTGGATCAGATCCAGCTCTTCTTTTTATTTTTCTCATACATATTTCAGTTATGACATTTTATTTGTGACAGTCACCTTGCAAGAGATTTCATACTGCCCATCAGTGGGTTCTTCCCTTGTCCCCCAGGTCAGCTGGGGCAGATCTTGAGTGGGCTTTTGTTGTCCAAGCCTGGACATGAACTTCTCTACCATTTTCTCTATCATATTCATACCCATTTATATCCCCAAATCCCTCAGTCTGCAGCTGCTGCAGCATCTACCTTGGCAGTGCCCCGTCAGCTGGGATGGTCCATGTTTGTGATGGTCCCCACTGCAAACCAGCATCAAACCCTTATATTAGCACAGTCCCTGAGAACAGGAAGATTTTGGAGATCAAGCAGACTCTGATATCATGACAGAGGAAGCTCATTGCATTCGTAAAACCGTCAGGTTAAGTACTCGCATGTCACAAGACTGGTAACAGGAGCTGTGCCAGGGTACTGTGTGTCTGGGCACTCGCTGCTTCTTTCCTTAACGACTTGTGATGCTCTCAGCTTGCAGCAGTTTCCTCCAAATTCTGAGCATCAGTCACAGTGCACGTTCAGCCTGACTCAGGCTGCAGGTGAGAAGGGAGCAGGTGGTTGTTTCTTGGCTGTTCTGGGCTGCAGTGGAGATGCAGCTGCAAATCTTCCTGTGCTGCTTCCAGAAGGTGTTTGGTACAGCAGCTCAGAGACAGACAAACTCCTGTGGCAAGCAGCAGTTGCTGGGGCACAAGGTTTTTTAGCAGGTAGCTGAACTAATAGACCTGTAAAGCAGATGTAAATTATCGGTGCATGAGTTACCATTTAGGGCTTCAGTATTTTATACACCCTCCCTTTTTCTTTTCTTTCTTTTACTGAGTGTTACTACCTCCCCCTCCATTCGCTCGTACCACTCTGTTTTTTGGCTACCTCCATCTCCTCTTCTTGAAGCTGTCTAAACCTGTGTGCTGAGATGGGCAGGCTGAGGAGCGTAAAAGTTCGGATCCTGGGCCATTACAGCCCAGGAGGGGAGGACAAAATGCCACCCTGCCTGTTGAAGTCCCCAGTGGAAATGATGAGACAGTCAGATAGGCAGCAGAGGGGTGGGCAGCCGGTTTTCCAGTTTGCATCTTCCTCTGTAATTTGGGGAGCTGGGTCTGTGCCTCACTGAGTCCCTCTGTCCCCCTGTCTGTGGTGTGTGGCAGCCGCACAGCTTGGCAAGGGCTGCTGGCAACTCCACTGGGGAGAGAGAGAAGGGAGGGAGGGACAGACAAACTCACTGACAGGACCATCCATCAGTGCCACAGCCATCATGTGGCTCTTCCAGTCCCTGGTCCCTGTGCCTACAGTTCAACAGCAGCAAAAAGGGCTCACATTGCCCACCACGGTGTTCAGGCAGGGCTGTTTGCCCAGACCTAACTGGAGAAGACATTTTTATTAGAAACAAACCACTGATTTTTCTGACAGTTCAAGATGTACGTGGGCAGAGACTCTCTCAATACCTTACTTGACCTCACTCAGCAGTTTCCCTCCCACCCCAAAGGCCTTCCCTTCCACACTACCTTCAGCCACACTCACTTTAGCAAATACTTGAGTGCATTTTGCGAGCATTACCCTGTGAAACAAACACCCATCATTTCATTCCATTTCCTTGTCTCTAAAGGCAGCTGTTAAAACATTTGGTAAACATACTTTACCATCTTAAATATTTATTTTTCCTCTGAATTTTTAATACATCTAAGGGGATAAATGTATGTATTAAATGTTTCTCAGTTGGTCTAGTATGTTTCTATTTAATATCTAAGGTCAGATGGTCCTTAGAGAAATACAACGTACACACAATCTGTTACATGACAAGGCAAGATACTCATCACATAAAGTCAAGTTGAATCATTGTAGTGCACTGATTATGGATTGTAATAATTGAGCTAATAGAAAGCTGTGATGAACTCGATCCAGAGCGGGGGCTATGCTGGGGAAAGCAAACCAGCTCTGCGATCTTTAACCTTGAGCATTTTCACGAGGAATGTAGAAGGAGCTGTTTAGAATCGCTGGTTTACGAGCCAGGCGTCTGTAAGCAGCACCAGGCGCTCGCTTTCCAAACCACCGCCTTCTCCGACCCCGTCCTGGCCGAGGCTTGCCTTCCCCAGGGGGAGCTGGGCTTGCAGCACCAGGGGCACGGGGTGCACATGGTTGCAGCTGCCCGGGGCAGGACCCTGAGCCTCACAGGCCCTGTCCTGCATGGTCGCTGGCCCTGGCACCGGGGCTGACTCCGCCCTGGGCGTTGCTGCTGCGATGGGAATGGGCGCTCAGAGTCCTGCGACACCGCCGTGGTGCATGCACAGGCTCCTCTCCTGCTCTCAGAGCAGCAGTTTTATTCCATCAGGGCTTTTATTTGCTTTATAAACAAGCTTTTGATTGAACATGCATCAGTCGGTGCATTTCACAGTGGATTGCTTTGCACACAGCTAACCATGTTTGAGTTCCAACTCATGACTGACTCGATGAAAGCCATTAGCTAAACGCTTGGTTGCAAGGTCTTACATACACAGAAAATGCAGTTGCAGAAGGAAAATGTCATGGGGCAGACACCTCAATATGCACACAACCCCTTCTCCATCTCCCCTAGGAAGTCCTGGCTGTGTCTGCCAAGGACATCAGCATCTTCTACCTGTACCCAGCTCTTGCAGGTCCCTGTCACCTCACAGCTGCATTGCAGCTGTGCTGGGAGCAGCCAGGTCAATCTAGGAGCTGATAAGGGCTGGCTCTGCATTAAACAGATTAATCATAACTATGATCCCATAAGGGACTGGTATATGTCTTGACCTGCAAAGCAGGACATGGGAATGGGAACTGCCAATGCAAAAATCACCTGCTTGTTCGTGTATGTTTTCCCTGTATGTGGGCCCAGCAGATCGCAGCCTGTGGCGTGGTGGTGCCAGCTTGTCCTCCTGCCCAGGTGAGGCTCTGAGTGGCCCCAGCCAGGCCTTGGGCTGGGACGTGCTGTGCCACGTCCCCCTGCCCTGCCCCTGCCGCAGGGATCCCCCCAGCACAGCCATCCCGCTGAGGGGGTGCGGCTGCCCCGGTGCCGAACCCCGCCTGTCAAGAGCCGGGTCCCTTCCTCTTGGGAGCGAAATAAAACCACAACAGAGTGCCAGCAGTCAGCTACAATCCGGCCCCTTCCCACTGATTTACTGCCTGCAAATCCTACAGGTAGCGATCTCTGGTATTTCAGCGAAAGGAGGTTTTGATCACATTTCATTTTCCATTGCTTATTGTTTCTGTGCATGATGCTGCTGTTCTCATACGTCTCTTTTTTTAGAAGATTTTGGTTTATTTATTGTTTATCTTCATATGTTCTTTTTCCTGTCTTTTGCACTTTCCTCTTTATTTCTGTCCCCAATCATCTGAAAAGTTTGCAAAAGAGTGGGTAAGTGTGTCCTACTTTTATTTTCTTTTTCCCGAATTTCTGTATTAATATTACTGCCATAGAAAAAAATCCCCAAAGTGCAGAGCAGTTCAGAGAGTACCCATCAGACACTGAGACCAGCAGCTAGCATTTGTAAAGCCCTCGCAGTCTTCCTTCCCAAAGTCTGATTAGTATTTAAAGCAGATTTGTCTCTTTCAATGTGATTTGATGTTAACATTTTAAAACAATATTAATGCCAAGTGGTAATGAATATGGTGACTAGCACCAGTGCTTGAAATGTTTGACTGAAAAATCAAATGTTTTGTGTTGGAAAGCAGTCATAATCAGTATTTTCTCAGTCCATTGAAAATAAGAATATACTGTATGTTTTCACTAATTAAATCTTGTATTGGAAACAGGTCTTTTCTAAATTAGTAGAAGACTGTATTTTAGTACCTATTCTAGCCATATTGCAGCTGATTGCATCAGAGCTCCCAAGCTAAGCAAGGTTTGGCATGTGCAGAAATTGGGTTGAAGACTCAGAAGCGCTGATGCTGCAGGCACAGGCGTTGGTCAGCCGGTGCTGAGCTACTGCCACGGGATCTGCCAGCACCCAGGGCTTGGGGGTGCACTGCCTGCTGGCTTTTGCATGGGACAAAAAGGCTCGTCGTGGTTCATTGGGTGGTTTTTAACTCTGTCTTACAGTCACTGAGCAAAGCATTTAAACAAGTGCTTAATTTGAGCCGTGTGGCTGCTGAACGCAGCGTAACACAGGTTCAGCTGCTTTGCTGCACTGGGTGGGAAGGGTGCAACACGAGGGGAGTGGTTGAGGCCACTGCAAGCTCCCCTGGAGCAGCAGGTCCTCCCCACTGCCCTGCCGAGGGCTGGGTGGTTTGTGGTGCCCTGGGAAAGGACTGCCTGTTCCCCTCCAGCAGCAGGTGTATCTCATTGTCCAGTGCAGTCCATGTGCCGGACGGACAGGACAATGCCCACGGAAGTGGAGAAAAGGGACTTCGGGGTCTCTAGGAGCACGGGGTGCTTGTGCTCACAGGGATGGCAGAGCCTCCCCTCCAACACCCACATGTGGCTCCCAGAGCTGTGGGCACACAGAAGAGGGCAGGGTTTGTCCATGCTTCACATACGGGTATAGGATTCTCCTGAATTCAGAATCTCTCCTACAAGTGTCAGTAGTCACTGGTCACTGCAGTGGGGCCCAAGGGTAATAAGCTGCATAATTCTTCAGTTTAATACTGCGTGTTGTGGCTTACCAAAGGAAGAGCCTGACAAGGGTAGAGCTGTTGGCTGTGATCAATGCTAATATTTTCCTCCCCCTCTCCTTTTATTTTTCTTTAGCACCAGTACCATTCAAAAATAGATGAACTAATTGAGGAAACCGTCAAAGAAATGATAACACTCCTAGTGGCAAAGGTAACCTTCGGCTTCAGGTGAAGTGATTCACTGTTAACATTGCATTTTTAATATGTGCGTTCCCATTAAAATGTGACACATTAAGATGTTGAATTGGCTTCTTGTTTCTCACAGGCAAGATCATACATCTCCCAGTCCTTTCATGGTGACTCTTTGATGATTAGGAACTGCGTGAGATGTAATACACTGCTGGCAGGAATGCCATACTGGGCCAGAAGTGGTTTAAAGGAACGGGTGTTATGTTAATGGGGTAGCACCCCATGGTCAGCATCACCCCACAGCACTGGGGGTAGCTGCAGTCAGGGGGTGGCACTGCTAAATGCTGCTGCAGAGCCGTTGGGGTGGCACGCAGAGGTGGCCACCACTCCCACACATGAGGTTGTGCGGACAAAATAGCTCATCTTGTGCAAGATCACCATATGCTCTCCTAAGAAATTAATTTAGAGGTGACAGTAGTGGGAAATACATTCCAAAATGTCAGGTTTAATTGTTTGGAAATTGTTTTTCATCAGTCAGCTCCTCTAGCTCAGCTGCCAGCATTCCCCTTGGGTGGTTGTGTAGGTCTGGTGTGCTGTGCTAACACGGAGGGGAATTGGTATGTAGGGAGAAAGATGGTGGGGTGTGTTTTCCTTTAGTTTCAAACTTTCTGAGAACAAGTCATCCCTATTATACAGTGGAGACCTTTAAACATAATCCACCAACATATGCCAGTTTGATTCTTCTGCAAGAATACCCAGCTAGCTGCGTGTTTGACACGGCATACTGGGAGCAAGAACCACCGCCTTCCCCATCCAGACAGGCTCTACTGGCTTCCCCACACACTGCACCCACCTCCTGTCCCCAGCTTCACCCAGGACACAGAGGGGTGATTCCCACCCAGCAAGAGGTGCACCAGCAGCACCCAAAAGGCAGCGCTCCATTTTCCCCACTCCCCAGCCCACTGTGCTCGGGGACGGGCGGTCTGTTCCTCTGTCAGTGCTGAGAGCTCCACTGGCTTCTTTGAAGCTGATGCTGACTTTTACACCCTTGTTCAATTATTAAAAATAATTGCAGTATTTTTTGTCTTTATAGTTTGTCACCATTTTGGAAGGAGTCTTGGCCAAACTGTCTAGATACGATGAAGGAACTTTATTTTCTTCTTTCCTGTCATTTACTGTAAGTACAGACTATAGTTTCCTTTCGTGTTTTTTGTTTTGTTTTTTTTTTTTTTAGTGAGTTTTAATCTGCCCTCCCAGGACTAGATCAGATACATAGTAATTCTGCCATTCTGTGGTGTTTGATCACTGTATCCCCCACATGAATAGGCAAACAACCTGTATGCAGACATACAGTACATAAACACCCAAGATGCACAGAGTAAAGCCATTTCCAGTCACCATTCAGCTTGGTGGAGTTTATTCTGTAGAGGGTATGTATGAAGATGAAAAAAATCATCACACTGTACATGCAGTTTTCCTAACTAAAGAATTTGCTTCATTGCCACTTTGCATGACAAGTGTGTTTCTCTCAGTCTTCTGGACATAACAGTGACCATCTAAAGTAGTAATTAGCAAAATAAGGGAGATCTAGGGATTGCTCTTATGTTTCTAAAAAAGAACAAGGTAGAGGAAATGCCATGAGGTCATGCAGAAAAAGGTGCTTCTAATGACACATTCAGTTTCTCCCTAACATTGCAGGACCAATCCACAGCTCACCACATATTTCCTAGCAAGGTACAGGACCAGACCAATACCTGTGCAAAACTAGCCTGAGTTTAACAAAACTAGCAAGGGTTTAACAATCTTAGCTGTATTCCAGAAAAGTGTTGTGACATCTTCTTAGGACAAACACATGGCAGCTGATTTCCAAAGATCTTCTAAAAATGCATGCCAGAAAGTTTACAAGAGAGTCTGTGCAAGCCTGGCTTCACTCCTCTCAGCTCACAGACAGGTGTGCCCCCGAACACCTGTGTCTGGGGTGGTTGGAAAGCTGCATTCACATTTCATTCCCTGGACCTGCTGCCTGCACGTGCAGCCTCTGCTGCACTCACTTGTTCAGAGAGACTGGGCAGGAGGCAGAAGGCACTGCTCTGCAAACTAGGAAGGCTTTCCAAAATCTTATTTTGGAGTTATCTTAGTTACTTGCAATTGTCTGTTGTTTGCTGCTCGTGGGCCCTTTTGCTGAGTTTGAGGCAGTTTGTAGGATCTGTTTGGAATTGAGGTGGATGTAGGAAGACTTAACTAACAGAGGCAAGAAACTCTGCTCGTGGGCAGCTGTGTGCACACAGTCTGGCAGCTTATGTGAACCACCCTGGAGTTCAAACTAAGCATTCTGCCTTTTCAGATGTGCTGGAGGCACTTTGTCCTTCTGAGAAGGGAGAACGGGAGGGTATCCCATTCACTGCCCCACCCCTTTCCCAGGATACCCCCTGTGTGTTTACAGTCCCAAGGCTGTGTACATCCCTGCTTGAGCAGATGCAGGGGTTGGCTTAGGGTGGATACCTGGATACTGTTCCAGTGCTGTGGAGGGTTAGGAAATGCTTGTGTGCCAGCAGCAGAGGATGTGGAGGCGGCAGCTTTCCAGGCATCGGAAGTACCAGCATCAGCCCGCATAGACAGTGTAGTGTGCAGCCCTTCCTTCTCCGTGAATCCAAGCTGTTCCTCGGTTGATGCTGTGCTGCTCCCACCACATCCTACTGTTTACACTGCCGAGTGCTGCTCCCTTTGATTGCTGAGCAAACCCTCTGGCTGCACCTGGGCTCTGGGCTCTTGTCAGGAGCCAGCACATCGGAGCATGGGGTTCGCACACCCTCTCTGCTGCTCCTCGGGCAGTTACTGACTGTTAACTGCCCCAGCAGCAACAAAACCATTTGTCCCACTCTGATGGCCCCACAGCCTTTGAATGTGGTCCCAAAACCTCGATTTCCTGAGTTTCCAGCCAGAAAGGGATGTATATTCAAATGGTTGCTGTGCATGGTGTGTGCATGCCTCCAGGAAAGTGCTGAGCCCTCGCCCACATCCAGGAGGCTGGGCGCACTGCGGAGGAGCAGGATTGCTCCTTCCTGGGAAAGGGACGTCTCTCGCTTTGGCCCGAGTGTTTGCTGGGATTCACTGGGAGAGGAGGCTGAGGAACAGCCCTGACCCCTTTGGCACTGGGCTTAGCAAGTCTCCTCTCCCTGCAGTAGTAATGTGACTTGCTGTGTTTAGTCTTTGCAATGGTAAATACAGAATCTCTCTCTTGTTACAGCATGCTTGCACCACCTCCCACGTTTTCCCTGTCTGAACAAATACAACAAAGTGTGATGGTCCAAGCCGCTGAGCTCCAGAAAGCATTAGTCTCCCACCCCCTTCCACCGACTTCTTTCATCGCGTGTTTTCCAGGCGCTCTGCAAGTGACATGTACTCGGGGGTCTTGTGACAGACAGTTTTATCACCTAGTAGGATATCCTCATTTCCAATTCTTGCCTCGAAATTCAAGATAAAATTAATGCATCTGTTGTCCTAATAAATTCTCACTAGCCACTTCTCCTCGCAGAGCACTTTGAGAGGAAAACACCCTTCTAAATTTGGCCAGACTTTTTTTTTTTTTTTTTCTGTTTGTTGATACATTTAAGTGCATCTTGGCGGCAGCAGCCCAGGCCCTGGCTGGGCGTCTGCATGTGCAGATCCACTGTGTCACAGGAATGCCAGCTGCTAAAATTCCCTGCAATCTGGATGGCCTCTGTAGGCAGAGCATTACACCTATGGTAATTATAACCAAAGATTCCATGTTACCCGAGGGAGACAGAAGTAAAAGATCTTATTTTTGTTCTGCACAAAATTTGTATGGTAAACTGAGACGTTTCATGGCAAAGTCACATACTTTGTGAAAAACGGCAGCCTAGCAAAAATCACACAACATCCGGCAGTTTGGAAATTTCACTAAATGTAGCCAAATCTGAGTTTAAAGAAAAACAAGTAATTATTCTGATTAAAGGGGAGTGGGCAGGAGAAGCAGCTCAGTTTTTTTGTGGGTGGAGGGAGGAGATCGCAGGAAGCTGAGTTATTCTTGTCGCCTCTTGGCTTTGGAGAAGGTAGTTTAAAACAGTGGCGCTAAGCTGGACCCAAGAGTGCTAAATCTGCACTCAGAGGGCAGGTTTGCCACTGCCTCACTTCATGCCCTATGTGGTATTTGAAGGTACAGGTGCATGGCACAATGCAGCCCTGAGTGTGGACCCCAGCTTGAATTCTGGGGGCTGTAAGGCCACATCGTTTTCTGAGCTTTCCTCCTGTTGTTTGACTTTGCTGCTTGGAAAAACTGCTGGTTTGGTGCTCATATGGGCAGCCATGCCTGTGGCTGCTTTACACCAGTGCAGGTGTGCCATGACTGCCTACTCCTCTGGAGCTGCAGCCACTGGATGGGCTCCAGCTGCCTTCACTCACGGAGGCTGTGGCTTCTCAGCTCCCAGTCCGCAGGAGCAATGCGCTTCGCTACCTCCCGAGAAAGTTGTGAGGATGAGTGTAGTGAAAGGGTGAGGTGTCCAGGCAGCTGGCTGGAAGCATAAATACCTGGAGACAAGACAAGTCTTCGCTGAGAGTGAGGGCTTGGTGCTGATTTTGTTGCCTCCTTCATAAACTCCGTGCTGGGACGTGCCCCGTCCCCCTCCGGCAGCAGAGCCCGGGTCGCACCGCGGCAGCAGGCGCTCGGTGCCCTCCTCCTGCCCTTCCCTCTGTTCTTGCCCCCCGGCTCGGCAGCCCGGGCGCTGCCAATACTTGCAGCGTTCACCTCGGCAATTACCACCAGTCTGGTCTTTTGTATCGCCTCATTGTGCTTAATTATGCACCCCCCACACACACCATATGAGTGCTTCCACCCACTCTCACATTCTGTCTCACACATACATTCATTCTCTCATTCGGGACACATAATTTATTCATCCCAAGATGCAACTGTGTGCGTGTTATATTTAGGCTGTTTTAATGGTAGCTTTAGAAATATTTAAAAGCAGGTGAGCTTTTACACCCAAACAAAGATGGCCGGCAACGCTTACCCTAATTAAAAGCAGAAGTGTTGTGGAAAATCCCAGCCATACTCTTTCTAGACACGGTGCCTTATGCTACAGTGGGAAAAAGGTCTCTGTGGCCAGCTGGGCACTGCTCAGTTGGAAGAGTTGGCCCTGACGTCGGGGCCACCCTGCCTCCCGTGCCTGCACCCTGCTGCATGGCAAACCACAGACAAAGTAGATCTGGGGTCTCGCAGCTCCCACCAGCTTGTGAGGACACCACGGAGTGCAGTGTCCACCTCTGATACCCCCCTTGAATAGTATCTTTTAAAAGGGGGGGGAAAGTCATAGAAAAATGATTTAGTTGTTCAGAGTCTGGGAAGCAGAATAGCTTTGGGGTACTTCTATGTAGCATGGAATGAGTACAGTGCACCAACACGGTCTATGAGCTCCTGCCAGCATTAGAGTGGGCAAAAAAGGGGGAAAATAATAGTTTTTTTTCGAATTGATGTGAGGGAGGAACTGCAAAACCTTTCAGAAAATTCTCAGCCTAACAGAGGTTGAAAGGGACCTCAAAAATCATCTAATTGAAACCCTCCTGCCATGGGCAGGGACACCTTCCGCTATACCAGGTTGCTCCAAGCCCCATCCAACCTGACCTTGATAATGTCCCAGGCTGCAGCCTGTATAACTGGGGGGAAGGACATGGGCAGGACAATGGGAAGGGGGCAAAATTAGGGTCCTTCGGGTGCTTTCTTGTGTCTGCCTTGGTGCAGGCCCCTGCCAGCCTCACCATAATGCTCCTGGTGCCAGGGGAGTTCCCACAGTCCCTGGGATACAGCTCCCGACAGGAGAGGCATGCACTGCTTTGGGAGACACGTGGCATCAGGTGGAGAGCGAGGCCTCCGAAGAAAATAACGATGTCTACTTATGAACCCCGTCTTCCCCCGCTCACTGAAGTAGAAGAGGGAGAAGCACAACTCCCACACTATCATCTGTTGCTATTAGAGCTTTAGCAGCAGTAAAGTTACCTCTCCAAAAAAAAAAAAAAACCAAAACACAACAACAAAAATACCACCCTTTTAGACAGGAAACTTAGTTTTATCGCTCTTTTCAACCTTCTCAGCATTATGTTGTCCCACGTCTTGCCTGGGGAAGGTCTAAGAGGTATTTAAAGAAGGAGAAACAAAAGATGTGAAAAGGTACTAATGGTGTAAACTGTCTTGTTCTCTTTACAGGTGAAGGCTGCTTCCAAATACGTGGATGTACCCGTAAGCACAATTTAAACAACTTCTGTCATAGTAATTTGCATCGTGCTTTGGTTTATGGCATGTGTAGCAACCCACATTATGCATTAACAGCCAAGACTAATCCATGGGCCTTCACATTTCTAACATTTGAACTGGAAACAATATCTCCATGAAGTTAATAATGAGCAGTTACCCTCCTATGGAGACCTATGAGGCTGTTTAGGCAATAATTTGCAGATGGTGTCAAAAAGGTACCATATTTATGCAATTGGCTTGAATCACATTAAAAAAAAAAATGGGAGCAGTACATTCTGTTAATTCTTCATTTGGACTTGTACAAATACAGTGTAATTTCCAAACAAAAAGGTCCAGACATGTTAGAACTGAGCCAACACACATCTAACACATTAGCTAATCTATTTTATTTTTGTTCTTCTAATTTTTGGTTTATTTTACTCTTTCAGAAAATGACTTTTTTATTACTTTGGGGAAATGGTGATGAGCTAGCAACATGTGTTTGGGAAATTGTTAATGAAAATAATTTTTTCCATTTTTCTGTAATTGGTATAGGAAAACTGTACATGATCTCCTCTAATTAGACCTTGATTCATAAGGAAAAGAGCCCTTAA
Source organism: Oxyruncus cristatus (assembly GCA_013399855.1). Taxonomy (NCBI): domain Eukaryota; kingdom Metazoa; phylum Chordata; class Aves; order Passeriformes; family Cotingidae; genus Oxyruncus; species Oxyruncus cristatus. The sequence continues at coordinate 1,863,257 of VXAY01003228.1, read as the reverse complement.
CATTCTTAGACAGAGCACTTAAGTTGCCAGAAATTTACATTTAAATTGAGTTGAAGTGTAGTGTATGAATGTTGGCTGGAATAAGGGGTTACTGTAACATTTACAGGCAGAAAAATCCTGAGCAATTGCAAATTAAAAAAGATTAGATCTTAGTATACCACACCAGTTCCTGCATCCAGTTAGACTGGACAGTGGAAATATAGAATAACTAAGTTGAGTTTCATGACCTGTATGTATAATGTATATATATTTAATGTGGATGGACTGCTCTACGTGCTCTCATATGACAACACGATACATTTATCAGACAACTTGGGCCACGTCATCTGCATTTGTGTTTCCATCCCTTTAGTCCAAGGTAAACCTCGCCTACAAAATTATCATATTTTGAGCCCAGCTTGGAAAAGGCAAACTCTTGAACAGTAAGAGGTGTTGCTCTGTTTAAAATACCCCAAATGCAGAGATTGGCATCCTGGAGTAATAGAAACAAGATATTTAGAGCATAGGGAAGAAAAACTCAGAATTTATTTCTTGCCTTAAAAAATGTGGAGATCCTTCAGTTGAAATTCCTGGTTGTTTGAGTGCATCTTTAAATGCTTAGTCATCAGAAATTTGAGCACAGCACAGTAAGTAACTTCTAGAGCAAAGCATGGTCTTCTCTGAGGCCTCTGTGTTCTTGGGAAGTAATGCATCTTCAGGGAGGTGGTATCAGTAAAACACTGTGGAACCCTTTCAAGCTTTTCCAAAAGCGTTGTACCTGGGACACCCTTGTGAAGTCTGCAGCAGGAGGAGTGGAGTCTGCTCCCATCCTCAGAGTCAGAGAGATGCTCCAGTTCTTTGTGTGAAACAGAGCAGAAATCATTCATCTGCGCGATGTTTTGGTTGTTTCCCCACCTCCCCCTGGAAACGAAGCCAGGTTACAACGGCTTCCTGAGGCTTCCTTGACAGCCTCAACATTTTTAATGAAGTCAACCACGAACCCCACACAGCATCCAAACCTGTGTGGAGGCCACCCCATGGTTCACAAGCCACTGCCTTTCCAGGGGAAGGAGAAAGAAAAACATGTTTGACTAAACCATTACTTAAATCTCATTCAGTTGTTGCAATTGTCTGGGTACAAACCAATCCCTCTTGGAATGGGCACAATCGGCAGACTGAAAATTGCTTGAAAGTGTAACACTTGACTACTGCCACATTTGTGTTGTCCTCATTGTTTTTCAAATTAATACCTTGTCATTGTTGCAGTAGGCGTTAAGAAATGTCACTGCCTTCCCAAGGGCCAAGCACTGGCCCTTTGCTTGATAATTGTTTGCTTTGTATTAAAAAACTTCCTTCCTACTGCTTTCCAAACTGTCCTCATTTTCACCCTGGAAATTACACAGATGTGTTAACTAACTTCAATTTACAGCGACTGACAATCGTATCTTGCAGAGAAATGATACTCTGTGATCTGAGGTAAATCACAGTAATGGAAACTAATGACACTAGTTATTAACAAACTTACAATGTGCCATGGAAATTTAATATTTCGTGGCAGCTCTTGTAATGACTCGTGTTACAACATTTTAATGGGTTTCCTTTGAGGTAAGTTTGAATCCAATGTATCAAGCAATGTGAACTCAGACAAGATTTTTTTGAAAGTGTTTTCACATCCACCTGCTTCAGTTCTCATTTTCTTTAAAGGACTGCTGTTATCCCCAAAACCTTGTGTGCTCTTTAAAATCAGTTGAATTCTGCAGAGAGCTGTAGAGATGTGCCAGCACAGATGTCCTGCACTTTAGCAGCAGCTTAAACATTCCTGTAGACATACACTCTCTGACTTACCATTTACCCAATTTATTCTTAAAAGCAGCACTAAATTTGAGCTAAAGTCAGGGTTCTAAACACCAAAAGAAAGGTGATTTTGGAACACCTGCTGCAATACCTCCTGCAGCTGCTTTCTGCACACATCCTCACATCGTAGAAGAAGCAGCAAGACCCCAGCTCTGGCTGTTTGCTCTCTGCCTTAAGAAACCAGAGGGCTTTTGTAGAGAAGATGACACAGGAAAACAACAAATCCCCAGCCCATCTTGCAGGTTCAGTCAGTAGGTCGACAGCACCAAAGGTAGCAAAAAACATCTGAGGGTGAGTACATTGAGGAAGAGCTTTATTCCTCTGACCACCTGCGCCCCAGGCAAGAGGAGAGAAAGTGTCTGTGCATGACCCTGTGCTGCACATGGTATTTTACTGGGCACGAAGCAGCAGGAGTCAGTGTACATCAGGTAAGGAAAGAGCAAACTGCAGGAGGACAGCAGGAGATGGAGGAGAAGGAGAAGCAGCAACGAGGCTACACAGAGGAGCTGCCCCCCTGCGTGGCTATTCATGTTTTTCTCTCTCTCTCTTCTTCTCTCCTCCATGCAGAAGCCAGGAATGGATGTTGCTGATGCCTATGTGACATTTGTCCGCCACTCTCAGGATGTCCTGCGTGATAAGGTCAATGAGGAGATGTATATAGAAAGGTTATTTGATGTAAGTAAATGCCTTCTCCTCCTTGGACACCAAGCAGGAGAGACCCAAAATGTGACAAAATAAGACAGGAGGATAAGTCACATTTTGAGAAAATTTACTGGTTATAGCTTTAAAAAATAAATAAATCTTTCCTTTCTTTCTGACTAAGGCTCGTATCTGCTCTCTGCCTGCTTTTAAATCTCTACTCTAGTCTACTGTGTCTTAGTCTGTCTGTGTGTGGATTTTAAGGGAATGGCATCTTCTAAGAGAGCTCTTTACTATGTTTAAGCTTGTGGAAAATCTCTGTGTGGCAGAACATCTCAGTCATTGTTCTCACTGTTAAAATCTGAGCTGTTTTTTTGGCAGTAGCATTTGCTAAGGGCCATCTCTTCTGCACATTTTGCATTGTTTCATTGACAAGCACTCCAAACTGACAGCAAATTAAGCACACTAAATTTTAGTTTTAAAAGCTAATCAAAACAGAGCTGATTAGGAATGGACTTTGGTATTTCAGGAGGAGCATGTTGTGTCTGACACCAAAGGTAAATTTGAGACATGGTCTCCTTAATGATGGCATGGTAGGAACTGACCCATATGATCACAGCTAATTTTCTGTTGAACAAGATAAATTCATTGGACTATGAGAGAACAGTGACCTGTGATGCCCATTTGTTTTGGATTTGGATGCATGTTAACAGTATCTCTGTTTCTGTTGCTCTTGTTGCGTTTACAGCCTTTCTGTCCTTGAAGGTTTTCTGTTGACAGCCAGCCTGTAGCATTAGTGTTTCAGTCTCTTGAGGGTATTTGTCTATATTTCGATTTCTGTTTGAAGCAGCTTCTGTCCCTACTGTCCTTCCTTCCATTTCTCAGCCATGCCATTTCTCAGTTTCCTGGCTCTGGAACTCCAACAACCTTTCTCGCTTTCCTTACTCGCTCTTTTGCTTCCTCAGTGTTCAGGAAAAGCTTCTTTCTTCCCAACCAATCTCCTCCTTCACTCAATACTTCTCTTTCTGCGCATTACCTGTCCCTTAGAAACCTCTTCCTCCTTTACAATTCCCACTCTTTCTTTCCCCCATAACTTGCTGGATTAAAATGGAACTTATCTCTCATGTCAAATGTTTTATCACATTATATCAAGTGGCATGAATTAGAGTCAAATAATCTTACTGTGTACATCTACTAGCATGACCCATATCCACTGAGAATGCCTCATTCATGCACGGAGCTCAGCAGTGCCTCCTCCGGGCGCCGCGCGTGCTCGCTCCGGGGAGAGTTTGCAGCGCAAGCACCAGACGCAAATCACCCATCAAGCAGGCATGGGGAGAAAAAACAAAACATAAAACAAAAGACTGTCGCTTCCATCTGCAGCGGGCCTGCGAGTGCATTGCTCGTTTGTGTTGAAATTTATTCCATGAGCAGCTAAATTTCCAGAGCTCATCTGGACTGTTCTTTTCAATGCCCACACTGCCTTTTCCCTCATCCTTTCCCTATGATTCACAGTTGGTGTGTTTGTACCCTTTGGGCCATTATTTCCAATTTTCAAAAGGCTGTAATTAGCACAAATATTGATTTCAGTTTGATCCACTCGTGTTTGGTTTTACCAAGCCGTATTTTTATTTTAAACAAATTAACAGTTGAGATGAAAAGAAAAAAAAAATAGCAGCTCTCTTGGTGGAAAGCAAAAAGTGCAAAACCTTTCTTTCCCTCCCTGCTCTCCTCAAGTCTCCCTGGTCCATGTGGAATTAAATAATCAAGGGTAGTGTTTTTACATTGCTCTGCCTGTTTTGACCCACACTGGCTGAAGGCGGGAATTGCAGCATGTGGGAGCTGTTCCCGTTCCTCTTCCCATTCGTGTCCCCATCCCTGTTCCCCACTGCAGTGGGGTGGCGTTGGGACCCGATGCCATCGGCATGTTCGCATGTGTCTCGCGTTCGTGTGCGCCCGCGGGCGGGACGAGCTGCGGGGCTGCTGCTTCACAAGGAGGGAGTGGGATGTGCCAAGCCCTGGTCACCCGAAAATTGGAACTGTGTTTTGAGTGGCTTTGTATCGTCTTCGACAGGTTGCATCTGAAGGAGAGGGTTGCTCCTGTGGTCAGCTCCCATCATGGCTGAGGTGCCCCTGGTGGGTCAGTAGAAGCAGGTTTATGAGTACACAGGGGTCACCAGAGCCCAGACCCCATTTAAATTGGTGCTGTGTTCACCCATGTTTGGGTAAGGACAGGAGCAAATGCTTAACTGTTGTCCTGAGCTCAGACACAGCCCTGCAGCCCTTTACCCCTCTCACCAGCAAAGCACCACAGCCACGGGGTCTTTAAGCTCCTTTGGTTGTATTTTCTAAGGACATTTTAGGTACTAACAACCTTTTTAATAAGAAATAGAAGATAAATAATCAAGAGCGGTATTTATGATGTCGAGTTAGAGTTGGACCTGATTTTGTTCCCTCTTCCCCCAGTGTGGCAGGGTAACAATCCTCTTAGCTGCACAGTTTCTCCAGGCAATGAGATTATTAACGCTTTTGAGGCCGGCTCCTCCACTGGCTTAGTGCAGCAGTGCTGGCTTACCCCGGCCAAAGCTCAGTCCAGTTTAGGGTGTTGTATGATGATAGGTGCAGCAGTGGCAGTAAACAGCTTAAACCTTCCTGCAGGCAGGTCCTCTGTGCCCAGTGGGGTCACATTGGAGACACTTGTAGGATGGGGCTATGTCCCCTTTCTGCACAGTCCTGAGCAGTGCAGGAGCAGAGGTGCACAGGGCAAGGTTGTCTATCACGTTCTGTGGGGTTGGAGCTCTCCCAGGATACTTCTAATCCCCACACTTCTCTGCAATCCTGCCCTGTGCTTCCATTTATTTCCCCTTTGTTTCTTCCCAGGAGTTGAGGCTGCAGAGTGTGTTATCTCCCCACAGAAGCTGGGTTAATATGTCTTTTCTTGGCATTTGCCATAATTTCTTAGCTCAGAAACCACCTCTCTTCCCCTGCACTGCCTGCCCTGTTCGCGCCTGCAGAACAGGGCTCTGCTCTTTGGGAGATACTGGTGTTTGTGGAAGATTATGGTCATATTTCTGTGTGGTCTATGTGTTAATCCTCTTAATTCTGCAAATTAGTCAGGGTGGGTTTCCCCTGAAATACAGTGATCTTAATTTTAAAAATCTGTATTCTTGGGATCATTGAATGAACAGATTGATCGTGGAGTTCTGCTGGTAATCAAAACCTAACTAGCTTTTTGGCAGTGCTGTTTACTGCAGAGTAACATGACTTATTTACTTGGCCTGGCTCACTAATTTGATAACATTTAAAGCAAAAACACTGCAATAAGGCCCGTTGGTAGAGAGCACTGGTAACAGAAGAGTTTCAGAATAGCATCACAGCATCCCCTCCCGCTTTCCTGTGCTTCAGGATCTAAACCCTGTGATACTTTGTATGCAATGCAGAAGGATCACAAACTCTGCATAGCGCCTGATGGAAAGCAAAATTTTAACACTTTGTCTCCAGAAAGGGGGCAGAGTTGACATGCAGAATGGCACTGTTTATAGGAACAATGAGGCAGAAGCAGGTGGGTTTATCTTAAACATGGGAAAATGTCTTCAGAGTGATCTTGAGTCTTCTGACCAATCGTACAAAATCCAGGCCCCCTTTGTCTCAGGTCACTCATAGGAATTTCATAGGATCAGAGTTTATACATATGAAGGCAGTGGGAGTTTTACTTGTCAGGGTCGTGCCCTTTGGTGGGAGTTATTTATAGATCTGTGTATGTGTGTGTATCTTTACACATACCCTTAGAAACTCACAGTATAGGTTTCAACCCGTCAGAACATATGTGATCCGGAAAGTCTATGATTGACTAGTAGGTTGTGTGAATGCCAACCTTTCTTCCTCATAAATTGGTAAACCCTAATGTAAAACATAGGGAGACTATTTCCTCCCCTGCCACACCAAGCAGCACATACACAAAAGGCTCCTGAATGCTGAGTGAGCTCCCCGAGATCCTGCGAATTCCAGCATCCTGATGCAGTCCCTAAATAGCGCAGATGGCATTTTTGTCTCTGATGATTAATTCAATATCTTACCGAAAAAAAAAACCAAAAACATGCTTTTGATATGAGAGATCAAAACACCAAGAGAAGCTCCTAAGATTGCGAGGACCTAAAAAAAAAAAATTAATTTATTTTTTTCCTCCTTGTACTTCTTGAAGACACCAGCCTGAGTAGAAGATAAGGATTAAAACAGATGTGCTTAGTGCTCGTTCATCTGCTTAAATCTAGCAGTCTCTGAGATCAGTGATTAAAAAGCCATCTCTAACTTTGATGAAATCCACTGCAATGGTAATTCTGTGTCTCTGATCGCTGTCTTATGGGCCTCATGTCTGCCTAAACCGGACATAGAAAACATTTCACTGGAGATGATACATGGATTATATGGGTCAATTATACACTTAATCTGCCTTCTGGGGATTAAGTGTGCATAGATTGACCCCGCGTATTTGGCTTGTCCTTGGCAGTTATCAGATCAGGAAGGTTGCCTTTACCAAAAAGTCTGGTAAGAACTTAATCACGCAGTGATACAGCCCGCCGAGGTGGCAGCAGTCACCGTGCTTTTTGCAGAAGGCAGTTCTACCACTTCACTGTCACTGTGAGCGTTCAGCTCCCTGGGTCTGTGTCACAGCCGGGATACCAGACGGAGTATTTTCTCCTGAAATGAGAAGCGAACTCGTTCTTCCCTGCAGGACAGAGACGGCTTTTAGTCTTGGTGGCAGCGTGGGATCAGCAGGGTCCAGCAGGTGTAGCAGGGAGGGCAGTGGGGAAACCAGGGTTTGCTCTGCCCTGTGCTGTCCTCGGTGCAGAGGAACAGTCACCCCAGGTCCACTTCCACGAGCGAAGGAGAATCCATGGCTCATCAGTTAGAGGAGCCAGCATCTTCTTCCCACCAACTTCAGGGAGGCACAAGCCCTTGGCTGAGACTGCAGCACCAAGTCCCATCCCTCAGGGTCAGCTCAGTTGGATTTTTAGGAAGCCCCAGTGATATCCAAAGGCTGATGTTGCATCTGGTGGATTTTGATGGATTTTGATGGATTTCCTTCCATCAGCCAGGAGCCCAGCAGGAGTGCAGGGCCTGAGGATATGGTGCAGGACTGTCCTCATGTTTTCGAAGCCCTTGCTGGTAACTGACTTCTCAATATCAGAGACAGCGAGTAATAACACTGTGTGAGTCGCAGACTTCAGCAAAATCCTTATACAAATTTCTGGGAGCCTGAGTGAGTACTTGTCACTGGTTTACTGCAGGACCCACAGGCAGTTCAGCGTATGTTTCAGTACCTACAAATTTGGAGCCTGATATCACACCTGAGTATATTGAAAAAATACAAAACACAGCTAGATCAGTTAACTCAGCAAGTCCTCTGCAGACACTGAAGCATTAGTTTAGTCTTAAAATCAAAGCTTTTGCCCTCAGCAGGGTTACCCACTCGAATTTTGGCAGCTCCTTCAAGGCGTGCTTGCAGGATCATGGCATTTCTTGCTGGAGCACAAGCCTTGCATGGCACAATCAAATGCCAAAAGAAAGCCCTTCTCACCCTCCCTTCTCCTCCTCGAACTCAAAAGCCTGGTCGTGAGTCAGTGGAACTACTCACTGTGCGTTAGAATTACTCACAGGAGGACGGGTTGCAGGATCAGGGGAAGAACGGATATCAGGCTGTGCGCCGGGCTCCCATCTCGTATCTGCTTGTAGCCTCACTCACCGCTCTCTCTTAGACAGACAACAACCTGTTTCCCTCCTACGCAGCGAGACTGCTCATTAGGGCACTAACTCTCTCCCACTCCCATCCTGATATGGCCTCCATGGAGCTATTTCTTCTGCGTTGTTTTTTGCTTTTTTTTTTTTTTCTTCCCTCTTCCCCCTTCCCGAGTGAGTTGTGAAATGAAGACAATTAGGCAGATTGATCTCGAGGAAGTGCAGCTTGCTTTTCCCTCCCTGTGCATCTTTGGAGGAGCCGGAGCCACGCAACTTTCACTGCACTTGGCTGGCTCAGCAGGGATTGGACCCGGACCTGGAACTGATTCAACAGCAGGGACCTTTGCTGGGAAAAAAAATAGAGTTGTGATGCCAGTTACCAGTATATCTTCTAGGGGGTCAAATTATCCTTGTTCTGAGGGGGCATAGAGTGCACTGTCCTTCTACAGCCTCTTTTCCTCCCCATGTGCCCTCTTGGAGCCACACAGGAGCAGAGAGAGGAGCTTAGCGTGGACACTGCTCCTCATCCTGTTATACTCCCATCCATGAACTTCACACGGCTCCAAGCATGCACTGGCATGTGGCCTCCCGCCTCCCTGGCTTCCCCTCAGCAAGGCTTCTTTTCTGAAGTGCTCATCTAAGTAGGCTCCATTTAATTTATTTTAGGGAGAGTCTTAATAAAATAAGTCCTAGATCTGTCACTGGATTTTACATGCTTGTAAGGGTTTTTTTTTTCCCTCCTAAATGTCTTTATCAGAACAGCTTTTCATGTTCCAGTAGACATTTGGTTGAAGACAGTTAATTTGATTTCTTTTCCAGAGGAGATTTTCCATTAATCATTCTAAGAAGGCAGACTGATTGCTCTGTTACGTTAAGGTCAGCATAGGCTTGCTAACATCATCCGCACCGTGCTTTTGAGCGTCAGAGATTTGTGTTTTGGGGCCAGCCCTGAGTGAAAGATCATTTTATTTCCTGGTAGATATGAGAGGCCAAAGAGGTTTTGGGGAAGAGAGAGCATGACATCCTCCATCCAGAGAGAGTCTTTTTTCTGAGCAGCCTCTCTGCTCCCTGACCAGGGGCTCTCTGCATGTTTATAACTGTGTAAGAGTTAACACGGTGTCCTCCACGAGCTGCAGCCGCCTTCCAGCTTCCTTTAAGAAGCTGTAGCTAACTGGAGCTCCAGTCCTGTGGGCCATCGGGGAGGAGAGCCCGGAGGAGCTGGTGTTGCCCGTGAACCCCAGCCCACGCGGGTCCCAGCTGCGTCCGGGGGTGCGAGGGGCGTGGGAAGGGCCGGGATGCGGGATGCGCGCAGGTGTGCGGGGCTGACCCCGCAGCCCGCGGGGCACGGCTGCGGCGGGGCCGAGCCCCCGCTGCCGGCGGCTTTGCTCCCTCCCTCCGGGCTCTGCAAAGGGCCTTTGCCCTAAGAAAGTCGCGGTGCGCACAGGGGTGAGCCAACGGCCCCGGCCCGGACAATGACGAATTGTCTGATTTCCAGCAGCGCCTTCAATCCCTCTTTTCCTTTTCTCCGCCTGCGGCCCAGCCCCACACAATTGCTGCCGCTGCCTGCGCCAGCCAGCGGTGCGTGCCAGATTAGCCGTCCCAGGTCACTTCGTTTCTCTTGATCTGCGGCTCTTTCCTTTCCCAGTGCTCCCTTAAACCTCGCCCTGGATGTATGATATCAGCATTCAAAAATGCTTAGCAGGACTCGGGCAGGGAGCGCGCTGTATCCGGTGTGTAACCCCAGGAATGATACCAGGGGAGCTGCTCCCTCCTGCACTCAGGATCGAGGTATCCAGGCAGCCCATAGCTACTCTTTTTTGGAATTTGAAGGCTATGAAAGAGGCTAAAGTTTATCAAGTCCCACTTCATGACAGCTTCCAGTTCAAGCGGATAACAAGTAGAATGGAAGTATTCCCTAGCATGCATCGCTGTATTGCATCTTATTGAGCAACTCTGCAGCCAGTTCTACCGTAGCTGCCTCGCACTAACAGGGCCCTGGAATCAGGACAGAAAAATAGCAGCACTTTGTGTGGATATTGTATTTTACTAGGCTGCTTTATATAGAAACTCAGATTTTAACGTGACAACTTCATCTCTTTTTTGAAAAATGGAAATAAGCAGGGAATATTTTATAGGTTAAAAAAAGTATTTCAGGACAAACATCCATACAGGAGTGGTTTTGTGTGTGCGCGCCTTCAGAGGTTTTTATGCAGAGGCTCTTCCATTTAGGAAAAGCGAGGTCTGCAAAATCCTGCAAAGCAGCAGGGCTTTGTGGGTTCAATTTTGCAGTTCCCAGTGAGTGCTGTGCACTTTGCTGAACTGTATCTGCAGTGAAGGAGAGAGGGCCCAGCACCCAGAGCCCACCTGAGGTGCACCCAGAGCCCACCTGAGGTGTACCCAGGCACCAAGGGTTCAGCCCTGTGTGTGCAGGGACACGGGATGTTCTGTGCCATCACAGCCTGGAAAGGCAGAGTCTTCCAGCTCAGGGGTGCACGTATCCAGGACAGGCTTTACCTGTTACCTGAAAGACAGTGTTTTCTGGAGATGCATAACTCAGCGTGTAAACAGGATTGGGGCTGCCCAGCCTCTCAGGGGAAAGGAGGCACCCGCTGAGGTGCTCAGCCTGCAAACCTAGCAGGTTTAAATATGGGGTGTCCCTGGTTTGAGGACATTGTGGATGAGAGAGAAGTTGGACGTGCTGCCAGAACCAATGGCAGTGGGCTTCCTTCCCAGATTACTGTGAGCATTGACTCCCACATCGCTCCTGCACCCTGTGGGTCTCCCTCGCAGGTTTCTCTGCCTGCTGCCCTCCATCCAGCCCCAACCAGCGTGTGGCTCAGGGGGGTCTGTCCTCCTCAGAGTGAGTGTAGCAGCTTGTGGATGGTTTGGATTCAGAGATGGTCTGTGCATGGTCTGGCATCTGTGTTTGCTCACCACAAACCTGGCTGAGACCAGGGCATCCCCAACTGTAGGAGCAGGAAGCAGGGAGCCAGCATTGCAGTAACTGTTTTCACGAGATCCTTCCCTGAGCATAAGGCTCAGGGAGTCATTGGTACATCCACCCATCGCCTCTGCCAGGGGTGTGAGTGTGTGGCTCTTGGCTAGGCAGAGACTTTGGTGTCTGGCTGTCAGAGCAGACCACCCTGATGAACAGCTCAGAACACCTGAATAAGCACGAGACGTCATATCCCCAGCAGCAGATTTGTTCCTCCCCCAGTGAGGGAGCGGTACCATTGCAGGTCCCTCCCTGGCTGTGTCCCTGCCATGGGAAGCCTTTGCTGGTGTGGTGAGAGCACGTGGATCACTTGCAAAGCCACTGAGGGTTGGTGTAAACAAACCTGCACCCACCACGGCAGGTGGAGTTGCAGCTGCACAGAACGCGTGTAGGTGTTGGAGGTTTGTGCAGCACCGAGAGCGGGGCGTGTTAGGGATGAGCTTTCTGGGCGTGTGAGTCTGCTGGGGACCTTGGCCCCACTGACACAAAAGATGCCGATCCTCCTTGTCCTCTCTGAAAAGGAATAAAATTATTTGGGGTTTAAGAGCAGAGAGAGATCTGCAGCGAGGAGCATGCAGGATGGGCTGTGCCCCTTTGGAGGGCAGGGAATTTGTGTGAATCCACCAGCACACAACGTACCCACTGGGACCCCTGTGCCTCCCTCCCATTAACACCTGTGGCACCGACCTGCCGAGCCCCGCTGGGTCCAACTTCCAGCCAATTAAGGGTGACGCAGCAGCCTGAGCACACCCTGATGCCGAGATCCCCAAACAGTGGGTGATCTCAGGTGCCATATGTACTGCAAAAAGCGTGCGGCACCTCCACACGCCGGGGTCTGCGCTGCTGCCTGCGCTCTGGATGCTCTTCCCTGCTGGAAGGCAGAGCTCTAACGCGATTCAAAGTTGTTTTGGGGTTTATTTTTGGGAAGAGGGGGGAAAAAAATAATGTAATTCGGTGATGCCATTTGCATCCCAGACAGGTGATGAGTCGCTCTGGCTAGCAGCTTAACCCTATTAGGCAACTTTGGGACTGTGACTTTATTAAATAATAATACAAATTATTTGAATATCAAGGCTCTGACTTTTTAACCTCCTTGTATACGTTGTCAATGCGAAAGAAATTTTGTGGTTAAGGAATATAAAATAGAGTAAAAGGCATCCAGAAATCACAGCTCTGGGGTGGATGTGTAAGAACACGCTGTGTGTACTTGCAGTGATAGCATTATAGTGGTAAAAAAAAAATCCTGGGAAAAAAACCTGCAGCCGTTTACTTCAGTAATAGCTCAGTGCAAGTGTGACCTGGGAGACTCCAAACAGATTCATGAGGCTTTCAGAGAATAAAATAATAAATTTTATTAAAAAAAAAAAAAAAAGACCCCTGAGGCTTCAGGGGATTTTTATCAAATTGCTAGCACTTTGCTGGATCTGTAGAATTTAATGTGGACTTTCCTAGAGAGGTTTAATTCGGAAAATGAAGGTCACGTTGCCTGCTGTGAGGACAGCTCACCCAGAGCCCTGCAGAGCACGGCCAGCGGAGGGTTCGCCCGCACGGGCGAGGTGCAGGCGTGGAGTGGAGCCCACGGTTCGGCAGAGGGGTCACGGATCCCAAACGCTGCGGGTTTGTGCGCGCTGCTCCTGCACACACCAACCCAAAGACCCTGCAGAGAAGTTAAATTAGCACGCTGCAATCTGTTACCAAAACTTAGGTTTATTTTCTGAAAGATACTTTCCCAAGGGTGTGAATTTGGGGGGGGGGGAGGAATTACTTTTCTGAAGCAAACTGAGGGCTGCCTGAAGCCCTCCCGGTGCTCTGCCCTTGTGTGCTCCCTAGAGCTACAGCGACAGACCTACTTTTGATGTCGGCTTTTGCATACCTAACTTAAAGAATTATGTGCAGTAGAAAAGCTGCCTAATGACCGGACAGCGTTATTATCTGGCGTGCGGCAGCGTAGCAGGACAATAACTATTTATTTACTCTTTGTGGATAATGTTCTGTTATTTTCTAGTCTTTGGCAATAGCAAGAGAGCATCTGATATATACAATATTGGTGTGTATCCAATTGTTTGTGAACATCCCAAGTTTTGAAACATGGTTGTAAGAGAGGAATATAAGCTTAAGCTTGAAAGGCTAAAAAGCAGAAAGCCCCACACGTAAATGCTATTATGCACTTAATGAGGCAGGGTTTAAAAAAAAAAAAAAATCAGCCACACAAGTTGGTTTTATCAAAGAAAATGTATAAATAACAACCAGTGATTCAAAGTGCCTCACAAAGGGAAAAGCAGGGACGGGAAGCTAGCACTTCACTTGTGGCATTCAGATAATAGTATTTACTACACTAATCTTTTGGGCTTAGCAATTGACAATCAATATATTATTATCAACAAGCGTTAACGCAAACAAAAAAGCTTCTATTTCTTTTTTAACCGTGTTTCCCTAAGTCCCTTAAATTTAATTAAAACCGGACAGCTCTCCTTCTAGTACAAATTAGACTTAAAATCATATTAAATATTTGTTCTACGGGAAAACAAAAGTGTCAGCTTGTGCTACCAGGTTTGGCTGCTTCTTTTCTCCTTCTTCTTTTTTTTTT
>VXAY01003228.1:1829034-1849460 GCA_013399855.1 Oxyruncus cristatus | reverse complement strand
AGGTTTGGCTTTTTTTTTTCTCCTTTTTTTTTTTTTTTTTTTTTTTTTTTTTTTTTACACACAGAGGGGGAAAAAAAAAAATACCAGCTACTCGAAGTTAAAATAAAGTCTCTCTCCCTCCCTCCCCGTCTCCCAAGACTACTGTCTATAACATGTTGTTCCTTATAGAAAGTGGGATATGGTGGCATTTGCTTGATTAACTTGCTCGACAAAAGTGACAGCTGCTGTGGGTGCATGTAGCTAAGCTGCACAGCGCAGTTCCGCCTTTGTACATCTGTCAGCAAAAAAGGAGGAATAAAGAGTGAAAAGAGACAAATTGGTCCCAAAAGGCAATCCATTCAACTCAGGAGGTTTGCTCTATTCAAGCACTCGCTGGGAATCTCAAGTGCTAGGTAGCTTATTCAATTTCATTCATTCTTTAGAATGAGCCCACAAGTGTTTAATTTCTTATTCTGTTGAATAAAAGGGGGAGCTTTTTTTTTTTTATTGGAAGCATTAATTGTAAGACTAGCTGATCAATGCCTGCGATATTAACTCATTGCTTATTTTATGGTTAGCTCTGTGCTCCAAGAGCCTCAGCCACTAAACTTCATTTCTCTAACATGGGCAATATCACACCGATTTCTCTGCTTCTGGAAAACCCGGGCACTCATGGTGCACTCGGTCACCTGAGCCTTGGCCCCTGCCCGGCTTGGGGGAACGGTCCAAATCCTTGGCAGGTGTAAATCCAAAGAGTCGCTGGGTCATTATTGATGCCACCCATGGCTGCGACCGGGACACAACCGAGCCAGATGCTCTTTGCCTGGGGGTTCAGCCCTGAGCCCACTGCAGGTTTGGCCCTCTGTGCTGGAGGAGGGCTTGTAGCTGCAAATGCTGAGCTGCCTTTGGGTGGCTCTTTGGTCCCTGGTGAAGGGCAGAGGAAGGGGAGTCCATCAGGAGGGCTCTGAGGAGTAAATACCCAGCACAGAGGATGGATTTTGTTGAGTAGTGGGAAGAAAAGATGATGAATGTGTGGGATGTGGTTTGCTGCATGGGTAGTTGTCTGCCTGCCATCCAGAAAAGAGATGAGAGATATGCCTCTTCCTTCTCCATCGTGTGGCAAAGGTCCATCCCTGTCTCCTCATCGACACTAGGGCCCAGAATGAGTGTGTGCCTGAGGGACAGTTGCTCTTTGCCCACTTCAGCTCTGCCATGTCCTGCTCCAGAACCACCACCATGTATCTTAAGCTTTTCAGATACATTTGTGTCACCAAGGCCCTGTCCCTGCTCTTCCCCCACTCTCCTGACTGTGGGTCAGCCTGGGGGACAGCCCATCTATTTTTGCAGCAAGACAAAACCCAGGTTTCCAGAACAGCCTGAAAAATAGCTGGGACTCAGCTCCAGCGGCCTGGCAGAGACTTCAGTAGCACTGGCTGGGAACAGGGCAAGAGGCACACTGCATCCCACCTCTGCTTATCCCCATCCAGCACGCTGTCAGAACCGGCCTTTGTAGGAGGCTCTCAAACTGGGATCTCGGATAATGCTGTGTACATTCAGACTTCTGGGAACATCTCTTTATTTTTGGTAGACAAGAATAGGAGCTGCACTGATCTCTATGCTTCATGTTTGCCATCTTTACTAAGTTTTTGGAACTGTCTGGGATCAACAGCGGAAGACACATTGGGGGAAGGTGGAGAGGAGCGCTTTGGTGGCCACAGAAGACTGAAGGGACAAGAGTGATCCTTCCATGACTGCCACGGAGCAGCCTGGCCTTTGGGCTGCAGCCAGCTCTGGTGCAATTACAGGCTGTGCTTAGAGGGCACTCCGGGGGCGAAGGCAGGAGTGCAGGCAGCACCCAGGCTCTGCTCCCCTTCTACGAGCAAGTCTTCCCACAACGCTGGCAGCTGTGTACATAAGGCTGGTTCCCGGACAACACCTCCGTGTGCTGCTGTGGCTGCATCCCCACCTTCCCTGTGGAGAGGACACCTGCCAAGGGGGGTGGCTGCCGTGAATGCATGTGACAACACCAAAGACCCAATTTGATCTCAGAGCTGCCCAGGGTGGGGATGGACATGGCTCTGTGGGCTGTCACCTACTGTCAGCAGTTTTAAATCAGCACAGCCCCACTGTGCCTTCCACCAGCCGAGCTTCTGGCCCATTGGATGGGGACACAAATGCCGGAAACAGAGTTGGTACTTTTTCTTTTTTTTTNTTTTTTTTTTTTTTTTCTTTTTTCCCCTGGCTGATCAGGTCCCTTTGAGTGAGGGCTGGTTGCCAGAGAGCAGGTTCAGTTTTCCATTGGGAAGTAAGACTCACATTCAGCTTTTTCCTCTCTCCCTTCCTGCCTCTGTGGTCCCCTCGCTCCACGCTGGCCAACTCGGGGACACTGCAGAGGCGGCTGCCCAGCATCCAGTCCCTCGTCTTTGGAACACCTTGAATTCAAGGGTTCATTTCAAAGCTGCCTTTCAGCATTTCAAAACAAGCCAGTGTCCCGGACAAAGAGAGGGAGCCAGCCGGCATTCGGAGCCTCCTTGTGCAGTGTGTGTCACAGTTTTAAATAGATTTGCCCTGCTTGGATTGGTTCTGGTTGGAAAGAGAGTACTGAAATGAGAGGTCATAGGGGAGAGTTACTATGGTAATTGAGTAGTATCACCAGTAGTTTTGCTCTTATGAGCATTAAAGCACATAATAATAGACAAACAACAGTGGTTAAAGCAAGCAGGTAGGATTACTATGTTCTTTTGTCAGAAGTATATAATGTCTTGTAGTCAGTTTTAAAGACTTCTCAACCCCCAAATCCACCCAGCAGTCACCTGCTGAGTAATTTTGTATGCCTAATCTCTAGCCCTTAACTACAAGCTTTCTGCTAATTTGAGGCAAATGGGTATTTTTGACACTAAATAGGGCAGTAAAGAATCCCTGACCTAGAAAAACTCCATTCCAAGGCACTGAGAGCAGAAAAATATTCTTTCAGCATCCTTGTGAGACCTTTGGAATGACATAAAATAGCTTTGACTAAACTGTGCTGCAGCCTTCGATTAATGGTTTGCAGAAACTTGCTGAACATCCCTACTACAACTTCCCCCATAAAACTTGTCACTTCAGATTGCCATCAGCCACCACAACAATAATCATTTCATGCCTATTGCTAATTGCAAGCACAGCTGAGGCTCAGCGGGGTGCTCTTGCACAGTCCCAGGCCTTTATACCAGCCTCAATCTGTTGTATGGCACTTGTTCACACACAAAAAAACTACCAGTAAAGGCAGAAAGAGGCAGAGTCACAGGTTCCTTGTAATCCCTCTGCTACCCTGCTGACAACCCAGCCCTATAAGCATTCCTGGTTTTGTCCCACTCTTTACAAAAGCTGAAGTGACCTTAAGCTACTAGTATGTAAGCTTTTGAATGAAGAATACAGCTCCTTCAGGTGCCTTAAGAAGCAGTGTTGCATCTGGCTTACGAGATTCTGTTTGCAGCACCCCTGGAGTGAGCTGTGGCTTCCTGTAACATGTAAAATATGAGTGTGAACTCAAGGTTCATGGCAAGGAACAGGAGGTCATGCTTCCATTCAGCTCACACCAAAGAAGACGGGGGTTTGCAGATGTTCCTGGGTATGTGTAATGACACCACCTCCCCAAAAGCACAGGAGCCCAGCATAGGGCTGATTTTTTATAAAATGTGCCACACTCTGTGTGTTAGTTGCAGATTTATTCATATCAATTTTTGAAATGTATGTATTCAGAGACAAACTTGCTATTTCAGCAACTTATTGATCATGCTTTTGCATTCAAAAAAAAAAAGGGGAACAAGGAAGCTTATTGCTTGAGCTGGCTGGGGTGTTGGATGGGCAGTCATGGAAGTCCACCCCTTGGCATGCTCCAGCTCCTCTAATGTCCATCCTGGAGCACCCCAGCTAGTCCATGGCCTACCTGATCTACCCAGGCTAGCACGCAACAGTGAGGGTCACTGTGACATACAGAAGGAGAACTGGAAAACTAACTTGAAAGAGGGACTGAATTCCTGGCCATGCAATTACATGTCTGCTTGCTGTGCCTGGGCTCTGAGGGCACCCAAAGAGCATCTGCATTTCCTCTGCTGTGAGCAGGGTCATGGTGTGCAGCAGCAGCAATGGGGGCTGTGGTTTGCCTCTGCCAGAGATCTGCTCCCTTCCCTGCTGACGTCCCAGTGGATGTGTGGTATCCACCATGCATCCACCAGGACACAGCCTCCACAGCTTTCCTCATGCTGTGCTCCCAGACTGAGTGTGTTTTCCTCCAGGCGACAGACAGGGATGCCAGTTCGCACCAGTAATGTGGGGTTTGGTCCACAACCATCAATAAGGTCTGCTCGTTCTTCACAACCAGGTGTGAGGAGTTCTCAGAAAATATATTTATACAATTTACTTTGGTGTGGCCATGCCACAGCTGTGCTGGGGCTCCAGAAATGTGTCTGAAATGTGCTGCAGCCACATGGCAAGGCCCCAAAGTTCAGTATTCGGGCTGTGACCTCTGCATCTCATCTATGGGGACAAGCCATAAGGCTGGAGCTGGATCCCGAAGGAACCCTGTGTCCCTGGCATGTACCCCACTGCCCTTGAGGGAATGGCAGACCCCCCCAAGGAGAGCGAGGGTGGCCGGTGTCCCCACAGGACCACCCTGTGCTCTTTTGTCTGAGATGATCACGTTTCTCTTTGGGAGCATTTGGCTTTGTTTTTGTTTTTTTAATAATATAATCATATGCAAATGTTATCTTCTTTGGTAGGTTAGTCATGAATCAGAGGGCTTGTGCGTCTTATAGCACATCAACACTAGTGATAGCTAAAGGGAACATTTAATTTATGGGCTAACTTATTTTTATGAATATGCAGGGCTTAAATTCAGCAGTTGGTGTGTGCTCTATGAAGTGACGTGACGGTTTTGTGTATCAAGATCAATGAATTAGACTTTGTCTTTTTCTCATAAAGCAGAAAGTCTTTGGAGTAACTTGGCTTTGAGAAAAGAGAGCTCCTTTCATGCAGCCGAGCAGTGTGCCTGGCTGAGCCCTTGTCAGGCAGTGCTCAAGAGGAGAAGGGTGTGATTCAGATTTGGCTCCGAGGAGTTTGCATCTCCCCAGAATCCAACATGTTGAAGTGCCTACCAGGAACACAGAGAAATGTTTTGCTTACTCTGAAGGTCTCATAGCAGCAAAGCCACCTTGCCGTAACCCCAGGGCAGAGGTTATAATTTCTGTTTGGGATCTGCACAGCTGTGTAGGCGTGTGTGGAGTGGGACAGACAGAAATGGCAGGACCTGCCCCTGCTGGGGATGTCTCATCTCATGAGGAGGTGACATGAACACCCGGCAGATCGTTGTGTGGAAGACGAGAGGCGGCAGTGGAGGGGCGAGGGCGTGCACGTGTAACATACGGTCGCTCCTTTCCCCTCTGGGTTTTGATGTAAAGAGGTGGCAGAAGGAGGCGTTTGGGTGACCTGGGCATCCATGTGCCAGCGCAGCCCCAGATCACACCTAGTCTCACCCAAGAGCACTGCTCAGTTAAGCACACTGATGGCAGAAAAGCGGCACTGTGAACGTTAATGATTTCTCTGTTTTGCCCACGTGGACCTGCAGCATTTCAAGGCACCTCAGGCAGATCCCCCAGTGGCAGCAGCTGCTCTGTGCCATCACCAGTTGACTGCTGGCTGTCCTGGGTTGAAGCACTGAGGGTTTTCTGGGCATATCCAGGAGGGATTCAAAGGTATGAAGCCCCACCAGATCTTCATGTCTCCTGTGCTGGTCAGGCACAGAAATAGAAGTATGGGAGCATCTTTGTTGAAGTCAGGGGGAAAACTCTTCCCGTGCAGCATGTCTAACCTCTGCTCTCTATTCCTGGTGAAGGGTGCCAGCTCCGATGTGTGTTGCCATACAGTTCAGGGATGTGCACTGAGCCCACATTTCTGTGATGCTGGGCTGGTTTAGCTTAGGCTCGTTGGTTTGCTTTGGTGAGCCTCGTGCCAGCTTGTGGGTGCCAGTGTTGAAGGGTGGAGGGTAACAAATCACAATTACAGCATTGTGTTCAGGTGTCTCCATTCACCTGCTGAACCAGCAGCTTCTACAACCAGTGGGATGAGAGCATGTTTCTGTGTCAGAGACCCCCACCCGAAGGTGCAGTGAGGGAGGTAGTAATACCTGCATTGGACTGGGAAGGAACTGCATCCCACACTACCCTGGATGCTGCTCAATCAGGATTTTCATAAACTGGTCTGGTGGGGTTTCTTGAGTATTTTTAACTGTTTCTAGATTAATTGCCGCTGGTCTGCAGTATAGGTTTTAATCTCTGTGTGTAAGAGAGATCACGAGAAGGGCGCGACTGTGCATACAGAGGCGTGATGGGTTTCTGTCTGCAGCCCGCTTTGTAACCAACCCTTGTGCTGAGAGCCACGGGGAGGTTTTTGTGATTTCCCCCCCCCCCAGCCCCTGCTTTTCCTTCTCTCAAGGGCTCGCTGCTCGTCTGTGTGGCGTCAGACGTGCCATGTCAGCCCTGCGTGAGCAGGGCGCTGATCCACAGCCCACCGGAGACTTCCTGCACTGCAGGAACGGCAGGCTGCTGCCACACTGCTGCAAGCCTTTTTCACAGACAAGCAGCAAAATTTTCAGCCCCTGGAGAGGCCCTGTGAGTTTAGCAGCTTGAAACAAGCTCATTTCTTTGCTGCTTTTCCATTTTTCATAATTGTGAGGGTGAAACCAAAGCATTTCCCACACAGCCTGGACAAGCACCCGTAGGTGCTTACACCAGCATTCTGCCCCCCAGCCAACCCTTGCCCCACGGGAGCCTCCCCTCTGCTCACCCTCAGGGAACCAGACTCGCCCTGTAGCTGTTTGTGGTTGAATTTGAAGATGGTAAGTAGCTTGAGTGTGGGACTGACACACTTAAATGCAGGATTGTGCTCTCGCAGTGGGGGGAAACAGGTTAAAACATGGCTTAAGCCAAACGCATACCACCGCTGGTAAATGCCATCAGTGGCAAAATCAGATTGCAAAATCAGATTACAAAATGTTGCAGCATTACTGGCGGTCTATTAAGTTTGTCGCTAATATTATTAAAATTCAAAAGCTCTGCATGGAAATTCTGTGTAAAAGCAGATGCCTGTCTCCCCTCTAAGCGTGTGGCACCCCACGAGCAGGCTGGCTGGTGGGGAAGGTCGGCGTGACGGGGTGCTGGGGGCAGCCCCGCCGTGGTGGCTGGAGAAGTCCTGTCTCTCTTGCAGCAATGGTACACCAGCTCGATGAATGTCGTCTGCACCTGGCTGACAGACCGCATGGACCTGCAGCTCCACATCTACCAACTGAAAACTCTCATTAGGATAGTAAAGGTGATCACCCCGCGTGTTTCCCCCTTGCTGCTGGGAGGAGCGTGTGTGCGTGCCTGCATGTGTGGCATGTTGTCTTAGGCACACTGTCACCCGCAAATAAATTAAGCCTTTCTTTAAAATTCTTTAAAGGAATTAAGGTAGTTGTGTCTGTGGCATGTAGCACAGGGTAAATGGGAAGGTGAAATGCATAGCAATGCAAAATACAGGTGTGCAGGTAAGAATAAAGCAACTCCTCGCACAAAAAAAAAAATATAAAATAAACTCTCTTGCTATCTGACCCTACCTGTAAAGTAAGTGCACTGAAATTAGCCTTTCTGGGGACAAACCCGCTGATCACACCAATGAACTCAGGTGTTAAAATGGGTTAAATCAACGCAAAAGTTTTTAACACTGTTTTACTAGAAACATTTAAGCCCAGCCACGGCTTGTGACTATTGTCAGAATTCAAATGAGATTGTTCTCATAGTTAATGGAAGTTGTTTCTTTTACAATGACTATATATAATCAACTCTTAAGAGATCACAAAGGTGAGATAACATACCCTGAAAGTAGCATTTTTTTTTCCTTAAGGGCACGTGTATGTGTATATGTGTGTGTGCGTGCCTTGGACTGATGATAATTATTTCAGTGTGAAATCACAGTGGTTTACATGAAATAATAAGATCACAGAAGGGGGTAAATATATTTTTGATCATTTTAGGTTCTATCAAATGCTTTTTGGTCTAGTATTTTATAATGTTTATGGTCTTGTGTGCAGTGAACACATTGAAGGCATGAATAAATTAAAACTGAGATGTATTAAATGTGCTTTTCATAACTGAAAACAACAGGCACAGACAAATTATTTCTACTTGTCAGCTAGCTGAGGAAAGCTTTCTTCCTTGTGCTTTATTTATACCAATATTACATTCAGAAGCAGCTACAACAGACCCAAGGACTTTCTGAAATAGCAGAACAGTAAATAGTTTCCACACAGAGCACGGAGCACAATTAAATGAACAACGAGACCAGAGTTTTGTCTCACAGAGTCGAAAAGTTTATAAGCATAAATTCAAATGAGAGATGTTAATTGTAATAACAAGGGAAATAACGGGAACTATGGAACTGCAACTCCCAATCTGAGGTGAAAAAAGAGAGATTTAAGAAACACGTGCCGTGTGCTTATATTTATACTTCAATAATTTCCTCCAGTATCCTGGACTTAGTTTATTTAATCCCTACACTGTAGGTAGGATTGTTTAATACGGAGCATTCCGGGAACGTGTAATCACGTCTGCGGTTATGGGCGATAAGCGTTCTGCTGCATGAGGGAGAATAACTGACGTTACAGGCAGGAGCAAGGGAAGTTAGCTGGAGCAGAGCCCTCATCTCTTGCTCTGATGCCTCTTTAGACCCCGGCCTCCCCTATGCAAAGCTGCCCTGAGCAGCCCCGCACGTCCCTGCTTTGAAGCCACCCAGCCCGACCACCCTGCAAGGCCATGAAGGCAGGGCTGGAGTCACAGAGCTGTAATTTTTTTGGCCAAGGCACCCTAACTGCCATGGCAAAGTGGTGGCCAGCAGAGATGCTTCTGTGGCCTCTGCACTGTCTGGGGTGATGCAAAATGTCCCTGGGGCTGGGATTTCCCGGCGTCTCAGCCTCTTCCGTTAGCAGGGAAGAGGGAGGGCCTGGCCCCTGAAGCAAAGCAGGGGAGCCAGTGTGGGCCCTGACCTCTCCCTGTTGTCTCCTTCCTCCGCGCCTCTCCCTGCTTTAGAAAACATACCGGGATTTCCGATTGCAAGGCGTGCTGGACTCCACCTTGAACAGCAAAACCTACGAGACGATCCGGAACCGGCTGACGGTAGAGGAGGCCACGGCGTCGGTCAGCGAAGGCGGAGGGCTCCAGGGGATCACCATGAAGGACAGCGATGAGGAAGATGAAGAGGACGACTAGGGAGGCTGGGGGTCGCCTGGTATCCGTGCATGTACCTCGTCTGTAACTCAGTTAGCCACATTAGGAATTTTTATGTCAGCTCTCAATGCCCATGAGAAGTTTACCAATACAAATGCCATGTTAGCTGTGTGGTAATAAGATTAGCACCTCTCTTTGATTCATCAGTTTCCTAATTTCATATCTATATGTTCATAAGCAATATGGAGCACCATTGTTTAATACTGTTAATGGAAAAACTACATAGAAAACATGCTAGGTGTGTCCCTGTTATTAAAGTTTAAACGATGCTTCATTAATGTACTGTATATACATTGATGGTAAATTGTTGTGAAGATGAGTGACTCGAGTCCTTTCATTTCTTTGTTTCTCTTCTGTGGATGCCAACTGCTTAAAATTAATAAAAAAACAGCTTTGTTTTTAAAAGAAGAACCAGGCAATTACAAATGATTTTTTGTTCTCTCTGTTCATTTGAAAACCAGAAAACAAACAAACCCAGACAGCCGTTTGAATCATTCTGCATCCTTGTTAATGTACCAGGCTCTTCCCTTCAATATGCAGTTAACTCCATAGAGGCTACATCCCAGAGGATTAGTCATTCTAATTGCCACACCAGATTAATCCTATCATTATGGATATATCATGCCACATTACAAGTCCAAAGCAGTTGTTTTATGTTGACATTTGCTCCTCTAAATGTTACATTTTTGTTTAAATTTCAAATAACGGTGTATGTACAAAGACAACTTTAATTACAATCTTAGACTATACAAATGTGTTTATAATAATATATTGAATATTTATTTCGGTAGATTGTAACCATAATTTACAATTCCTCTGTTTCACAATGGTTTTTATATATGTCATGTACATTGCATTTTGACCAGTAACTGCATGTCCATCAGTCCCTTCTCCAGAGCTTTTACTTTCTGTGTAAAATAGTGATCCATTTTGCTTTTTTTGCCTTATACAAGCCGACAGTTGTAAAAGTGTGAGAACTGTGGCTTCTCAATAAATAACTATTCAGATGTCCTAATAATAAATTATGGAGTCTTTTTATGTCTGCCTTAGGAAAATAAAAAACAAAACAAAACAAAACAAGCTGAGATGTAAGAGCCCCCACCTCTCGGAATAAAGGAATTTTCTTTTCTCATGGGTGTTTTTTAGTTTATTAATTAAGAAGATGGTTTCCTGATTTGCTCCCCAAGGTCAGGGTGGGACTACACTGCCTGTTCCCCAGATACAAGGGCATTTCTGCAATCCCCTCCACAGTTGTGTCCATCGTTACCTGCACTCTACATCCTGTGATTTGTCTTTGGATGTCTAAAGGGTGATCCGAGCCCCTGTTTTCACGTGGCCATCAGCCTTGCCCAACACTTATCTTCCTCCAAAAGGCCTCATTTTGTATTTTAATTTCTCCCAAAGCAGCCAATTGCAGCAGCACTTACACACACAGGGCAGGGGCAGACCCTGAGATGAAATTAAATTTAACAGCCTGGTTTGGTGGAAAATATGTTTAATGGAAACACACTTGAAGTGGTTACCCAGAGAAGTCATGAATGCTGGAAGTGTTCAAGGCCAGGTTGGATTGGGCTTTGAGCAGCCTGGTCTAGTGGAAGGAGTCCCTGCCCATAGTAGGAGGATTGGAACAAGATGATCTTTAGCATCCGTTCCAACCCAAACCACTCTGTGATTCTCTGTTAGATTGAGTTTTCTGAAAGATTTTGCAGTCCCTCCCTCCCATCAGCCAATTCAAACCAGAAATGCTTCCTGCTTGCCCAGGTCTCAGTCAACTGAGAGAGAAGCAGAAGATCTGATGTCTTTTATGCCCAAGCACAACATCCTGTCGCCAGCCTGGGGAACCAGGACAAATGTTCATCACCCACAAATGAAAGACAGACAAATGTTAAAAAACCCTCCTACCTGGACAAGCCTGATTGTGACATAATGAACCATTAAACTAAACCGACTTCCAGTGTCCAAAAGCCATGAGACACAACCTGGACGTATGGGAGGAGACTGGGACCTCTGGAACTGCCTGTGAAGGGGGTGCTGGCTCCCAAACTGGGCTGGGACAATTATGGAGCCTGGAGCATATTCACCTGCAGTGCTGGATGTTTGGGTCCCTCCCCTCTGTGACAGAGTTTAGCACCTGACTCTGGAGGTGCTCTGCAGACCCACCTGGATGGCCACACCCTCCACACTGAGCACCCAACCTTCCTCTGGTGTCCCACACACACCACCCCCCTGGGAACAGGGGCATTGACAGGGGCTTCACTTCAGGAGTGGGCGGTGGACATGCACCTTTAGCACCACTGATGTGTTGAGAAGCCATTTGATACACAAGGATAGACAAGTTTTGAACTCTTGAGTGTAGCCCAGCAGACCCCTTCTGGATTTTTGTCTTGCTCTATGCTACTGATATAAGGAAGCATTGCCAGGAAAGCCACCTTGGAGGACTTGGGCAGGAACATGGTTTTGTGGCCACCAACACAGGAAGCTTTTCCCCCTTCTTACCCACCCTTCATCTGTGCAACTACTTGGTCCTAAATCCCCAGCAGAAATGAGTGTTTAAGTCATCCTGAGTCTATCAAAACAAGCTCAGGTGCCTCTGCAGGTCTGTCACTGGGATGCATACAAAAACCAGCTATGTCTTGACCTCATTATGCTTGGAGCCTTCAGCCCCACCTTGAAGCCCTCACAGGACTTGCCTGACAAAACAAGTCTCACAAGACATAAAGCAATGAACAAACACCTGGTCCCTTCTTTCCAGGGGGTTGAGATCCACTTGAGACCCACACACATACTGATGCACACGTGCCCTCTTCCTCCTGTCTTTCAGCTGTCCCAGATATTTACGTGAAGGACAACAGCTCCAAGAGGAGGCGCTTGGAAAGCCTCACTGGGGTGGCCACCAGGCTGGTAGCAAAGAGCACTGAGGGACACTCAGATTTGTAGCTCCGCTCTCCGGCAGGCAGAGCAGAGCTGGAGAAACAGCTTGATTCTGCTCTGGAAATGGTTCCTTTTTTTTTTTTTTTTTTTTTTAACCACAAAATATTTATTGGGTAAAAACACAGCCCACTTCCACCTGCCACCTTTCAAAATAGTGAGCCCTGCTCAGTTTTTTGAATGAGAGTGTGGGCGCAGCCTTCAGGAGATGCTCCTTGGCTGTGCATCGCTAGTGCACATCGGTACTTCCCTGCAACGGCGGTGATGGACACCCCTGACTGAGTTCCTGTCATGAGCGGTGACCCTATGGCCTGTGACAGCTCTTTGCATGCCCTCAAATCCCAATAAAGCACCTCGGAGATTCCAAAACCACCCAGAGGCTTGGCTACACATCCAGAACGAGGAAGCATTAGCCAGCTTGCTACTTTTAAGGAGTTTGGACCCAAATGAAGAGCTTCAAGTTACATACTTCAGTGGGAGCGGGGAGAAGATCTCACGTACAAGCAGTGCTGCAAAGCAGGATTTAACCTCCCACTCCAGAGCCTGCAGCCTGTGGCTGAGTAAAGGAGAGCTCTGCATCCTGATCCCCACTGCCTTTAACCCTGCCCATGGTTATGGGGGTGGTGGCAGCCCAACCCTGTCCTAAATGGGTTCTGTACCATGGTGCCGGGAGCAGGACATACCCCTTTGGGTTAATCCTGCAGAAATGTCAAATCCAAAGTGGTTTGGTTTTGTCTGAAAACCATCAATCCATGTTTAAAACCCTCCTGGCCACAGACTACAGTTTGGACAGGGCTCAGGCTCCTGCAGAGTAAAGTTCGGGCAAGCACCTAAAAGGGCTTATGGACGGATGGGAGCTCTGGCAAAGCCAGACAAGGAATGCAAAGAGCTGCTGCTGGTTCACTTCAACCCATTGCTGCGACAGAACAAGCTCCAACAGTCAAAGGACTTTCTGCCAGTACAACTGCACCTAGATGAAGAATCTGCCAGTACAGTTATGTCAATCAGTTTTGGGGAAAGAGGAAAATTTCATTCCTCTGCCAGCAAAATTTTAAATGATAGATCAGGCCAAAACTTCTCTCATATTTACAGGGAAGTCCAGCGAAAATATCCTTTTTTTTGACAGACTTACTTAAAAGCATGTGGCATGGAGACTGAAAATGCTATCAACTATTTGACTGACAAGTGTCAGCAGCTGTTCATCCAATTTGTTTTATATTTCAGCAACTAACAGATTCTTTCCCCTCTGCTGTAATGCATGTCTTCTGGCCCATAGGCATCTTAGAAATTGCTTTTCTGCCTCTCTAGTGACCAAAACGTCAAAAATATTAGAAGACAATTTGTGTTCAGAAGCATAAACAGGCACACAGCAAAGCAAAGATGATTTTGTCAATGTTCAGGCTGTGTTCTTTTTTAAAAAGTCACAGCAAACCTAAGGCAAAAATTACTTCTTTAAGCTTTAAAAGAAAAAGCTAAAGAAAACAAAGCACACAATAAATCAGCACAGGTTAAACCATCAACTACCAAGGGGAAAAGCAGTTGTCTAATGGCCAAGCAAAACACAGCAGAGCTGTGTGTCAACCTCTGCACTTTGGCTGTGAAGTTCATGACTCTGCACTATTGCCACTGTCACCAGTGTTTGTTCAAAAACCTGCTCCATGGTTCAGGATTCAACAGAGTCACTGCTGCATCAAGCCAAGCCCAGCTAGGAGAGTCCCTTGAGCCATTCACAAAACCCAGCCTTCTTCATCTTAGGTCTAACACTGTTTTCAGAAACTCTTTCATCCTTGACTGCATATAAGTTACAATTATTACCATTTTCACCCATTCTGAACTTGCTGGACTAAAATGCCCGTGCAACACCTCTCTCTGGTGAGCTGTATTCAGCCGTATCACCTTTACTCAAGCACGTTTAGGCTCTTGGGCTAAACCTGAAGTGGTATTTTCCTCAGCCTTTCTAAAAGATACATATTCCATTTCAATTTGTAAATCTGCATTTTTTATAACTGTGCAAAATATGGGAGAAAAAAAGTGCAGAGATTATATGCAATCTGCCAGCAGAGTTGTGTGCCATGAGGAAAATGCCTCACAGGTCAAAACAAAGGAAAACACTGAGCAACAAATTAGTTGCAGGCAGTAGCTAATATGGAGATCAAAAGATTAAAATCAACATACAACGATGAAATCACTGGAATAATAGGAGCACTTAAGAAGATTAAGTCAATAACAGAGTCCAGTACTAAAAAAATAAGATTTTGATTATACTGTAAAATTTTATATTGGGAGAGCAAAAGCAATTACAACCACGACATGCTTTGCTCTCCCTGCCTTAGACCATCTTGGCTCATTTCCTATGCAAGGAATACAGTTGTTGAAATAAACAGAAATGTTATGACTCAAGCGTTCGATTCAAAAACAAACCAGGTGGTCAGATCAGATTGGGGACTGTCAAGATGGGGTCTGTAAAATGAGGACTTGTTGCAGATCCTGGAGGATACGACAGCTGGGGGGAACAAAGGCCACACCGTTTAGGACTGCTTTCGGCACAGAGAGCTCCACGAGCAGCTGATCTCGGGGGCTGTCCCAGGCTGTCAGCTGGAGAAGAGAAGCACACTCTGGAAGGGAGGTAGGAGGAGATTAATAGCTCAAAGACTTAAAGGGAATGTGGTGGTGAACTCTGATGACAGGGAAGGTATTTTTCTATCCAGCTAAACCAGCAAAGATTGCAGGTTTGGTTTTACATCAGAGGCAGAGCACGCAGCAGCCTCCAAACCATCTGGACCCTCACGTCATGGACAGGAACATGTCCCGTATCCACATTCACCAGTTCTGGGGATCACTCAGTAGCTCAGCCCAATGGGGATGGGAAGGATGACCCACTGAACAGCAGCTAATGCTCACCATGACAGATCTACCCTTGGTCATCTGCTTGGTGTGCAAGTAGGAATTGATGAGCCCATCCCTCCAACACACACTGGCCATGGGACACCAGCCTCATCCATGGACTGTGGGGACAAAGTCCTAGAGTCCCCCAGGGAGAAACCTCCCCTGGTGAGGTCCTCTGCACCCAAGAAGTCTCAAAGCCCTTGGTGGGTTCTGCAATGCTCTCCGTTTTGTGACGAAGAACGAAAGCAGCTCCTCTGCTCCCCAGAGCCAGCGACTGACCTGGGCTTTTCTCTCAAATTCTCTCTCTTTTCAGCATCACTAACTCCAGCCCCACCCCCACCCCAAAAATCACAAACTAGGTTCATAATTAAATCAAATAAATAAAGAGGTATTTTGGCATAATTTGTGGGTGTTCTTCAATATCAGGAAATACTTGGGTTGTGCACTGAAGATTTTTCATCAAATAACAAGGTACAGATTTTTAGTTTTGGCTCCCATTGTCAGAGGGGTTTTTAGTGGTTCTTCTAGATCATGTCTTCTGGGGTGAAATCAGCCCTTTTCTTGTGCTCAAATAGCACAGCAGCAGTTTCACCAGTCAATCTGGGAGTCTTGCCAGGCTCTCTCTGACTTAGCCACCACCACCACCACCAGGGACAGGGATGCTGCAGTCCAGCCGGTCCCACATGCCCCGGGGGAAGGAGGTGAGGTGCTGCCACCTCCGTACCAGTCCAGCCCTGCACCGATGGGGACATCTGTGACAACAGTTCAAACAAGGGCAAATACAAATCCCAGACAATGTAACATGTGGCACAGCCACAAAGGCTGGACAACACCGAGTGAGGACGGGGTGGTAAAAAGACGGTGGAAAAACTGGCTTTGGAAAGATTCTTTCTCCCTTCGGTTTTCTTCATTGAAAAAGCAAGAAATTTGTAAAATGAGATGGTTTTCTATCTCATTAAGGGGAGAATAATTCAAAACACGTGGAGTTTGTCCCACTTACTTTTTTGGCCATCCTTCTTCCAAGCAAAAAAAGGAAGGAATGGGAACACAAAACTGAAGTGGGCTTCTACCCATTTTCACTGCTTTTTGCTCCTTTTTCTGAAACGTTTTCAGTAGGAAAGTGAGAACAAGGCCATCCCCCCATTATATTCTCCTTCTCTACTTCCTCCCACCTTTTCTCCTAAATAGAAAATAAGGGGAAAAAAAACCCTACAAAACCAGGAAAAATTAAAAGCTCCCACTCTTTCAAAACAAAAAAGTACAACATTTCAAAACATTAGGAAGGAACATCTTTCAGTTTCAGCGTTCAGAAATGAGACACAGCATTGCTCCATTACTGCAACGCGAGGGACGACTATTTCCGACAGCAAGGACGGAGAACAGCAGCTCACCTGCTCAACAATTTCCTCCTTGCCTTACTGGCCAGGCTGACTTTGGACATGGTGTAGATTCCACCAGCTCCTCACCTGCCTCCCGGGCCAGACCAGTCTCACACCAGGAACTAGATTTCCCTCATGATGTCTCTCTCCACTCTTCACAGGCAGGCAGGCAGCGTTTTTGGGGCATAAAGCCTGGCTGGGATCGAGCCGTTAGTTACCATTCCTGTTGACAGGCAAACTAGAATAGGCTCTGGCTCACTTTCTCCGAGCTGCGGAAGGAGGAATGAGCCGGGAAAAGAGTTCATTCAATTGCTTCTGTTTGGCAGCTCTGCAGGACTCTCCGCAAAGACAGAAAGAGATGTGGCAAGTAAGGAGTTGCCATTTTTAGAATTACATAAGCCAGTTTGATTGCCATCGAGGCACTCTGTGCAGCTCCTGCCACGGTGCCCTGCTGGTTGCTCTGCTGTGGGACTAGATTTCAAACAGCTTTAGAAACGGGTCAGATACCATCGCTTAAAATCGGACTCCAGTTGAAAATGTTACTCTTGCACCACTGACAAAGTTGAACAGCATAACCAGGCAAGGACTCTGGGCCAGTTTGCTTCCAAAATCCCACTAACCACACTTGCTCTGGGATCTGTGGAGTGCTCCAAAAACTACTTCCACAGTAAAAAAAAAAAAAAAAAAAAAAAAAAAAAAAAAAATAAAAAAAAAAAAAAAAATATATTTTATAAAAAAAAAAAAATCTAAAAATAAAAAATAAATTATCTGTCTACAGATACAGATACGCAGTAATGTGTACATAACTCAGTGAAAGAGATGAAAAAATAGTCTGGAGGGACTCGGCGTCTCTGCTCCAGCCAAGGTGGCCTTGCCATGCACTGCCCCTGCCCCGGTCATGGCACTCTCCGTTGGGTGACAGGGCAGCAGGGTCCTGCAGGATGAGGTGGACTGCCCATAGGGATTGAGGCATTGGCACTGCTCCTGTTACACAAGGTATCATGGTTTCAAAGGAATAACGGTAAGTAGTCACATGGGCAACAACCCTCACGTCACCCCAGCCCCAAACTTTGCTATCCTGACTTCCCTGTTTGTTGCTCCCGAATTTGTCCAAGCAGTGTCTGTCTCTGATCACTGCAAACCAAACTGCGGCCAAACACCTTGGGACCATCCCTGGGTTGACCCTTCGAGGTCGTAATTTCTGCCTTGCACTGAGACAGTCCCAAATCCAGCAAAGTGGGGCCAGGGCCGGGCAGCACCACAGCCCAGCCTGACCCAGGGCTGCTCTGCCACACCTCGCACCAGCCACAAAGCTGCAAAACCACATAAAAAGCTGCCAACCCCCCAGCTCCCAAAGACAGCCCCATCCTAATTGCCTGGGCTGGTGGCTCATCTCGTAGTTCATCACCTTCTTCTATTAAAAAAAAAAAAAAAAAGGAAAAAAAAAAGGGAAAAAAAGTATTTAGAAAAATACATATATATAGCAAAGCAGCATGGAAATCAAAGCCACCATTTCGAAGAGATTGAAGCATAATGCTAATAACTTTCGGCAGCTTCCACTGTGGAGTTTAAGCAGCTGCCAAGTTAAATAACTAGGAGGATCCTAAGTTGTCTTCCAGTGGACCAGAAATGCCCAGCGCCGACTGCCCGGGCAGGGGCGGCCCGACGGGCACGGGGAGCCGGTCCGGGCCTGCGGGGCCCTGCGCTCCCGCCCGCCCGGGACACGTCCCCGGGAGCCCCTCGCTGAGCGGGTCTGGCTGTCGAGGGGCTAAAGGGGAACTCCCGCCGTTTTTCGATGTCAGCGGCCGGGGAGCTTCTGGGACTGGGGCTGCCGGGTGCGTACGGGACCCTCCGAGGGCAGCGGGGACTAGAGAAGCCCCGGCTGACCTGGTGTGTCCCGCACGGGGCCGGCCCGGCACGACCGGACACCGCACTCGTTTTTCTGGCGAGGCAGCAGCGCAAAAATCACCGCAGGAGCGATCACGTCCGCATCAGGAGCGGCTTTGCGGCGTGCGCCCTTCATGGGGAAAATCCGTAAACCATTTCTCCCTCCAGACGTCGGGGGTGAAGGATTAAAACCCCACGGGAGAACAGCCTCCACGGGAAAGGCAGAACGCCCGGCCGAGCCGGGAGCCCGCAGCCCACCCGACGTGCGGCAGCTCCTGCCTCCCAAAGCCGGGCTGGGCCGCTCGGTCCCCCTAGACCCACCCGCTCCGAGGGGCTCGGGCTCGGCGATGGGCAGGCGGCGGGGCCGGGGCAGGCGAGGGGGCTGGGGCAGCTGTCTCAAAGTCAGTCAGTTGTAATATGCTCGCCGGAACAGCAGAAGTCGAATCGATAGAGACGGCCTCCAGCTGTGCCTAAACCTGCGATTTCAATTAAAATACTGAGCTCCGATGCCCGGGTCTTAGCTGGGATCTCAAAGCCTTGATGCACAAGGCGTGCGGTACTCGGCTCCTCGCCGGCCGGGAGGCAGCGGCACGGCCAGAGCCGGTGCCCGGCTTTGGGATGCACGGGGGTTTCTCCGGGATGCAGGATGGAGGCGGCCCCGGGGCTGCACTCGGGGTTCTCCCGTCGCTCCTCGCCCCCGGGAGCCCTGAGGCCTACGGGACCCGTTGCCCCGAGCAGGGCGGTGGGTGCGGAGCGGCGAGCCTGCAGCCTTTCCCTCGTCCAGAAAGGGAGGGAGGGAAACGGGGTAAGAGCCGGTCCAGCAAACACCCCGGCAAGGATGAGGGCGGCGCAGGGAAGCTGGCAGCGAGCTCCCGGCCCCGGCTCCACAGCCCTCTTTTATCCCGCCCGAAATCATCTCGTTTACAGAAAATATTTGTTTGCACTATTAGTTGGTACTGGAGTTAATTACTCAACGTGTGAGCGGGGAGTAATATGGATAAAAGCAGCCCCAGTGTTTATTGTGTGGGTGAGCTGTTTGAGCGGTGCTTGAATAAACTGCAATTAGGGTTAGATAGAGATTAATTAACATGTGAGTGGCAAGGTGTAAAATAGTTCCCAACCCTCCACTCAGTATAATCTGCAGGCGAGGAAAAGAAGTTTGTGGAGGCTAATTAAATACTTTGCTAAAGCCGGCGAGCCCCGGGAGCGAGCGGAGCCCAGCCCAGCCCAGCCGTCGCCTGCCCGCTCCCGCTTGCCCGGAGGAGGCGCGGGCAGGCGGGCAGCGCGGCGCGGCTCCCACGGGTTCTTTCGCAGCCCAGCCACCGGACGCGGCTAGTGTGGCTCTCCGCGGTCCTGTCCCACTCTCTCCCCCAGAAGCGGGACACCCTCTCCCTCGCTCCCTTGAACGCTGACCCGACAGATCCGGGCAGGCGGGATGGAGCGGGCAGGGCTGGGGGGATGCCAACACCTGATGCTCCAGACCGGGTGTCCCCCCGGGTCAGGGCGCTCCCCTCCACCCGCAGGCAGCCCTGGGCGGCCGCCGCTTTCAAAGTTTGTTTCTGGAGCGTGTTGTGGTTCGCAGGTGAAAAAGCCTGTCTGCAAACAGCCGCCGGCGAGCTGCCCCGGCGGGGAGAGGAGGCGCGGCTTTGTCAGCGCCGCACAAAACCCCCGAATTCCTCCAAACTTTCTTAGGCGTGCGAGGGAGGCGGAAAAAAAATATATATTGGGGCCTTTTCATTGCTTGCTTTACCTCTGGCCAGGCTCAATCTAAACCCTTCGCTCCCCCCCTCTCCCCCGGATAATCCTCCCCTTTATTTTAGAAACACACAAAACCAGGTTCCACGCAGCGCTATAGTGGCTACAAGTGAAAGAGAATTGAGCGCCCTGAATCGCTGGGGGAAAATTGGTTCGGCTGAATAGCCCCAGCGAGGGACGGGGCGGCTAATCAGGGCCAGGGGGGTGCTGCCGGGCCCCCCCCAAACAGGTGGACGCGGGACTCTCTCAATTACCGCGTCCTCGCATCTGAGGTTTCTGCAAATCCTCCCCTCCCGCATCACGACGGTTTAATTAA
>VXAY01003228.1:1813822-1827790 GCA_013399855.1 Oxyruncus cristatus | reverse complement strand
TGCCGGTGGGGGGTGGGGTGGGGGGAGAACAAGGTGCTTATTAAATTGATTTGTCTCCTGGCTTTTCTGGAATGTAGAGCCGAGAGCGGGAGCGAGTCGCTGCTCACACCAAGTTCCCGCACGGCGGAGCGACATGGCGAGCCCGGGGTCGCTGGAGACGGTCATGCCTTCCTCCTGCCCCCGGCACGACGGCAGGGCCGCCGCCGCTAACCCCTCCAAATCCCTGGCCTTCTCCATTGAGCGGATCATGGCCAAGACGTCGGAGCCCAAGCCAGCCTTCGAGCAGCGGCACGGCGGGCCGGGGCCGGAGCCGGGCAAGAAGCCGCTGAGCCTGTGCTCGCCCCTGCCCTGCGTGATCCCCATCCCGCCGCTGGGCTACGAGCTGCCCTCCAAGACTCTCAACTACTCGGAGCTGTGGAAGAGCAGCCTGCGGGGCGGCGCGGGGCTCTGCAAAGCCAACTGTGGCGTCTGCTGCAAGGCAGAGCTCGCCCTGGGCCAGCCCAGCGGCCGGCTCATCAAGCCGCAGGTCATCCATCAGGCAGGGGCTGTGCCGGCCGCCCCCCGCTCCCTCTACTACTTCAACTACCTGGACGCCGCGTACCACCCGGCCGACCTCCTGCACGGACAGCTCTTCCCCGCCGGCCTGCTGGGCGCCCCGCCGCCGGGGGGGCTCTCGGCCCACCAGAAGCTTTTCCTGCTGGAGAATGCCAAGCTGGCGGGGCTGGCGGCCGAAAAGCTGCCGCCGCCGCCGCCCTTCGCCCACAAGGAGCGGCTGCCGGGACACCTGGACCAGGTGATGAAGGAGGCGGCGGCGGCGGAGCGCGGCGGCCCCCCCAAGGGCCACGCCAAGATGGGGGGCGGCGGCGGCGGGGCGGCAGAGGGAAAGCCCAAAAACTTTACCTGCGAGGTCTGCGGCAAGGTAAGGGGGGCGCCGGCACTGGGTGGGGGTCCGGGGGCGGCCGGCGGCGGGGCCGTGCCTGACCTCGCCTTCCCGGCGCTTCCCCGCAGGTGTTCAACGCGCACTACAACCTCACCCGCCACATGCCGGTGCACACGGGGGCCCGGCCCTTCGTCTGCAAGGTCTGCGGGAAGGGCTTTCGCCAGGCCAGCACCCTGTGCCGGCACAAAATCATCCACACCCAGGTAGGTGGGAGGCAGCCGGGGTGCGGGAGGCGGCGGCGGACCCCCTGCTCTCCGCGCAGCCCCCACTGACGGGCCTCTCGCCCCCCGGTGCAGGAGAAACCCCACAAGTGCAACCAGTGCGGAAAGGCGTTCAACAGGAGCTCCACGCTCAACACCCACATCCGCATCCACGCCGGCTACAAACCCTTCGTCTGCGAGTTCTGCGGCAAGGGCTTCCACCAGAAAGGTGAGCTGAGCGGGCCGGGCCGGGGCCCTCACCCATCATTAGCGGGGATTAAACGCGGCGAGCCCTGCCCGGCTGAAGGAAGCGAGGGGCGCAGGCAGAGCCGCCGCCGCCGCTCCCAATTACTTTCCCTCTAAGCCGGGCCGCATCGCCGGGCACTGCTGACGGTTCTCCCTAAATGCTTTTTAAATGAGAAGTGCCGGGCCTTGGTCCTAATCCAGAGCTCTCCGTTTGCCGTGGGTCACCGGGCTGACCCTGCCTCTCATTTGTGCCGTGCCAGTTGCGCGCTGCTTCGCGCTGACGCGGACCGAGTTTGACAAGTGGGATGGGGGTGCGGGGGGAGACACTTCCTAATGCCCCCCTTACCTGTGCACCGGGCACCCTTGGGTAACCCCTCTATCCACCTTTTTCCCCCTTCGCAGGCAACTACAAGAACCACAAGCTGACCCACAGCGGAGAGAAGCAGTACAAGTGCACCATTTGCAACAAAGCCTTCCACCAGATCTATAACTTGACTTTCCACATGCACACCCACAACGACAAGAAGCCCTTTACGTGTGTCACTTGCGGGAAAGGATTTTGCAGAAACTTTGATTTAAAGAAGCACGTCCGAAAGTTGCACGACAGCGTCTCCAGCGCTCCTCCGCCGCGGGACCCTGGGCGCAGCGGGCAGAGCTAAGGGCCCGGCGTGCCGCCCCATTCGGACCTTCTCCACCAGGCCAGCACTAATGATCCAAACCAGCCTTCGCTTCTCTGTCTTTTTCCCCAGCGAGCTCAGCCGCCGGTAGCAAGCGACCCCGAGCCGCAGTTGTACATAAGAGGAATCTTATTTAACGGCGCGTTGCGCCGCCGGAGCGGGCCAGGAGGGGCCGGGCTGGCCGTCCCCCGCGCCAGGACAGCGCTCTTTATACGTGTCTGTAAATCTCCATTTTAAATGTACGCTCGAATAAGTGAGGAATATATATATATATATCTATATCTATCATGGGACAATAAACCGGCCCTTCGCAGGTGTCTCATTTCCCACCTCGGCCCCGGCCCGAGCGGGAACTGGGCTGCACGGCGCTATCCCCCGTGTGAATGCGGCGTGCGGGAGCTGCGGGAGTCGGGCCCTGCCGCTCCAGGGCCCGCCGAGCGCCGCGGGCATCGCAGGAAGCAAAACCAGGGCGGGAGGGAGCCGGGCGGCTTCAGAGGGCTGCAGCCGCCCCCCGGAACGGGGGCAGCGCCGGTGCGGGACCCCCGGCCGGCAGCGCGAACGGCGGCTCGGAGTTTCCCAGAGCTGCTTTCCGGGGTCGGTTCATTACGGCGTGTTTAAGCCGCTCCTGAATGACTATCTTTCCTTGCATGCAGATAAAATGATCTCACGCTTGCTTTCCGAGTAATGACCCAAATTAAGAGAGAAAACACAGACCCTTCAAACCGCATTACATTAATCTAATCACTCCCAGCAGGCCTCAGAAACTCTTTTTGATCAGAATATGGATAATCAAGCACTTGGATTACACTAAATATTCCTTTCTCATCTCCCCCCCTCCCTCACTTTTAATACGCAAGTGTCTATTCTGGCCACGTCGTTAGGAACAATATTATTCTAGCGGAGAAAGGAGATTGAGGCGGCCGGGCGTGTGCGTGCTGCTCGGGCCGGGCTTGCCAATGAAGAGGGGAACGAGACAGGCACCGAAATGCCTGGGGACGGCGTAATGGGGAGCTCACCTTTCTCCGCTTAATTGAGTGGTTAAATAGTAGAAGGCGAGGACGAGCACAGCTCGCCGCCGAGCGCAGGAACGGGAGGCGACCCCTCGCTCCGGGTTTCTGGATTCATTATTCGGCTGCGATGCTCCGTGCTCCCCGAGGAGCAGGCTGGGGGCTGGGGCCGGGGCTGACGGGCCCCGTGCTCCCGCTGGAGGGACGGAGCGATTTCAGAGTTTCTCGGGGTTTGCATTTTCCAGTGTTAGAAGTAGCGTTTTGACGGTTTGAGGGGCGGAAAAGGATGTCCAATTATCCCGGCAGTGGAAAAAGATCGTGACAAAAATCTGTTAAATATTTTGGGAGAGTTTTAAGTTAAAAAGAAAGTAAAAAAGAAAAATGCAAACCCTGTCGCCGTTAAGTCACCGCTCTGGACACCCTGTCGGGGAAAGGGTCCCGCAAGCGAAGGGGCTGCAGCTCAAGCCTTCGCAGGTGGGAGCCGAGCCCGGTTCTCCCGACGCCGCGACAGACAGGGCGGGACAGCCCACGGGCCGGGGACAGAGGGAGGGATCCCTTTCTCCGAGAGGACACTGTGCGGGGGGAGGCCACGGCAGCACAAGGTCCCGGAGGAGGGGAGCGGGGCGTGCGCATCCCGAGGGGCGGCTACGGAGCCGGTGCCGCTGCCAGGTCCGGGGGAAGCTCTGCTTCCTCCGCACCTCGGGCCCCGGGAAGAGGTCTGGGCTGCCAGCCGGGAGCAGAAAGCGGGAGCCAGGCGCGGCTACAGGCCCCACAGACAGCGCGCAGGCTGCTTCCTCAGCTCCCCTGATGGGCGAGAGCAGTGCGAAACCCACTCCCGGGAAGGGAATTAAGGAAGCGCGTTCTTACCGCATTTTTGTAAAAAGCGGCGTTGTTTACAGAGCCGTCTGTGATGGGGGAGGGCGGCATCCCCGTCACGGCTAAGGGCATCCTCGGGGCACCCTGCAGGGCCGTGTCGGCCGCCGCTGGGTGGGCTTGGTCCCCTGCCCCCCCCCCCTCCCCGGGTGGCGGCGGGCAGCCCTGCCCGGGCCGGCTGTCGCTCCGGCTTCCCCCCGACCTCGGACGCACCGGGAAGGGGCCGCGGCAGCGCGCTCGCCACCGGCCGGCCCCTGCCCCCCCGGGATCTCGCCCGGATCCCGGGCACACACAAGCCGCAGATCGTGGGGGAGGGGTGGCTCTGTCAGACACACACACGCCAGAGACTCCAATTATCTTCTCCCTCACAAGATGTTTCTGCTGTCCACGACTGCTCACACTTCGGCACTCTTGCCAGCAAGCCTCAATAATAACACAAAAACCCGCACAAAAAAACCCTCTCCCGGCGCCACAGCCGCGCACACAACAGATTGAGCGGTGCCGGTGCCTCGGGGGGAGGGTTAGAGGTGCCTCCGCGCAGGGAGCGACGTGCCAGCACCGCCGGGCTTCCCCCCTCGGCCCGCCCGGCCCGGCCCGGCGCCTCCCCTGCACCGGGCTGCTCCCAGGTGCGTCCCGGCACCGCGCCGGGCACCGGGAAGCGACCAACCTACAGGCAGCTGCGTTGCCCTTTTCCCTGCACTCCGCTCTCCAAACGTCTGAGCAACCAGTTTGCTGCTAGAAACATGTTAATTGCCAACGGAGCTCATTAAGGCATGCACATGCAAAACACAGCGAGGGAGATTAAATGGACAAAAGCGCAATAATGAACTGTCAAAAATCGGACCCATCTACACGACCAGGAGCACTCAAGAATGAGGCATTTAGAGGCAACAAAGGATTGTCTGGGACAGGAAGAAAGGACGACCTAGACTTTTGTTTAGTCAACACAATTGATTACAAATGAGAGATTAACAGGATAGCTTCAGAGTTTTTTTGAAGGAGGCAGAAGAGAAAAGTCCAATTAAGTGCACCGAATGTTAACTACATTGATTTCCACGGCCAGCGCTAGAGAAATTCTCATTAAACCATCCCTGGCGATCCCTTTTGGAAAGTAATTTGTCTCCCTGATGGAGCAGAGAAAGGGAGCCGTGTAAAGAGAAAGAAGCGCTAGTTCTTGGCACAATGAGCTTAGGAGACACACTGGAAAGAGCCAAAGGGGGAGTTAATGAGCATCTGACAAGCCGCTTGGACCCGGGCCTGGAGAGCAGCGATGAAAAGATGGAATTGGCCAACAACTATTCTTTATATCAAACATAAAAAGGCCAATCTGAAACAGGGCTGCTCAAAGCTGGTGGGGAAGAAAAGAAAGGCCCCCACTGGGGGGTGGAGTGGAGGGCTCAACTACCCCATTGGGACGGGGGAAAAATGCATTGGCATGTCCCTCTCCCGAGCGAGCGGAGCTGCCGGCCCTCGGCACCACCCCCGAGCCGGGCACGGCCGAGGGGTCCCGGCAGACCCGACCCCTGCTGCAAACACCTCCGGCCCGGCGGTTTGCACAGCGCCGGACCGCCCCACGCCAGCCGAGCTGGGTACAGTTTTAAGAGGTTGTCCCGCGGAGGGAGATCACCGGTCATCCCAAATCACTGCGGCCCGGCTTTCCTCGAAACCCGCCTTCCTCCTCCCTGGGGCTGCATTCGCCCGACCCTCCCGCTGTCCCGGGCCGCGGCCCCCCCGGGGGACCGGGCACCGCGGAGCGCAGCGCAAGGCAACGCGCCTCGTGTAGACACGGCTCGCTCGGAGGCTCTTAAATCAGATTAGAGCTCGTTAATAACAATTTTGGCTTAAGTCTGTATTGACTTAGGTTTAGGAATGGCTTAGCACTTTCTCTTAAGTCAACACTAGGGCTAAATTGACACATGCCTTTCCCAACCCGGCGCGTCCCCAAGGACGCCCAGGTGCTTGCAGGACTTGTCCGTCTCTCGCGTTAAGCAGTTTTACAGAAGTATTTGCGTTATTTTTAAGCGAGCCCATTGGGCCTCGAGCGTGCCGGCCCAACCCCGCGAGAGTCCGCTCCAGGGACAGGTTTCACGGGCCTCGCCCTCCCACGGCTGGGGTGCGGGCACTGCTGTCCTTCGGGTTCTTACTGTCCTCACTGCCGGCCCTTGCTGTTCTTGCCCAGCCCTCACAGCGTGGCCCCTGCCCACTCCCTAACACCTCCTGCGTCTTTCCTCAGGCTCTTCCTACCCCTTCAGATTTGGACCCTGGATACCCCCGGAGAGCCGGGGTTGTGCTGCCACCCACAGCCGTGCTCTGCAGAGAGAGGAAAGGGCCGGAGGCAGATGCCCCTGCAACCGAGGGACAGGTGGCACGGCAGGTCCCGGGGCAGGCATCGCCCTTCGGCCAGCACGGACAGCGAGAGCTATCGGCTGCCCGGCCGCGTTAGACCCCTTGGGCAGCCTCCTGCGGAGGGGACGGCGAAGGGCAGGGAGGCCCTGGGGCTGTGAAGGCAGAGGGGGTCACCGGCAGGCTATGGCTGCGGGGACAGGCACCCACCCCCCGGGCTGGGGTGCTGGTGGGGGGCTGCTGGGTGACACACTCCATGCCCTTCCTCTCCCGAGGGCTTCTGGAGGCAGACCTTGCACCATGGCCAGCTTTGCCCTAAACATTTGCCTTCCCACCTTCTCTGCAGCCACGGCGCTGTGCTGACCAACACCATCACCACGGGGCCTTAATCAAAAACATAAAAAGGGGGCAAAAATACTCTTACCAGCTTGCTTCTCCCAACTGCCCTGACTCTCCAGGTGACCCTTCCCCACCTTTTATAACCCTACACCTACCGTTAACCCTGCCTGGCCCAAAGCCATAGCCTCCTCACGTTATTTGTATTTATCTCATTGATTTATTGCAATTGCTTAATTGATTCAATCATGGGCAACATGTGCCCTCAATGAAATTTTTTTTTTTTTTTTTTTAAAAAAAAGGACGAAAAGGAGGCATTTGGACTTCTGTGCTCTCTGTTTTACAAGGGGCTGCCTCTCCTCGTCAGGTGTTGGGGCTGCAGCCAGGCGATGTGGCCTTTCAGTGCAGGTGCTTCAAGTCACCAGTGCTCTTAAAATCTGCTTTAAAGTGACCCTGGGAGTACGAGCGTGTTTAGTCACCAAAGCACTTTGTTATCCCCAGTGGGGACAGATATCGAGTGCAGAAAAGGGGTCTGCTCCCAGAATTTTGAGTGTATAAGCCCGAAACAACACAAAACTTGACTTCTACAAATATTTGCATCTTTGCTGTCTTCTCCTTTTGCAGAAGAAGCAGACTGACGACTAACTTTAAAAGAGATATCGTCCGGACGCAGAAGTACTCCCAGCCGGCGGGACAGAGGCTGGGCACCTCGCTGGACCCGCTTCGCCTCTCCGGGCTCCTCGCCGAGCCTGTCGGAGCACCCCGGGCCCCCTCCGGGCCTCCTCAGCCCGTGGGCGATGGGCCACAGCAGTGGGTGGGGGGAGGCGGCAGCCCCTGTCCCAGCCCCCCGGGCTGCTCTGCCAGCGGTGGCCGGGAGCAAAACCCTCGCCCAAAGAACGGGGATGGGCGCTTTGAACCACTTGGGAGACCGAGGCCACGGGAGCCAGGTATTTCCCCAGATCAGCGCTGCTGCCTCGCTGCAATTGGGCACAATCGTCCTTTGAAGGGCTAAGGCGTTTAGATCGCAGGGAGCACCTGAGTTCTCCTGCAGCCGCGTTCCCGAGGTCCTGTTAAACTGTCTGATACTCCTTCTACTGTCTTCCTCACTGCTGCCAGTTGCCAAGATATTTATAATCAGCCTCTTCCTTCTGATTCATTATGTTAATGAATTGAGATATTACCAACATTGGATTATCGCATCACTCAATGAATCCAGCAGGAGAAAGCTGGTTATAGAGGAAAAAGCTAAGTGTACCCGGAAACTTGATACAAAGAAACGTCCGAGAAACAGCGCAAAGCGACTGCAGTAGTTTAAGCGCCTTCTAAACACTGTTCCCAAATGACGGGCGGTTGCTACACTTTGGGTCACACAGACAACAAACCTTTCCCCAAGAGATCTACGGATGCGTTACGGGTATCATTACGAACACTTCCAAGGCATCAAACCGTCTGCCCAGGGCTTTCCTGGGAATCTCGGCGCCTTTGAGTGAGGGAGAACACACAACACGCTCCCCGTTCCCTCTCCCAGTGCACCGGCAACGCGCAGCCCCCGCGCCCCGACACGACCGACCGCCGTCCGTCTGTCCTTCCCCGCGCCACAGCGAGCGCATCTCACACCGGGCAACAACCAAGCAATGGTTTGGGTTTTTTTTTTTTTTGTCCCGTCCTTTCTCCCTTTCCCACAGCCGCTTGGCTTGGGGTTTCCCGCTGCGCTGCTCCCCGGGCAGAGCCTGCACCGCCGGGGCGCGGAGCGCAGCGGGCAGGTCCGACCGCGCCGAACAAAGCTGCGGGCATGTGCTCCACTTGGACACATCATCCTCCGGAAGCTTTTGCTGAGCAACAGTCAGAGCTCCGTGAATGAAGCTACTGGGAACACATGCGAACTAAACAGGTAAAGAAAGGCAGGTCTGGATACCAAAATTACATTTCCCAACACCGCAGTGAGGCAGGTGCTTATTTACTGCAGCTTCAACCTACGTAATTAGTCAAGGAGACTGTAATTTACTTAAAGAAAGGCAAATTTTTCCTTTTATTAATTTGCAATAGATTTGTAAAATAATCTTACAGCAGCTGGCTCTGCTTGAATCTGTTTCAAAAGTGTGATGTAAATACCGTCTCACACGATTTTGTTGCCTATTAGGGCTTTCTGGTAGGTGATACGACTGAGAGTGAGGAGAAAGAACACCACACATTTATTTTTAAGATCATCATCACCAGCGATAAAACTTATGGGAGAAGTGAGCATACTTCCTATCTGTATGCGTTAAAAACAGACGTATCCAAAGTAAGTCAAATGTAAAAGATACAACTGGAAAGCTCCATACACAGCGGGTACAACTTAGCGCATTTTCAAGAGCTGTTTTAACTGTGTTTAAAAGGAGTAGCAAATTCCCAAATTAAATCACGCTATTTATAGCAAAGACAAAGAGCTTCACACAGCAGGAGGATGCACTAAAGAACCATTTTTTCCCACCTGTTTCCTTTGCAAGGGTTTAAGTCTATCTACATCTTCCTAGTTAATCGCATATCTGAAGTAATTTAGCTCAGTTATTGTGAAACAATAGGAAGGGTGCCAATAATGGATCTGGGATTCATCCGTTACACTTGGATTTTTCAGCAGTAAAGTTCTGAGATTCTAATCTTCACTCAGCAGATTAGAATTTCATATCAGAATCATAGGAAAATAAACACCATACCTAAGCAAAGTATTTATCACAGGCCTACTTGCTGTTCACACACTTGGCTACCACAGGCACCAACTTACATCCAACTCATACATGCAATAGAACACTGAGATCCAGGAGGCAGTGACTACAGGACCAAAGCTTTATTTCAACTATAACGCAGTATATCCATGGATTATAATCCTTGAGCAAACAGAAAATCACAGTAATGAAGACCTTAGCATTACAAATATGTTAAAACAGCTTGCATTTGGGGTGATATTTAAGGTCAAGTTGTATCTGAACACAACTATTAAAATATTATGAAAATTAAAATTATGGAGTAAATAATGTTTTCTTTCAGATATAACCTCTAAAAGTACATTCCATTTCAAATTTGCTTTTCATATTTTTCAGCACCAACAAGCTCAAACTGAGCATCTCTATCCCCAACCTGCTCTATGTGAATGAAAAAGGCAGAAATGAAGAACTAGAGGCTCAGCCTAAAAT
Organism: Oxyruncus cristatus; assembly: GCA_013399855.1. NCBI lineage: Eukaryota > Metazoa > Chordata > Aves > Passeriformes > Cotingidae > Oxyruncus > Oxyruncus cristatus. The sequence goes on along the minus strand of VXAY01003228.1, from coordinate 1,817,995 downwards.
TTAGCTCCCAACTCCTATGAAAACATGACCCTGAATAAATACAATCAAGAGGACACCATAGTGTCAAATACCATTTGTCCAAACCACCTTATTATTTCAAATGTACTCCCAAATTAAATTAATAGTCTTGCGGAAGATTCTGCAGAGTAAGAAATTTCTTATCCTAGGGAAAACTAACATGCCTTCTGCTCCTGCCCCCACAGCCAGAATAACTGAGAAAGTAAAAAGCTTGGGAATGCGATGGCAGAGGTGACAAGATGGGTGAACAGGCTGTGCTCCTGGGTTAGCACTGGGGTTACTCATCTGTGCATAAACATAAAAAAGGATGATTAATCATTTCTTCTTGCAAGATACTCAAAGATGAACTTACAGACAGGCAAAACCTTTGGGTTTTCTCACTGCTCTTCTCTCAACTGCTGTTCCCCACCCACCAGAAAAGCACAAGCAACAGGCTCTTACGACCACTGCAGCTGATGTATGTATATATTTTAACATAAAAGGGCAAGTAGGAAGTCAAGACTGTAGAGTAACAAACTAGGGTTTTTTTTCAGGGAAAAACATTTAGTCAGGATGGGTAGGAAATTACAGAAAATATTTATGATGTAATATCTATAATATATATTTTATATTTATATATATATATAAAAATCTTGGGAAAAGATGTAGTATCTACATAGAATCGATATGTTTAAGGTAAGAGCCTTGACTTGGTGTAGAACACCCATTCAAGATGTCATATAAAGCCAATATAGAATCATACCAGCACCAATCAGTTTGGGGGATTTTTAAATTTTTTTTTAAACACACTGAAGTGCTTTCTCAAATCTGTATCTATAGAAAGGCAAGCAGCAAGCTAGCCCAGCTGTAGTAAACTAAACAAATTAGGTAGAACAGGAGATGCTATATAATTATGTTCCCTGACACTGTGTGCCCCAAGGTCTGTGGCAAATCAGGAGACACTCGCTCCTGTACCTTAATGTCCCTGCTGTGTCCCCCCTGCCCCTATTGCTGTGCTGTTTCATAGTCATAGGCAATTGCATTCATTTGTTTCAGACCACAGGCCAACACGAAGGCCCTTGTCTCTGAGAGCAGTCACCTATACACATTCCTGCTTTTAACGTTTCTCTTTAATTTTTACTTTTCTGGACACATTCTTATACAGCTTTCCTTGCGCTTGTTGTCCTAGTGGTTCTAAAGTTATATGCTGCAGGAAAAATCAAATTCCTTCTTTGAAGATAATTTCATTTTAATCTCAAACACACCATGTGAACACCCAACTGCAGCACGTAAAACTGCTCTAATCCTGCTTGCAGGTGCCTTTCACTGCACGCTGCCAAACCCTCATCCATCCAGCTGCCGTGCCCTCCACATCCACACACTTAGCTCTCCTTCCAGGGGAATTCACAAGGGGCAAGGAGATAGTGAGCATCTGCATTGTGACCCAGGGATGAGGCGGAGTCGAAAGAGATAAAGACCCAGATTATTCGCATGTATAAAGTACTTAGGGGCCCAGATTTTAGTTTAAGTGATTTCCCTTTGGATGCAAAAGCCGGGATGAATCCCAGTCTTTGTTAGTGACTAACTGCTCACCCATCCCTTCATTCTGGGCATCATGTGTAATAGCTTTTCCTTTCTTGTCTGCTCAACTGGTTCCAAGTATTTGCTTTTTAAATGTGAGCTCTACAACTGTAAGATCCATCCACATTCCCGCTAAATCAGATTGAGAATCACATTGTGAGCTTACAAAAGAAAATATTACCAAGTTGTCTTTGTGACAGAACAGAGTAGGTATAAAATTGCAATAGTCTCTATGCCAGGTTTTTTTTAAGCTCTCAGCTTGTAAGATGAAAGCCTAATTTGATATTTTTGTAGTTATATAACAGTTCTAATATTTTGTGACATTTTGTATTGTGACACTATAGATGAAATTGTCATCGGACTGACACCCTTTACTGTTTATTCCTTAATTACAACTGTTAACAACACTGCAGAGAAGCGTGCTAATCTGCCATCACATATTATGAAAACAACGTTATTGTTACAAACACCAACACCCACTCAACAGGATAATTCTAAGATGGCAGTTTCTGTAAAAACTTATCGGTTTAATGGACACTTCAATAGAAAAAGTTTTAAATGAACTCTTACTATTCCTGTGAAAAACATACAAAAATCTTATATCGCAGCTGAAGTTTTGTTTTTATTGTGTCAGTGATTCTTCATGCTACATAGAGATATATGTATTTAACTAGTAGGTTACATCTCTGTAGCATGGAGATGAATAGCCAGTTAACTAGTAGCTTAGTAAAATTTGTAATCATTACATTTTCATATCCTCAGACACTGGCAGAGATAAATTTTCTTTCTCCTACTTCCAGGTTGGGGTGGAATTATAATGATGAATATGAGATTAAATTTTAACAGTATATTGAATCAAGTCCAGGTTCTTAATAAAAAATAGTATTTTCTAGGCTTCTTTTTCTTAGGAAGGATTCAATTTCTGCAGACCACATCACACACCTGGAAGGATCTTCCACTGAACTGATACTGAAGTTCTGTACTGTGAATTTTTCATAACAAGTTAGCCCACTGCACAACTAAACTCACCCATACTACACCTCTGTAGGAGGAAGCTGAGGAGCTGTTCAAAGGCTGAAAAAGAAAATATTATCTCCTTGACTTCTATATCTGCTTTGTTCTTGGACAGCCACTTCCAGCTACCTTTCAGTTTGCTTCTCTCAAACTTTTCATGTCTGAGAAAAAGTTCTTACTTGTAGATTATATCATCAGAATGAAAATAGCATTAAGGGCAGCCTCAAAGTAGCAAAAAGCCCTGGAGATTTGTTTACCTACCCCTTAGACAGGAAATACAACGTAGGCAGAAGGAGGCTGGGAAAAGCAGCAGTGGTTACTGGAGCGAGGTGTAGAAGTGATGAAAGTGGCAATGACAAAAATCAGGGAAAACAGGATATGGAAATTCAAGGTTGTTCCTTCCACTACTGCTCTCATGAAGGTTTTTACAGATTCCTGGTGCTAAACCAAGGCTACTGTGTCTGATGCACACAGCCTGCCTTTCCTCCTAATGGTAAATTCCTGCTCTCTCCCTCATCCACGAACAGGCATGCAGCACAGATGACTGAAGTGAAGAAAGATAATGCAAGAATCTGTCTTTACTTATCGCACTTACATGTAGAAGCAGAGGATTAAAAATAACCTAAAACTCTTCTCATACTGAAAAAGCAATTGCCTTGGTGGAAATCTATACACCAGTGTTTCTCACTCTTGATCCTAAAAGCCCCTTTGAGGATTGCTCCTCTAATACAGAACAAAAATAAGGAATTGTAAACAATGTAACAATGGAATCAATTTATCCAGTATAGTTAATTTTAATTTAAATTATTTACATTTCAATTTAATGGCATGATATTCTGTTGCCCGATCTGATGATCTTCACTGTTTAAGTAATAAATTACAAAGCAAAATGTAACTGGAATGTTTATTTTTGTGAGTCTTCTTCTGAGTAGTTTATGTTCTGCTTTGTAGCTTTCATTTTCTTAAAGCCAATAGGAACTTCTGCTCTTCCTAAAAGAAATTCTTCCCACTTGGGAAGAGATTCTTTTATTGATGCCCAATAGAGAGTCTGAGAAAGATATAAAGAAAAAATAAACTTAATTTCAAAATCTGTGTCATCCTGTTCAAAACAATACAGATATGCAAAACATTATTAAATCTTACTCTATGAGTGAAGCAATTCAGAAAACAACTATGTACTTACACATGAAATTTCAGATTTCTAGTGTGATACAAAATATCAGCCTGGAAAGATTTCATTCTGCAGCACGAACTGTGAAGTGACTGAATGTGCCCTCTTGTGGTAAGCAACAGATTAGTCTAGACCCTCACAGTACCTGTAATGAACTATTTTTCGACAGAATGTATTTTTCCTGAAGTAGCTTTTATATTTCAGTACGTATGTTAGTGGAAATTAACTTTGAGGTGGAAAAAAAATGGTTTAATATTAGAAATGAAAAGTGCACGTTTACCAATGTAAATTGATGATGCCAGAAGAGTCCGCAAGTAATATAGTTCTAAATATTTGAGTAAAATTTTAGATGTGATAAGTCACTGATGAAGTAATAATCCCCAGTATTTGGATCACAAATAATACCAAAA
>VXAY01003228.1:1786982-1811090 GCA_013399855.1 Oxyruncus cristatus | reverse complement strand
AAAGGCAACCAAAAAACCCAACAGCAACAAACAAATCAAAGCATGCCCCCAAACTCACCACCCTCCCCCTTTAAAGTTCTGACCCGTTCTTGTGGGCTTAGTTCCATACCCAAACATTGAAGAGATTGAGTGGTGGGCAGATGAAGAGAGACAGAAAGGGACGTGGGAGTGGGGTGTGAAGAAGCCAAAGCTGAACAGAGTGGAGGGGGAAAGAAAGTATAGCAGATGGCAGAGTTGGGAGCAGAGAGCGGGTGTGAAGAGTACAACAGAAAAACTAAATGAGAGAGGAAATTCCCCAAAGGGACTTCCCAAATATTCACCACCACTGCCGCTGAAAGGAAGAGTGAGATTCTGGAGGAGCATATCCACAAGAGAGACCAAACATGATTACTCGTATTGAATAATAGCCAGTCTGAATGCTTCAATAAGTACACAGTGCTCGACTCGGGTTTAGTTTGAAAAATATGACTCAAATTCAGTAGAGTATGATTAATAAAAGCAAAAAAAACATCCTTACTGTTAGTTGAAGTTCAATTTAGTGACAGATACAGTCAGTTCATTCAATTTACAGTGTTCATCTTATTTCATGAATTCTTTTTACAGTATGACTGTATTCTCTCATATATGATTACAAACCTAATACAAGCAAAACCGCTCTCCCTCTTCTACAGCAAAAGCCATACTACTGCAGGAAGTTAAAGGATGTTTGAGAAAAATCTAAGACTTAGTTTGCCCTATCCAAATCCTCAGAAGCAGCAAATAGCTGTCCCTTTTCAGGTGAGAAAAGACTAATGGGATAAACATAAAGGGGGAACAAGAGCAATGACAGAAGTCATTTGAAATCCCGATGTCAAAATAACAGAGGCCAACACAAACTGAAGTAACTTAAGCAAGGAATTTCTCTGTTGCATGTACTTAGAACAGATACACTACCAACAGCACCAAACGTAGCTCGTGTTAGAATAGCTCAGGCCAAGTCTGGAGAATTTACCACCACACTGGAAAAAGGATCAACCAGTAACGTTCACCTCATTCTTCCACAGGACTTTCCTCCTTTCTGATTCCTTCTTCCTAATTACTGTAGGAATTTTAGTAGGAAGGAAGAATATAAATCATTATTTCTTTATATACTCAGCCAAGTCATTGGAATGTTTATGGTGATAGGAAATGAGTGTCTTTCAGGCAAGAAAGGAGACAGCAGTTGTGCATATATGTTTAGAAGAGAAGGTCACTTTGGCATAGCCTAGATATTGGACGTGTCTTTTTGTTGCTCACTCCAGTTTGTATGTTGTGCAGTCTATTGTCATTCAGAATACTGATTTAATGACAGACAGTGAAAGAAATTTTTGCTGGAAGGTGTAGTATGCTTTAGAAAATAACTGTAACTACCGAAAGATTAGATGGCACTTCTTGTGTGTCTACACAACTGGTAAGCTTTGTAGGAAAAATAAATCCCTGTCATCAATATAAAAATAAATACGTCAGCAATATAAACTTCTTTGGGAAAAAAACCAGCAAATTGAATATGTCACAGTACTGAAAAAAAGAGAGCATCTTACAGTGCTTCCCCTAAAACCACAAGGACTGGAACAAAAACAATTCAAGACCCTTCCCCAGAGGTAAAATGGAATGCATGACACATGCATCGCTTTTAGGGGACCGAATTCAGCTGTCACTTATATTGATATCAGTCTGGCAGAATCCCACTTAAATAATTCTGGAATTACATGCCTGGGAAGGAAAGCAAATTTGCTCTAAATTACCTTCCCAATACTAATTACTATACAGCATATTCTTTCTTTTCTATTTCATGTTACAAGCTGTTGCAAAGTAATACATATTTCTAAACACAAGAAATATCACTGAGAAACAAATGTCATAAATTAGATTACAAATACTAGTCTAATTTCTGCTTTTATTACGACAACATTATATAAGCACCAAATGATACAGATTTTCCCAAATCTGCAGCCTCCCTCTAAAGACATCAAGGAAAATACTCTGATAATTATGTTAAAATGCTGAACAAGTGCTTATAATGTCAAAATTTCAATTAAAAAAAAGGTTAGTTCCTTGCTTACTACTGATTAGAATTTAATCTTGAAATCTTTCCTGTGCATAAATACCAACTAGCACAGAGAAAGACAAATGTCTTTTGCTACGATCTATTACTGAAAACAACTGATTTTGCTTACATGCGGAAAAACAGAAATGCAAATAAAAAAATAACACTTCGTCATGTCCATGTATTTTTGAGTAGGCCAAATCAACAACTCTCCACATGGTAACTGTGAAATGTACAGTGCCTGGTATCAGGAACAATATTCTGAAGCTGGCACATTAATCAGTCTTGTTTTCAAGCTTCTCATATATTATGCTGCATAGATTTTTTTTTTTTCCTGTTTTCTTCTGTTATCAAAAAGCATCTGCAGGAGTGCATGCTTGTTAAAACTAGTATAAAATTAATAGATTTAAACTGATTTATGCTACTTTATCCTGCAACAGAATTTGTTTTGATACATATGTTTTTGCCTTTTTCCTGTACAAACACCAACATTTTTGACACTTGAAAGGAACAATTTTGAGGATGTGACAGAAGACGGCAAATATCTGTTTAACTGCAGAAATATTTACACTCTGTATATGTCTGAGCTATTGTTAACATTTCCAATACAATAAAGCTTTCAGCATGGAAAAACATACTCTGCATTTATAGTGCTTGCCTGCACGTGTAAACTGAGAAGGCATTTATAAACGCAAATAATTTATAAAATACGGTATTTATGAAGTGAAAATCTAACCTAAAATGTATATGGAAAATGGGATCATAATGGCTGAAATTACTAAATCGATGGAGGAGGAGCTATGGAAAAAAAATCCAAACCATTCACTTGTCCCTGGCCTCCCAGTGAAGCACCTGCACTTATCCATTCCCAATACAGAGTGGATTGATTGCCCCAGCCCAGAATGCACCAGTTTGCCAGTTCAAGCTGAAAAATCTTCCTTGTCACAGAATAGTTAAGAAGGTCTAACTGTTTCACCTCATATACCCCTCCCTGAGTATAACTTCCATTTAAATACAAAAAGAGGGCCTTCAATTATACCCACCCAAAATCTGAACATTTTAAACCTGAACCAGGCTCTGCATGAAGAAGCAAAAGATTCTGGGTGACAAAAATTATTCTTGTTATCATCTAGAGTAAAATTTACTTTTTCAATAAACACAATATATACAATTTTGACCCTTAATAAAAAAAAGAAAATGCACAGGAGGTTCAGTTTTCTGCTATTTCCTGAACAACCCCAACAAATATTTTTCAAATGCATCATGTCAGTGGCCAAGTGCATCTCTTCAAACTCAGATGCCTAAGCGTGGGGTTTCAGAGGAGGCTTTTAGCATTCCAGTCCCTTCCATCAAACCTGGATCTTTTTAGCTGCTCATTCTCCAGTGTCTGCTGAATTTCCCTAGGAAGCACAAATCTTACCTAAATCCGACAAGAGGTATGTGGAACAGCTAAGAACAATATAATAATGGTGTCACGTCTAGGAAGAACCAGAAACATCAAATGCTACTTTTACAGACTTGCAAGTAAGTGTTCCTGCAGTCACTCTACACCTCTTTAAAGAAACACATCAAACTGAAAATCTCTTCCACAACTTAATGCAACCAAGGTGGGAGAGCGGTTCCTCCCCTGGACCAAAAGCACTGTAGCCTGGTCAGCCTCTCTTTCCAAACATAGCCCCACGTCGCGAAACAAAGCATAAAGGGGCTGAGAGTCCTGTCAGACCCCTAAGTTCTCTGAGGCAGACATGTACTAGCATGTGTTGCAACTCCTCAGTACTTTAAAAAAAAAAAAACCCAAACCAAAAAACATAGTAGCAGCTTCCACCACAAGGCTTTTACAAGAAGGGCACGGGAAATAGGTAGTGATGGCATCAGATAATAAAGACTTGTCATTTAATACTTTTTGGTCGGGTTCCAGAAGAGGGAACTGTACAGGGGAGAATTCATATGACAACTATACAGCAAACACTTTTTTTTTTTTAATTATCTAAGCTACATAACCGTGACATTTCGATGCGGTTCCTGGTAGTTGCTGAAACTTACATTTAAAAGTGCTGCATTCCTTTTATGAGCTGCATCAGCTGCTTGAGTTTGCCATGTCTTTTTAGTCTTTTTGTCTCCTAGATAAGTCTCCATCTGCTGTAGCAGCTCTGATCTCTGAGACAGTCTACAAAGGAAAACATTTTGCTAAGTGGGTAGAACATTTTGCTCAGGAGCTAGAAAATAACCTTTTTACCTTACCCAGTTTTCTCAAAACTATGGGGCTAATTAAGCCGGCTGCAGGGTGGGTGTGCTGGAGGAGGGAAAAGGTACAGGCAGGCATCACCTGCTGTGCTTGTATGAAGCTATAATGTTGTAACCAGCAGCCCTCATATGCTAAGGTGCTTAGAAACACTGAATCTCCCAGAACAGGAAAGACAGGGTGGGTTGGGGTGACTTGATCAGTACTACTTTTGCTCATTGGCACGTACTGGTTGTTACAGGAGAAACAGATTTTTCTGAATCATGACTGTATTTGCCTCACAATCCGAGTTTACAGGGCAACAAAGAAGCAATTCTATAACTGAGGTGTTGAGTGAGAGAATCCAATTACCTTCCCCAAACAGGAATTTACAGTGACAGAAGGTTAACAATGGAGATCTTAAACCAGTACCACCACTGGAAGTCAAAAAACTCATCAACCTAGATACCCTTAACGGCAGGCAAGATGCTAATTCCAATGGTTCATGAAGGAAGGGTGCCACCTCCTGGAACTCCAGCCCCTTGCAGAGCTCAGATTCACTGACACCGAGGGTCATGCGCAGGGAGGGAGGACTCACACGACCCCAGCACAAACTGCCGCGAGGCAGAACACAACTACTTACATCTCCTCATGTCTTCGAGCAAGGTGAACCTCCTGAGCCAAATAGGACGACATTTTCAGTTGTTTGCCCTAGTTTTGTCACCCTATAAAAGGAAAACCAAGTGAAATTAAAATCTTCCGAAGATATACATCAACATACACTTTTCAGTATTAAACAATTCTGGTTAAAAAGTTGCACACATTACATTTGTATGTCAGCTATCTACACAAAACCTGCCACAAGACATCACTACATCATGTTTTGAATACATTCACACTACTAATGTTCACAACATGTTTTAGAAAAATCCTACCGTATTCTAATAATTTATGAGAGAATTAAAATTTTACTTTCAAGTTTCAGATTGAGCATTAAGTTTTCTTAAGTATCAGATGCTTACAACGGCACACAAACTCTGTGCTTGCATAAATTGTGTATTACTGTCTACAGTACTGATTTCTGTTTTTTGTCATGTTACACTCAACGCAAAGTTAATTGTAAATATGATTTTTAACTACTTCTCACAGATACAGTGCCCTGTTCATAGGAAACTGTTTCTGTACAGGCATGAATAAACTAAGTAACTTGATTAACTAAGTAACTTAAGCTAATAAACCATTTTTAAGTGGTTGAAAAATTAAGCAAAAACCTCTGAGCTCAGGTTTTCAGCATTGTTACTCAGTACATGAGAGCGTACATAGTTTAAATAGTTTAGATATTACTGGTTCTTTTTGCTGAGCCATTAAGGGGATCAAGTGTCTCCTGATGCAAATAAAAAACCTACAGCACTTTTCAGAAGGCTGAAAGTGTTTTACACCCTTTTTTTCACCTCAGAAGTGACTGCATCACGTCAAATAAAATTAAATAACTTATCACACGTTCATAAGATTAAAGGGTGCGAGAGCTGAAAGATCTCATCAAGGTAAAGAGAACGTTGGGAAAGGCCTCTCTGTCAAGATTCACACTGAAACCAGTTATTTACATGTGGCCTCTGCTGAAGCTGGGGTGCATCTTCTAGGGATGCGTGCTTTACCACACTCCGAAAACACTTCTGTCCACCTCGCCTGTTGCTACAATGCTCCCCCTTCGCTCGCTCCTTCCCTGGGCCGTGGCACTTCGTGCTGTTCGCGCCATCTCTGCTCAGCAGCAACACCTTTAGTGGCCACAGGAGAAAACAGAGCACAAATGCCGCCGCACGCACCTCTTGCCTTTAGGGGGGCCCACAGCTCACAACGGGAGCGATAGAGCAGCCCCAGCCCGAGCATCCTCCGCCCGCAGCACCGCGGGGCAACCGCCCCACCCGCAGCTGTCCCGGGAGGCTGCCAAGGCCGGAGGCTGCCAAGGCCGGAGGCAGCCCGGGATAAGCCCCCGCGGGCAGCTCGTCAGCAGCCTCAGGGAGGCCCCTGGGGCCGAGGGACGGGACAGGACGGGACAAGAGGGGACGGGACCCGTCGGTGCCGGGGCCGCTCCCCCTCAGGCCGCGGCCCTGACAGGGCGGGAGCGCCGCGCAGCGCCTGAGCCCTACCATTGGGGAAGGGGAGGGGGGGAGAAGCCGGATTACGATAGCGTCGGAATGCACCACCGCGCAGAATCGAGGGAGAAGTCAGGCGATAAACAAATAATTATATAAATAATCAAACCAGGCCGTTTACCTTTAGCCTCGCCGGCTTCCAAAAGGAAGGCGAGTACCCGCCATAGTCTCCGGGACGCCTTAAAGCACTCCCCGCCCCTGCCCGCACAGCTGCCATGGAGACGGCTGGAAAGGTGGGGCCGAGCCGCCGGCTCGGTGGGCGGGGCCGGGCGGGGTCGGGACCCGCCTTCGCCCCGGGGATTGGAGGAGCGGGACGGCGCCGGGCCAATCAGGGCCTGGCCCGGGAGCGCTGAGGGGCGGGCGGGGGGTGCCGGTGCTCGCCCCTCACGGAGCCCGCGGGTCGCGGCGCCTCGCGGGCTGTGCCCAGGGGCGTTTGCGTGTAAACCAACTGCTCTGTCCCCACACACGGCGGCCCGGGGAGTGTGCCCGGAGCGCCAGCCCGGTTCTCCACGTGGTTTCCAAACCCTCTGGTGTGATCCTGCCCCTGTGTGTCAGAGCTGAATTCCTGCCCGGCGCCAGTGCTGGAGAGTTGCTGAGGCGACTCCGCTCCTTTACAGTGAAACTTACATCAAGATGTACTTCAAATAAAAAAGCACAATTAGTCCACCTTTTTTTTTTTTTTGAATGTTTTGTCCTTAGAAAACATAAACCAAAATATTTCAAGCTAGATAAAGCTGATATTTTTTTCTCATTTCACTGGTGCCTGATAGATTTATGCACATTTGCAGCTGCAGACAATTTCTAAAAGCTGCTCTGAAAACGCTAGTATTCCCTAAATGTTTTCTTTCTAAGCATCCTCTAATCCTAGTTTAAGATGACTCATCACAAGCCTTTCTACTGCAGATCATAATTTTTTTCTTCGGATTATTCATCTCTTAATATTTTCTATTTTTTTCCCCATTCTCTGATTTTATATTTCTGCAACAAATTCATATTAATTCACTTCATGACATAAATGCAAGTTCTTTAGTGTACTTGTCAACTTACCTGTGCTTATTGCAGCAGTCAGGATAAACAGTACTTAAAAAGTTACTTTAATTTTTTTTGTTCACCATTGTGATTTAAAGACAAGACTTTCCAATAAATGACACGGAGACATAGGAGTCAGTCCTCATTTCTAATGGTGCGGAAAGCTAATGGTTACAGTCTCACTAAATTTAACAGAAAGCCCAAGTGTTTCGTATATTCCACTTTGAGCTATGACAGCTCCCTGCAATGGCTGTGATCTTTCTTTCTTGTAGCATTTAATGAACTTCAGGAAGAATAGAGACAAATTGAAGTTTGGTTTACATAAACCATTATGGATGCCATTTGTGGAGAGAATGCAAAGAGCATTTTAGTTAAGTTACAAATACTATCAATTGTTCAGTGTTGTGGAAACAGAGACAGGATGGAAGCCATAACTTCTGCCTTATGTGACAGTGGGTGAAGTTCATAGCTAATGAGCTATAAACTCTTATTTTAACCTAGATCAGTTCTGGACTTGTCAAGAATATAAACTTTAAACTCATTGAAAAAAAAAAATAGTGCTAGTAGCAGCCAGAAATCCCCATGTGCTGGTTTGGGATGGGATAGAGTTAACTTTCTTCACAGTAGCTGGTCTGGGGCTGTGTTTTGGATTTGTGCTGGACAATGTTGATAATTTGGGGATGTTTTTATTACTGCTGGTCAGGGCTTACATGGAGTTGAGGCCTTTTCTGCTTCCACTCCATCTTATGGGGGTGCACAAGCAGTTGAGAGGAGACACAGCCGGGACAGCTGATCCCAACTGACCCAAGGGATATTCCAGACCATATGGTGTCATGCTTAGTATATAGACCTGGGGGAAGAAATCATGTACATGGGGAAAGGCATTCTCCTGCAGATCTGAATGCACTGGCACCTCAATGCACTGTATTCTACTGTTAAATGTGTGTCATATCACTGTTATTAAATATGTGTCTGCCTCCCCCCCTCAATTTCCAGTTATATTGAGCATAAAAAAAAAAAACCCACCTTTAATAATACTTATAAGAAAGCCTTTTTTCCACTCTGATACTATCTTCATTACTTCTTCTATCCTTATGTGACTTTACTGTCGCACCATTGCTAAAAAAATTCGAAAAACTGGATACCTGCCAGTGGGACCCTGAGATCTGTATTTACCTCCCAGTTGTGCTCATATGACCACATGTGCATTTTGTAGTCCCTCTGCTGCTTGGTCACAGCCTGCAGTAGAAGTGTAAGCATGAGATTGTGTATTCCATGAGCGTTTAATTATGGATTAAGGACTTACTATTAGCACTGAAACAGGAGTATTGTGACCCTAGGCTTTTCTGAACCTTGCAATTTGATTTTGCTCTGAAATTTTAGAGGGGTTTCTGAGAGAAATTGGTGAATTGTGACACTAGGTGGCACTTAAATACAGCTAACAAAAATTTTTGTCTCTTTCAACACACAAAAACAGTCAAACACATTCTGTTCTAACATGCAGTTAATTATATCCTCAAAATGATGTCTTGGATTGATATTACTAAACAAACATGTATCAAATGTAATTACCGACAAGTGAAATAAATACTGTGGGCTTATAATTGCAAGATATGTTTTTTGCTTGTAATATGCTACACACCTGTGCGTAGTTTATATAGATAGTATTTTATTTTGTCATTTTTACTAACATTTAGGATGGCACAATTTAGCTTTATGTGCGTTTAGTTACTGCTACAAATTTTTGCCATATGTCAGTTTAAAAAAAAGGAAATGTTTTTATGTACTGGGATTGCAAGACATGAGTATTTCAAAGGGAAAACTGTAAGAAAGGAGTTTTGTTATATGAAAACGCTTCAAAACTTTATTAAAGAAATGCACATATTTCGTGATTTTTTGCTTTGCTTTCCTCTTCCTTTTGTCTTCCCTTATCTTTTGGATGTACACCTCTATTGGTACAGTGGCTTAATATCCACTTCGAGGTCTGAGGTCTCTTGGTTCATGAAGATCTGTCAAGTGATACCATTGGTAAAATACCTCAGGCCTATGGGGCAGTCTGAGAGCCGCGAAGTCCCATCAGAGCAGCTTGTGGCCATCACCTTGGCTTCTGGCAGCTTTTCCTATCAACTGCAGAAGTTGTCAGCAGCATTTCACACAACTGCACAAGACCTATGTGAAGCTGCTTTAACTTACAACCAGCTAAAAAAGGCAAAAGCATGCAAGGAAACGTCCTCCCAGGGCAGGAGTGAGCTAATAAAGAATCAAACATAGAAAGTTAAAAAATGGACTTCTAATTCCTCTTTCCCCTCGCATTCCAATATTCAGAGAGCTGCTCTCAAACTTCCTATTGGCAGGTTCCTCACCATTCCCTCTCCTGCATTCTGAATAGCTGTCTCCTCTGTGGTAGTAAGGTTAGAGCTGAAATGAAGCTCATAAATGGTAGGAAAACTCAACAATATATTCCTGTATTTGCTTTTTTTGTTTGTTTGTTTTTGTGGCTAAAGGTGTGTATTTGTTGTGGAAAGGACTGGTACACATATGGAAGTCACACGTCGAGAAGAATTTGGCAGTGCATTACTGTATGCTAAGTCAAGATAATGTGAATAATCTGTGCTTGTTGGAATTGCCCCCCCAACATCAGGAGACCTGTTTCAGGTGAACCAGAACCCAAACAGCAGACCAGGATGGGCTCAGCATCCATCAGCTGGTGCAAAAATAGTTGTCCAAACTAAAGACAGCTGGGTCAAGTTCAGAAACAGAGTTGGAAGACCTGTGTGAAGAGGAGAACAGAGAGCTGAGAGTGTGAGGACACAAAGGCGGTGGAACTTCAGCTGCTTTGTGTGCCAGCCAAAATGTGGTATAAAACTGTGCATGAGGCCAGGCCAGACTCTGTTCAACATTAAAAGAAAAAAGTAATGTTCTCGGTAAAAGGATGTAAGGAAGAGAATAATTTTTTTATGTTTCAAGTTGAGATAAAACCCTGATAAATAGGACAAAGCTAAGAAAATCAGTATTCAAGTGCAATTTTTTTTTTTTACTTTTGAGAAAGATCATTTAAGGTTCTGGAAATACAAGCTAGCCTAGACAATTCTTCAGCTGGTTTACTGATGCACCCACTCAGTCTTGTCAAGGGGATACACGTCCCAACAGGGTATGTTGTCTCTGTCAGTAGTTTCTATGGTATAGTTACTTCTTTTTGAAGAGTTCAAGAAAACAATTTGGCCCTTAAGTAATGATATTAAGCCTTCTCTTTAAAAAAAAAATTAAAAAAAAAAATCTGTAAGTCTCGACTGACTTTAACAGGTACACAGGTAGTAGGATGTTTTACAACTAATTATAATAACTATTTACAGTAATTAGCTTGAATCTAATTGCTTCTCAGCATGTTAGGGTAGTAAATTACAGCTTTATTTCAAACAACTCCTGTTGTCTGTTTTCCCTAAACCCCACACAGGAAACCCAATAAAAACAAACACTTGGAGAACCACCATTCTCAGTTCCTGTTTGAAGTAGGTCCAATGGGGGTACTTAGCTTTGATCTTACAAGCAGCACTTCCCTACCCATGTAGGCTGCATCTTTCCTCCCCAGCACACTGAGAGCAAGGTCCCCCTGAGAGCAACAGAGGGTGAACAGGAGGGACAGAAATACACCTTCTGGCTCCTAAGGCAGAGAGTCATGTCAGATGGTTTACACATGGGAAAGCTGATTTTCCCAGACTCCCCCCTTAATCAGTGCAAAGAGATCAGCTCTCCTTGACCTCAGTGTGGCACAAGGCTGAGCATTTGGAGTTGCTCTGAAGGACCAGAGGTGTCGTTCTCTACAAGCTACGTAGGGAGCTTTGAGAAACTGCCTTCCTCAGACTGGTGCCTGTAATTATGTACCTGATCAGTCTCTGACCATCTGCTTCAAAGACATCCACAGCTTATGTCTTTCACACCCTAGTGGAGGTTCATTGGAGTTCCTCAGGGCTGACCTGGCCTGCTGCACAGACAGAAAGTCTGTCAGCTTTGGTCTGGATTGAGATTCCTATTTGAAACCGTAGCAAGTTCACTGAGGAGCAGGTCAGTACCTGCTGATTTCATGTGGATCCAACCGCATGCGGGTACTGCTGGTTATTTAAACAGTCCAGCTGAGTTCCCACAGTATTTCAAATTAACTGGACTATTTGACTTTGTGTCTGCTCTTACTCCAGGTTGGTGATAGACACCATCTTCAGTTCCAGGATGTTTGCATTGGATATACAAGTCACCCTATAACTTTCAGCCACTGTAAGGAAGTGATGATATTGCCATCTGGTCTTACATTAAAACTGTCTTATTCTGTAATGATGATACATCTACAGCAGCAAAAAGTACTCTGAATTTTAATATGTGCATTTATGCTACTGTCAAGATGTTTGATATTAATAGCCTGACTTTTACTGTAAGCAGAGGTAGAAGAAATAACACCACCTTCACAGTTCTGGCACAGTTTCCTTAAGAGCTGAATTCTCAGACCATCATTTCTGGGTTTTGTCATACAAACCTCAGGAGCAATGTTTTATTTTTTTTATTTCAGTTTAGATTTTGAATGCTCCTATTATGAGTTTCTTCAATTCCCAAGAGAAATTAGAGAAGCAACAATGCTTCACTTATTGCATAATATCAACATTTACTGACAATAAAAATGACTGAACTTGCACAAGAAGCCAGTTTCTAATAAACCCTTTTACTAGGTTGTTGTTATGAGGCTTGAGCTTTTCACTTTTTACAAAAAAGACACTTTTTAAAGAAAGGTCAGTCAATCTTTTTAGAAGGATTTAATAAATGACTTTTCCCCCCCTTACCAAATTTAGTCTTTTGTTGAATTGTTTCCGTTCCTATTAAAGCTTCACAAAAATGTACCTTCTATTATATTTCTTCTAATAGGTTTCTCAGCCTTATAACTATAATAAATTTGTCAGTCTAGCTTCGCTGAACACTGGACTTGAAAATCCTACCACAACAGATTAGAAATATAACCATTTCTAAACCCTTTCAAGAAGTTTTACCCTTTCTTTCAACACATTTTATGTACTCAGCAATTCAGTGAAAATAACCTTTCAGAGTCATTCTTTAAACTCTCTTTCTTGGTGATAGCACAGTCAAGTCATTTGATCAGTCAGTCAGAAAGCCTGAGTTCGGTTCCCATCTCTGCCGGGATGGATTCATAGTCTGAACCAACTCGTTGAAAGCCAACGTTTTCTTAAGTGTTCATTCAGAGGAAATGACCAACTTGACCCACATAGGACTTGATTTTCAGAGCAGCTGAGTCCTCAGACCTGCAATTTAAATAATTCTGAGCAGTGCCCTTAGCGGCGGGGGAAAAAAAAGAAAATAAAAAAGTCTAGTGGCATCTTATTTGGACACCAGAAATGAAAACTCTCAGAAGTAGCTCTTATAGCCAATTTTAAAAGATATGCAAATATCTTTTCTGTCTGTTTTCTGTCTGCCTAATCTCTTTCCTCTATTTTGCTTTTACGAAATTTGGTTGTTGTTTTTCTTGTAACGAAGTTACATTTTTTAAAAACAAAAAATACTGTTTTAATAAACAATTCTCTTGAGGAAATGTTTTGAAGTTTGAATGGATTAATGTAAAGAGAATGTAACAAAAAGTTTAGAACATTAATAACCATTGTAACAGCAAAGAAGCAAGGAGTATGATCACATAAGTCTAAGAAAAGCAAATAGAATCTAAATATCTCTAGCCCTGTGTCATAAAATGAACCAACTTTTCTTTATGACACTATGTAAAGTAGAAACAGCAATGTATCATATTTGCTTTGCATGGATGAATTGGGAAGCAGAGAGAGGCAAGGGTTATCTAAGTAATATAAAAGTGTAATTAATGAATACGTCCAAGGGACACAAATAATCTGCACCAATCCTAAATTACAGCACATATTTTATCCTTCAATTTACCCCTCACCCTTCAAGTTTACCCTTTAATCAGCAAATGGAGAAAAGGTGGATTACCTCACCCCTCTTTCCTTGTGAGAGAATTGTTCAGGGATCTCCTTGCAAGCCTGTCATGGGTCATTCTACTTATTTGACCAGCTGTGATGATTCTGGTGTGTTTCTGGTCACCTGAGTTCAAGAAAAATGAAGAGGTATAGAAAAAGCTTTTAGTTTGATAGATAGTGGAACAAGCTTGCTTTGTGAGAAAAGATTAAAATCTTTGGCTTATTTACCAAAACAGAAGTAGGAAGAGTATCTGCTTGTTTTCTACTAACACGTGATAGTGTTATCATCAGTGAAAAAATCTTTTAAAGCAAAAAGATAGTGCTAGCAGAAGAACAAATGGATGTAATCCAGTTGTGTCCCTGCCCATGGCAGGGGGGCTGGAACTAGATGACCTTTAAGGTCCCTTCCAACCCAAACCATTCTGTGATCCTATAATGAATAAACCTTCTATTGAACAGAGGAGTTTTAGGAAAGTACTTAAGCCAGTGAACTTCTAGGGCAGCCTCCTAGACAGAATAGAAGGGGAGGAAGTGCAAGAAAATGGAACCATTTTAACACAGACCTTCATGTGTTTGCGACACGCAGTCTGAGCCGTGGCTTTCCAGTGACCTTCAGAGGGAAGCCTGACTTGCAGAGCCTTTCCAAAGACAAGTCTTCCTAGCAGACATGTTCTGCTGAGGTGAAGTGCCAGAATCCCATCACCAGCGCCAATATTGTTATCAGCTGCTAGTCGTCATTGAAAGAAAACTTGGAAATTAAAGCTCCAGGTCACCTGCTGCTCTGTGCCTCTGGCTATGCAGTATTACAGAGGGAAAACCTGTAATAAACCACACAATGCACAACTTGTGCAGTCTGCTGGGCTGTGCCTGCCAAGCCAGCCCGAGCAGTTGACACCAGTGCTCTGTAGGTGTGTAGAGCATTGCTACACGGTCAGGCATTGGAAGGAGAATGTTTTGAACTCAATATCTCCGTGTTTTTAACATGAGATCTTCCTGCCTGTGTAGGCTTCCTAATGTAACCTTGTACTTCCTGTGATCTCCCTATGAGCTTTACATTTCAAAGTCCTATATGACATTTTTTGTAGTAGGATATTTGTCTGAACCTATTTCATAGCCGAGGGCGCACAAAGGCAGGTGAATTTAAATTTTAGCTTTCAAGTTAGTTTTCAAACACTGTCAGTTTAAAATATTAAAATAACAGCAAGTTCTAACAACGTTCTCAGATTTTCTTGCCCAATTGACTGTCTTTGGCATTACTGAATCAGACTCTATTTGTGATCAGAGTTATGGACAGCACTATGGAGCCCAGGCTTTAAAATAACTCAGTAAAAATGTCATTGCTGCCATTGATGTGAAAAGGGTTAGCGCTTGCTTTTCTGTCATTTATGTTTCAGCCTAGCAATAACATAGTAAAGGAGATTTTCTTTGGAAAGGTGAAGGAGTAAGAAATATGAGAAAATAAATACATTCCAAGGAATGAGAAAATTACTTTCCTTAGAGAGTATAATTCCTTTTCTTCATTAAAGCATCTCACAGAATATCAGTTGATGGTTAGCTGTTTAGCTTCTGAAAATAGACATGACTGGCAAAAGCTATAGAGGTACAGCAGTTTATATAATTTTTTAAAAGAGGATGTTTTTCTATTTAAATGAGGCTTCTGTGGTCATACTCGGTGTGTGTGCATGTGGCTGCGCACACATGTGTGCACACATCTCTATTTTCAGTAATTCTTGAAGCTGACCCATTGCAGCCAAATTTAACGCCAAGGTTACTTATCCCAAACACATCACAGTTCTAAAAGTTGGTGTTTTTTTAATAGATGGCTATTCAGAGAAAAAGGAAGGCAGAAAGGAGAGGTTACCATCTGCAAGATGTCAGAGGATCCATGTAGGTTTTCTTCCTACCAACTCAGTTCTACAGAAAACCAGGCTCCTTGGTTCTGTTATTCGTAGAGCTGCTTATATACTTAGATTTTTTCTGTATTTAAAGCAAGCAAAATGAAACCAGTTTATATAAGCAATCAAACGATCTGTTGCTAAAATATGACTGCTGTATAAATCAAGCCGTTACTGAGATGCTCTAAATTTCCTCTCTGGAAATGGCTCTCTGTAATTGGCTAATCTCTCAAAATAATTTGTGATACCTTTTTACACATTGTGCCAGCTGGAATAATCAAACAGGGCTGATTAAAATTATGCTTGCCCAGTTCTATTTGAAAAACATAGTCCATAAGTTTTATGTACTTCTAATTGTTTTACACTGTTATAGACTCTGAGAAGGGACTGCTGTCTCTGCACCAGAAGACACATAAGCAAGTGTAGAAATGGTTATTAATCTCTGTTCCTGTATGACAGAATGTGGGTGTCACCTGTAAGAAAGATCACAGAAGCATCATTTGGATCCATGGCTAAATCCCACACAGCATGCTGAAGGTAGCAAGGTATGCCACTACAAGGTGCTGAAGGTACCTCCCAAAAATGTAATCTCTGGCGGTAAACAATCATTTTCAAGGTAACCGGAGTATTATTTATTAAGCACTTTTGGATGTGCACATCTCCCTCTGCAGACATAGCACAGAATTAAGAGTAACACTCATTTAAAATCAGGGACCAGTTCAGGAAAAGAAACTACAGGCATTCATTCTGAAGGGGAACAGAGTATTTTTTAAAAAATAAAGAGCCAGTAAATTTGGGAAGTTGAAATTATACAGGTCAGGAACTATTCAGTCACTGAGGCTTTCTTGAGATACACTATGAAAGGAATCAAAGTGAGTAAGTAAGAGAAATTTTAAAGGATTTTAGGTCTACTCCATTACTTCTCTCTCCAGCTGACAGCTCTTTTCCTTGTGCCTTCAGCCTTAGCCAGTGGGGTGGTAGGAGAGGAGAAGAGCACACACCCCCAACCAGGTAGCCACACCAATACCCCACCCATGCTTATAAGAAGTTGCAGCTGGTCATTCTCTTGGTTATTCCACACCATCTCACACTGTGTGATAAAGCAACATATTGCTCTTGATTTTCCTCCTTTTTTGTGTTCTGCATCGTACCAAGCCAAGGGAAAGTTTAAAGGCTAACAGCCACCAGTACAGTGTTCAGCAGGGCGTACTTGGGACCACACCTTGAGCAGCCTCTGGCCAGGCCATCCCTGTTCCTCCATGGGGGTCTGCAGAGCCAAGTGTGTGACCTCAGGCTTTGTGGCACTGTCAGGAGCGCTCTCACCATGCACTTGAACCAGCAGCTTCTGCAGGATTTGCTCCTCTCAGCTAAGACACCCTTAATTGCTCATGTTTAGAATAGAGTAGCAGGAACTTAACCCATCTAAGGAATGTGCTCTCCACCTTGTTTTGCCCCCCAGTCTTGTTCTTCCATACTGAGGTACTTACACCTCACAACGTGTCTCAGTGCTGGTAGTCCAATAAATAACCCTGCAGAAAGAGTTACCTTCTAACAGACTGTGTTTGCAAAGCCCACACAAGTTCTGAGACGAAGGGAGGTTTTCTTTTCCCCTATAGTTTATTGAGAGTTCTTTCTTTGTGTGGTCTCACTGTATATACTTGCAAGACTATAAGGGAATACAACTCTTGCAAGGCTGGAAAGTTATGACAACATATGCCTTGCTTCTCATCATGTACCTGTGTTTAGATTTCATTCACTTGCTCATAAAAAAGCAATTGGATTAGTTTTAGAAAATGACTCAGCATGATATGGGGGTGAGGAGGAAGAGAAACAGTGAAAGATCTCACAGCCCCAAGACTGAGATTTACAATAAATGTGGCTTGGGAATACTATTTGTTTACTGTGAGTAAAATTTTTAAAAGGCAGTTACATTACTGCTACTGTATAGGCCAAAATATATGTCAAAAATCAGATTAATCTCAGTGGAAACACTAAATTAGAAATGGTATAATTTGTTGTGAACTGTCAAAACGTTCTGCAAAACCTCATTTGTAGTTATAGAAAAACAAGGCACACTTCATAGGACTGCTCCAGAAAGAACCATCCGTTTGCAGTCAGGGTGCAGGATTGTCATCTGTTTGCCATGACACCACTGATGTTCCAGAAAGACCTTCCCAACAAAACACAGGCTGAAAAATCTTTGTTACTGAGAGTGTAGGAATATTCAGTCTGTATCCTGTTTTCAAGAAGGAACCAATGAAGGATACCTAGGGAAAGTGATAAAGAGCAGCAGACATTAATTCTTACCAGGCTTTGACAGTCTGTAGACCAGGCACATCCTGAACCAGAGATCATATCCACACCTTTGTGTTTATTCCTCAGTTTAAACTCCTTCGTGTAAATGTCTGAGGATAAGGTAAAGAGCACCATACATAAATAAAGAGCCAACCTGTCTCTTTATTATGCATCCATACACTGCTGCTGCTGGTGCACATGGGTCCACAGCTAAAGTCCCAGGATACTGCTACAACGGGATAATTACTATTCATCATAAATATCTTTGTCAGAAGACTGAAATAGGTCTGCCTAAAATTGCTCAGGAAAATATGCAGTAGTGTTGAAAGCCAAGAGATTTAGTGATAAGGTGACAGAAAAATCTTGGCTCTGCTAAAGCCAAAATGAACTTTGCCCGTGGCTTCTGTAAAGCCCAGATTTTTGCCTTGAGAGTCTGCCCAGACCAGCTGCTCTTCCTGGATGTCCTGAGAGCATCTCCTGCCTGAAGGGGCTCCAAGGAAAGGTGTGCTGTCATGAATTCAGAAAAATGGATTTTAATAAGCATGTGTGCACCATGGATGACTATACTACTCTTTTTGTGAAGAACCTACTCTTTCCAGCTTTGTTATTCATTTTCACAAAGCCAGATACTGCAGCTGAGCACTCATGGCTGTCAGTGTTCTGATGCCACCTTGTGAGGGAGGACTGGCAGAAAACATTCAAGTGTAGAGGATTTTGTAAAAAAAGAAGTTGGCTTTCTATTTAGATTGCCCTGGAAAGTGACTGTTCTGAAAAATTAAAGACTTGAGCATACGTTATTTCTTTTCTCCAAGCTTTCCCCTCTTCTGTACATACAAATCAGGAAAAGAACCACTGGCAGTCCTTTGGGAATTTCTTCGGCCATTTAAATGCAAATGCTTCTGCCTCGTAGGTGTTAGTCCTTCTAAGTTGTGACCATTTTAGTGAAAGAAATCTGTGAAGAACGTGGCATAGGTGGGAAGCATGGTTTAGTGTACTGGTGAAACTGTATCTTCAGGCACTAGACAGAACTCTTGCGAGAGGATTGAAGGCACCAACTCAGAGACTGGGATGAGAGCAGAGATGTCCACTGCCGTGGCCTCACCACAGCGCTCAGACCCACAGAGCTATGCACAGCTCCGCTCACTCTGAAGGCTGTTAACGAACTCTTGGTCCTGTTCCCAAATCTGTCCATACCAATACAACAGCAAGAGCTGAGCTTCTGCTACGGGCATCAGTTGCCATGTGGGAAAAGGCAGCACATGGATTATTGATAACCATGTTCTAGGAAGAAGGGGAGCCCTCCAGAATATCAACAGTGTATGATAAAATCTAAATGAGGAACGCATAATGAAGCCAGGATTAGCTGCACAGAGAAACTTTTTAGTGCCCGTGTCCTGCCTGTTTGGGCTGTAATCTGTTCCAGTTCATGCTGCAGCCTATGATGAGGGTAGTTTATAAATTATTAATAGATAATGTGGGTATCTAGCAGATAAGGATAACAAGGGTTACAAGCTCATCAGCAGATAATGCTCTATTGCAGTAGTAATCAACCTGCTGAACTCTGCAATCACCTATAACAATTGAGACTTATTAGTGAAAATATCTATTAATTCCTATTAAATATAAAAGGAAGTTTAATACAAAACATGGCAGTAATGCACATATGTATGAGATCCCTTTTTAATACTGTTTGTCTATAAGCACTTGCTTATGCTCAACAAGATCTTTCCGTAAATAGGAAATGTGTCAGCTGGAACTCATGTGAGGAGAGAGAGAGAGATGTATTTTTCCTCCACTGTCGTGTTGCTGGGAAGCTCTGGTTTTGAGCCGGGCAGAGGCAAGGATGGTGTCATGAATAGTGGGTTTGTTACAGCACACAGCATGGAACAGCTGTGCACCTGGTTGGGTCATGTGGAATGATTCTTCTGAAGTCACCCCTGCGACAGCTGTTCTGTTTCAACCAAGTGACATCCCCTAACTGCAGGTACAGAGCTGGGCATATAAGGGGGGCAGTGGCCTCCTGTGCCAGCTTGGTCACTAAGTACCTTGTACCCACCTTGGATCTCAGGTTCTTGTGGATATCTGAGAAAGACTTTGGGGTTTGTGTGCTTTACACAAAAATCCTAATTGCAGGAAGGCCAAAATTCCACTCTCCCAGAGCTGATCATTTTCTAAATCACCCCAAGTCTGGGACTCAAAACAGTGCTTTTGGGCTACAGAGTAAGCTGTAATAGTTGTAATGACGTGGTGTGAAACAGAACATCATCCTGCTTTACACAAGGTGAAAATAAATTTTTTAAATCCAGCAAGTAGTTAAGAGTAAAAATAATGGAGATCTGCTGCCATTCAGGTCAGGAAGACTGTGATGTCCCCAGTGGGGCAGAGGTGCCACTCTGGAGGGGATGCGGATCTAGTGAAACAATTTTCCAAACCCTGTGTGGAGGAGCTGACTATATAACTTTACATCTATATCTATATCCATACTCATCTCCTGTGAGAAGCTGAGCTACAAGGATGCTTCTTGCTCTGCACTCTGCCTGGGACAGACAGACCCTTAGCTGTGTGAATGCATCCTAGCTTTAGTGGAATAACTGCAAGCCTTTCTCCATATTGCTTTGCAAAAGTACCTTGTATCCTTCACCGGAAACTGAAGTCCTCAAAGGAATGGATAGGAAGGATTTTAGAGAATAAATTGGCTTATCTTCTGATATTATAGCAGTAGATAAAATTAAACAGAAAAATCCCATAACCCACAAAACCCAGAACAAACCCCTTCCCCCAAACAACAGCATTTTCAGTCATTATGCTGGGAATAACATGCAACAATAGGATTATGATGCCTGCAAATGTACCACACTGAAATAAAATTATTTTAAAAGGCAAGAACAATGGTATCATCAGGTAGCTTTCTCTCAGGGTGGAAAATAGCTTTAATAACTTTATTGATGGAACTGGCATAAAAATATAAAGGTTCTCCTTTCCCCCCAGTACAGCAGTGATTGTGTTAAAAGCAAGACCTCTGGGTTTAGAGGGCTCTTTTGGTGCTCCCAGCCTATGAAAAACAGGGGCTATGGCATGCAGCTGAAAATCAGCAATGCAGAGTGTTGAAATCTCATTCAGAGATGGGTGTATTTCAGAGTACAGAACCAAACGGGAATATTCATTATATGGAGAGCTAATGCATCATGCTGCCTAGGAAGGATGCTGAGAGGTGGCACAGGAAAATCAATAAAAATTGAAGTCTCCATAAGCGCAGGCAAAATGTGGAATAAGAGCTTCAAAAAGGCAAAGAATCCAATTGCCAAAGTTAATATTACCTTTTGGGGACTTACTAAGAAGGAAATGATATAATGGGACTTTGCTCTCTATTTTGGGAAAGGACCACTGTATGGTCTGAGGAAGAAAAGAGTGCAAGACATGATTCAGGCAGAAAATCTGGGGAGGTGTGACTGTGTGCTCAGAAGACATCAGCCCTGCTCAGGGCTGTTCATTGCTGAGGCTGCTATTAAGTGCCTGGTAATAACAAATATCTGGCACCCAAAGTGGTGGGGTTTGTGCCATTTGTGAGAAAACGTACTTTCCTCATCTGATGCAAAGTATGGGGATGCAGCTGTCCCAAAACAATTTTGTGAACAAACTGGAAACCACCTGGATCAGCAGTTTGTGCCATGTGTCTGTGACTTTGTGACCATTTGCAAAATTGACTTTATCATACTGTGGTCTTTCTCCCAGCTACATGAACTGGAAGGGGCAAAAAACCAGAAAGAAATAAGGGCACAAAAAGTGGGGGTGTACTAAGATCCCTTCTTTGTCAACTTGGGTGTAATTTGTACTACTTTATGACATTTATATTCAATCACCATGTTCTTTTTGCTAGTCATTTTAGAGCTTGTTCTTTTGTCCTACCTTTTACGTGACAAACTCCAACATAATATCTTTTTTGGCATTTACATACTTAATCTTCCCAGTTCCTGTGGATACCAGCACATCAAGGTGTTTCAGAAACTATTAAAGCTGATGAATCAGAGACCAGTCATTGATCTTGACTGGAAGATGCTGATCCCTGGCTGATCAGGCACCCATCACTCAAGATGGGGAATTTGAAGGGGAATTTTGGCAAATGGAGAAAACTGTGTTTTGGCAGGGCTCTGCTCATCTAACCAAGTTAGCTTGAATCAGTTATTCTTCCTAACACACACCGCTTAAGGGTCAATAGCGTTTCTGAAGTGCATACAGGATCTATAGCCTGAGAGTAACAAGCCACCTGCATCCTTTTTATTTCAGAAAAGAAGAAAAGAAAATATGGGGAAAAGAAAAAAAAGAGCAAAGATTTACTTATGGCCAATTTCACAGGCTGCAATCAATTTACAGGTCACTAGGAGACTTTCAGGCAAAGGCATAACAGACTCAAAGTAAGAGGCTATCTAGAAAATTGGATCTAAGTTACAAGGAAGCTTATTTAAAGCACTAAAATTGAGAAGGCAGAGCCTTTCATAACCTAAGGTACTGAATCTTTAAGAGTTTTTATGATTCCACCCCACTCCACTAATGGTGTTTTTCAGCTTGAAGTCTAGTATTAAGCAACACTAAGGACATTGCTTGCTAGTTGCAAAGTGTGATAACCTTTCTACACTTAGATAAACAAAGTGTCACCTTTTATTCCATGTCATCTATTTTTATACAGCCACCTGTATTACAGCTACAAGCCAACAGCTTGTTTTAGTCACAGTCACAGTGTATTCAGATTCATGAATGAAATAATATTTAATTTAAATGACATTAAAAGACATTTTAAATTAAAACTACCATTTAAAGTCAGAATGTTCATCTGATGATTGGACTCAGGGTTTGTCCAACAGTTCTGACACTGAGCTAATAACATTGAAGATAATCATTTGAGCCTGTTGAGAAAACTTCCTAGAGAGTGAAGCACCACCTGGAGAGTGGTGCTAATGGTCTCATCAGCCTGCATGTAATCAAGGCCTCAATTTATTGTTTTTCTGTGGTTTTCTATTCTCCTTGATCCGCTGATGAAACCCGATAAGCCCCTTGTTACAGAAAAATGCTCTTTTATCTCGTACATGCAAGACACTCCCATTCCATCCTATGTGTGCACCACATAGGAACCCCCTGGCAGAGAAGAAACAGCCAGGCTTTGTTTAAGAGATCATGATTTCCCTCCCATGCACTGGCTAAGAGAACACTAAAGGTCTCATTTTATCCTGCAATCAACCTGGTCACCTCTCCCCTGGCTTTTCCTTCTCATAAAGGGACTGAAGGGGGTCACAGCCTTCCCTTCTTGCAGAAAGAAGGGGCCTGGGGCATCTCAGAGCTCTGGGACTGACCTACAGAGAACTTGGTGTCAGAGGGGACTTAGGGTCTGTGTGATATGTGGCTGAGAAGCCACTGATTCTCTATGAGGATGGGAAACTGTTTTTAAAGGGTCTGTACTAAATTTCTTCAGTATCTGGGCTTTATTTGGAGGTTCCCTCTGCTGCCTCAATGTCTTGTTTCCCCAGGTCTGGCCTGTGAGGGCTCGTGTGACACCAGCTCACAAGTCTGCCTGTTTCCTTCTGCACACAGATGGTACCTGTGACCTTGGCAGCAGTGCAGTTAATGGAGCAGGACCAAAAGTAATCTTCAGCCATCTCAAACCCATCCTAGGCTGGTTTCAC
Organism: Oxyruncus cristatus; assembly: GCA_013399855.1. Taxonomy (NCBI): domain Eukaryota; kingdom Metazoa; phylum Chordata; class Aves; order Passeriformes; family Cotingidae; genus Oxyruncus; species Oxyruncus cristatus. Next base: position 1,787,776 of record VXAY01003228.1, on the reverse strand, counting down.
ATGGATGAAAAACTGAGTGCTTGGCTCTCTCCTGCAGGCACCATGCCCTGATGGACCCAGAGAAAGCTGGGACCCACAGACCCTAAATGGTATAGAAACACATCTACTTTACACAGCATCCTGTGCAGTCAGAGCCTGCTGGCCCTCATCTTGCAGATGGGGCATCATTTTAGAACACAAAACCCAGCAAAACAGCTGGTGGAGGGTTGTGCCACATTCCCTTCTACAAAGCCTCAGGCTTCCAGCCAATAATACCATCCTTCCAAGACAAAAGACACATACCTTCTGCCTTTCTTCTGATGTTGACCCAGAAACTCTTTCAGCAGCTTTTTGGACAAAGAAACAGAGTATTGGGACATAGGACCAACAGAGTTTGAATTTGAGAGTGACAGAAATGATGAGCTATGCAGAAAGCATGGCTCACGGACACAGAGGCAGGGAAATGTGAAATATTGGAAATGGCTCCCCTAAGAGACATGGAACTGAAATGAAGAATCTTTTCAAAATTCAAAACCATAATGTAAAACACCAGTGAAGCAGACGTCAAGTCCTAAACAAGGATTTCAAGACATAAGGAAGATAACAAGTTTAGAAAAGAAAAGCGAGCCCAGTGACTGTCAGATTAATTGAACACAGTGTCAGGAAAGATTGCTTTGTGAAGTGTTGCTTCTTAAAGCATTACAAAGTCGAAAAGACATCAGAAACATTGATTGGCAGCAAAGGGGAAACAGAAATCACCAGTGATCAATAAGGCAGCTGCCAGCGGGGGGGGGGGGTGTGACATGTCAGTGAGG
>VXAY01003228.1:1662344-1786964 GCA_013399855.1 Oxyruncus cristatus | reverse complement strand
GGGGGGGGGTGACATGTCAGTGCAGAGAGCACTTTGTGGAGCTTCAAGTGGCTAAGTAATAGGACTGGGACCAAACCATTGATCAGAATTATTTTTATGTTGTAGAAGGTCTTAAAAATACACCTTCTGGCATTTGAATCCATTTAATAAAAATGCTGCTATTATTTGTGCCTGCTTAGCATGACTGCTAGCAGCCTCTTGAAGCCTTAAAGGCTGAACTCGTTAGGTCTTTATTACAGAAGTTGGGATCTCCTGATACCACCAATTAATTCAGGCATGTTGTTAGAAGTGGGAGGTGCTGGTAAATCATATCTCTGTTGCCAAAGTATCACTTACTACATCTTTTCACTCTAGACAAGTCTCAGCCAGGCCTCTTCCCTGTGCATTTCCGAGCATGGAATCCAAGTACTTTCTCCAAGGCATTCCCTTTTCTCTTGTCCTCCACTCCTGCCTTTGTTGCTCACCAAAGCGGCTCCCTGGGACCAGGACCTCCTGGAACAAATGCTGCATGACCTCTGCAGTTCTGGGAGCTACCGCTGATCTCAGCTCAGGACGAGGGTGTGTTAGGGAACATCCACCCTGCATCCCGCCCCCTTTGTGGTCTGTGCCCATGATGACCCGGCTGGCAGCAGGAGGGCGCTCACCTCAGAGCTGCTGCTGTCCAGTGAAAATGCCGTTTTTCATTAAGGGGGCTGCATTGGGGTGTCTTGATTTCTACAGCTGCCAAAGAGATATTTTTTCTTGTTCCATCACTGCCCCAGGTCATGTTCCCACTGCCTGACCCCTACCTTCCTTGCGGCTGTTCAAGCTCTATCTGTTGTCAGACATAAGAGAATTACACCCTTCCATCAGGAAGGGTGATTTAAGTACCAGGAGACAAGCCTCCCAGCCTCTCCTCTGCTTCTGACTCTTCCAAGCCCTCTCTCTCCAGCATTTCACTAGGCAATGTCCCAGTTCATCCTGTCTTTGCTCCAGCTCACTAACCATTCCTGCTGCTCTCCTTTTGCCTCTCTTCAGTGGGGTTACATTTTTTCCCTGTGTGGCCCTCGTTCCCAAAAAGAAACAGTTCTAACCCTGCTGTGAGTAGGCTGGGAGGTGTCCTTACCTGGTCCCAGGGTAGACCTGCCAGACCTGCACTTGTCCATCTTGCAGCAGGTGGGGTTGGCTCATGTTCAGCTTGCCATCGCAACATCCTTCAGGAGCTTCCTGGACAAGAGGGATTTAAGCAGCTCTTTTCTCATATTGTTGTTATGAAGGACCATGTACCCACCTACCTGTGCATGCAGGGGCTGGCTGCTGTCTTCTCCATGGAGGTGGAGCAGCCAAGCTGGGCAGAGGAGCCTTCCCTGGTGCCTGCTCCTGGTCTGGAAGCTGTACAGAGGGCACTGGTCTCTGCTGGCTGCTGGAGCATCCCCCAGAGCAGGCATGGCAGGCTGGGAAGCAGTTCCCTGCCACTCATTCATGAGGCAGCAGGACCTGCCTGTGGGATGGTGTTGAGCTGCTACTGGAGTGCAACATGAGGCAGCGCCCTGGAGCAAGGGCTGGAGGGAGCACACTATGAACTGGGGGGGCTTGATAGGGGTCATCAGGCTGTGCTTCAGTGTCCCAGTGATCACAGTCCCCAACCAGTGCCCCAGGCTCCATCTTTCTCCCTGTCAACCAGAACGTGGAACTTAGAGGTGAGAATGCAGCAACACAAAAGGCAGCAGATGGACTGTATTGATTTTAACCAGCAATTTTACGTCAACAAGCCATTCCAGTTATGGATGTTGTTTGTCCATGTGCAGGTGCTGCTCCGGAGGCTGCGTGCTGCTGGGTTTCTGAGGGCTCTGCCAGCCTGGGCAGCCGCCGTGCCAGCAGCAGATTGCAACTAGAATGTGTCCACAAACCCGAGCGGTTTTCCCACAAGAACGACGGGAAAGGTAACGCAGCACTGAGCACAGAACCAGCACAGGAGGCGGCGTGTGGAGCTGCCGAGGTTTTGTTGCAGAACACGGAGCATCGACGGCGCCGCGTTCGCTTCGGTGACAGCTCTTGGCTAGAGCAGCAGGGAGGTGTGACTGCTAATGCACTCCATGGGGAATATTTGCTGCTAGGATTCGGAACATCTGTCCCCTGCTCCCAGTCTGCCTGACATGGGGAGAGTACTCTTGCTTTTCCTACCACAGCACTGGGGTGAGTTGAGCTGTGAGTTATCACAGTAAATCAGGTGACGGTGGCTTGGTGGAAGCCCCTGTTCCTCCAGGCAGGCACCTGCTGGCAAACCAGGGTTAGAGGTAAGGAAGGGCACGCCAAAGGAGCTGGCAAGAAAGCTCAGGTTCTGAGGTCCTGTTCAGAATGGAGACAGCCCTTCTTCCAAAAGGGATTTGGATGGGTCACAACCGTCTAGGGAGGAGCAGTGGTGGAGAGGGAAGGGGTTACTGGAAGCTCTCTAATAGTTGGAGGCAATTAAGAAAGGAACAGAGACTTCCACTGTCACCAAGAGACTGTTCCCAGCTGAGTACTGCTTGGAAATTTGAGATCTAATTAAAGCAGGCCTTGGATCTCATCATTCTTCCTGCACGCCTGGGACAATGAAATACTGACTCCTGCATCTGTTCTGTGTGTGTACCCGATGCAAATAAGGATGAAGTCTGTAAATACATCAAAAACCATACTTTATTTTATGTATAGCAATACAATTTACATATTAAATAACACTATAATAGAATGATTTGATATAGTTTAACATAACAAAAAGAAGATTCTTCAAGTTACAAAAAACCCCCAAACAAAAAACCAAAACTGAACAAAAAATTTCCCTCAAAATACTCCCTCCCACCCTCTCCCCAAACCAAACACCACATTTTTTTTTTTTTTTTTCCGAATGGATCAATGAGACAAACGTATCCAGTGACTGGCTAAGTCTAATTCCTATTGCACACACTGACAATGGAATCCAAAAAAAATATCCAACTTTCACAATCACTGCCCCAAAGAAATGACATGTGTGGAAATCTTTTTTGGAGTGTGATGATGGTGTCTCACTACCTCGATACACAGAAGGTTTGTATTCACATAGCCACCACAGAACTAGGAAGGAGGTGAAACTAGAAAAAAATTAGCTTTATATGAAAATATAAAATTCTATGATTATATACCATAGATACAAAGTTCCCAGAAGATGCTTATCCAAGCAACAAAATATTTACAGTTTTAATGACTTTGCTATTTTAAAAATGAAGGAAAAGAAAACAGGAGTACACATGAATGCTTCCGTCTCTAGAAACAATGGCTGCTTGCTAGTCTCAAGTGTTCTAACAAAACAAAAAAAGTCACTACCCCAAATGTTGGAGAGTTGTGACATTGTATAAAATTGACTATCTCCTCTTTTGGAGACGTTTATTCTTAAAACTCAAGACATTTTTCTTGAAATTAATTATCCTCTGTAGAAAATGCTTCCCTTTGCAAATAGTTAACAAAAACACTAAAAACAGTTTAACAGCTAAGACAAAGTAGAGGCCAAATCTCTTCATTACAGTTCCTCTTTTTCTTTATTTTTGCATTCCTTCTCCTTTGATAGGTAAAGCCAATGTAGTTCACATTGTTAGAATGGCAACAAAGAGAAGAAGAGCAAAGGGGTAACAGTGAATTACGTCTGAAAAAAAATTAAAAAAGAAAAAGAAGAAAAGCAATGCAGTGGATTAACAAATAGGCATTTTCCCTTCATATAAAAATTCACTGGCACCATTTGAATATAAACTTCAGAACACAAGATCTGATGTCAGAAGACATGAATTTGAGAAAGACTGCTAAATCTTTAAGACAACTACATTTTAATTTTTTTTGTTAAATTAAGTTGGTTTTGTTTTGCTGAGAATTAGTAGTATGTATCTTTGGTAGAACTGATATCTATATTTTTTAGCTTTTAAATAAAATATATCATCTTAAAAGAAAGATTAATGAGAAGGCAGTTGTGCTGTGTCATAAAGATTCTTCTCCTAATGTTCCAATGTATCACTCTGGGTTCAAACACTTTGAGCAGTCAGAAACTGGAAAAACAACTGAAATTTTGCAGATCCTGTAAATGACTCTGCTGACCTAGAACAGACCCACAGTACAGAAACAATCACTCACAAAAAATAGTTTAAGGGGTTCGGATTTTTCTTTTTTTCCTGTTCCTAAATTAGTGTTTGGAAACAGACACGGAAATACTAAGGACAAATGCTGTTTAAAATGAATGTTCTTTAGACCTTGGTCCCGCAGAGGAATTGGTGCTCAGCCTGCACACCTGAGCAGTCCCACTGGCTTTCCCAGACCTTCCTACTGACACCAAGCTCACATACAGGAGTGTTTGTAGGATGGGGCATTCAGCTGAGACTGTCACCCATTTTAGAGGCTAAGATGGTACAGCAGCTTTCCAAGCATTCCCTCTTGGAAAGCTTGGCTGCTCTGACGGGCTCAGCACCATTCATGTCTCTCACGGTCTGCAGGCGCAGCACACACGCAAGACACAGAGAAATGGTATTTTCTAAATGCAGACACACATGCACACGTGTGCTTCAGTCGTTCCATATTTCTCAGGGCCGGTGCTGAGGACCATAGGGATATACTCAGGTTCTCTTAACTGGCAAGCTTGTACATCGCCTGGGAACCTCTGACGCTTGAAAGAGATCCCAACCAAATGCCAAGGGGTGGGTACAGCGGGGGGGTTGATGTGCCAAAAGCAAGGTTGGGATCAACAGAGCAGGACTTTGGCCAGACACTTGTGGGAGCATCAGCAGAGCTCATGAGTGCCCATCTGAGCAGACACTCACTCCTTCTGCCACTCAGTCCAGGGAAAGGTGCAAATCCATGTAAGAGAGCAGAGCTGCAGCTGCTCACAGTAGGGCAGATTTGGCTCTTTGCGCGCCTAATCCTGACCTTCACAAGCAATTTCTAGCTTCACCCACTTGAAACCTCATGCATCACTGCTGTCTATTGGCTACCCGACTGTCAGCACAGCACTTAACACACAGCTTGAGCCTCCTTACAAAAAAAAAAAAATCTATGGAGAACTCATAGAACACCAGTGTACATTATTTCCCCATGGATTAAACCCCAAGCAAAAGTATTTCAGGTGTCGAAAAATGCCAATGCAAATGCATGGATTTCCAAAGCACCTACCAAAGTTCAACCCCCGCAGCCTTCATTCATTGATGTTTAAAACTTGTGAGAAGGTAAGGGATTAAACCAAGGGTATTCAGACAGTGTGTCACGAACCACAGTTATCTTCCATCATGCCAGTGAAATGAAAAGTAATCAGCTGAAAGTACTGAACAAATCCAACCCTCTTGATGCCTGCAGTAATCTTCGTGTCACTTAGCTCTTGTCAGGGTTTGAATTCTTAACTTCTCCCTACACCTCCCCAGGAACTTAAATACTTCAGATTGAACTGATCCAACTCATCAGTCCCTCTGTGCTACCAACTGGAATTGCCTGAGGCCGGGCTGAATACCGGGGGTGCAGGGGGACTTCCCAGCCTCTAATTCTGATGCCCACTGCCCAACAGATCACTCAGCAAAACCTTCCAGCCCTTGCAGGCAGCAGCACTTGAAAACATACTTAAACAACTCTGTTACTGGGGAGTAGTGACTGGAGAGCCAGTCCTAACTCCTACCAGACATTAACTGACTTCCTCCTCCACGCCAGGCTATCCCAGTCCAAAGGGGATGCAAACTACAACCTTTCGAAACATTCGGCACATTTTTCATTTGGACTAGCTGTTGCTGGACATGAGGTTTCCTTACTGAAACCACGTGCTTATTACCCTGTTTGGCATTAGCAGTTACTGGGATCACTTGTATGGAGAGGGATCCAACGAACGGAGAAGCGAAAGGCAACCTGTGTAAAAGGTTGCTGATGAATTCCTGAATACTTTGGTGTTGAATTAATCAGGAAATCTTTCTCTCATTAAAGATAAAAGGCCAGATTTTAGCACATACCAGTTTGCATAGCTCCTCTGCTCTCAGCAAGGTTGTATCAGTTTGCATCGTGAGAGGTCCTGAACCAAAATACCTACTCTCAATATCCTTTTAAGCAGTTTGCTTTCAGCTTCCTTGTGAGTGAAAATGCACAGAACCCTGCCAAATGTCTGTATTTCAGCAAGACTGGACTGGCAGAAACGAACAGGTTTACATTTAAGTGAAAAAAAGAGGCTGTATTAAATGAAAAAAAAAAATGCTGTAACATTTTGACAAGTCCTGAAAAATTACAATGCGTGTTTTGTGCAGTTGAAATTCAGAAGTAAAGAAAATAATGCCATATATAAGGGATAGTGCCTTTAACTGTCCACCAAACGTCAGGATGGCTGAAATCACATATTTCCCTTTCCAGGCAGATTCAATAACCCCTCCTCCCTACTCAGCCGAGCTATGAAGGACACGATTAACTTTAATTTTAAGGAGAATTAAGCACGTGCTTACTTTTTTTGTTAAACAGGGATGGACCTTGTTGAATTATGACCAAATAGAAAGAGGGAGCCAGTGAGGATGTATATTTAAATGCTCCAAACAATAATTCAATTATTTATATAATCTGGGGGAAACCACTTCATTGGTGTGGGAGGGAAAACACAATAAGCTAGGTTCGTGCTAAAGAATTAGTCTGGCAAAAAAAAAAGAGGGAGAATGTAACTTTATAGGTAGTTTTTTTATTAGTTTGCTTCACCAGTAAATATGGATCAGTACTTTATGTTTTAGCACTAAAGTATGAAAATTACACACCTGTAAAAATGGCATCTAACAGTTATGAAATTAAGAAACGCCTGTCATCATGTAACATACCATTAGGTGTGAGGTCATATTCAAGAAATAGTAAGGAAATTAGATGTGTTTAAAATATTGAATAGCTTAGTAATGTAAAATATTGCTACCTTTAATATATCTGAAAACAGGTCTGATTTTGGGTTGTAGTAGATTTCTCGCTGTACTGGCTCTGATGAGAACAAAACCAAAATACTTTCCCATCATAGGGTTGGTTAAAAACCAAAAATCAACATTTTTCTGATTACATGGCGAAATTTTGAAATTTTAAATTCAAAACCTATCGTGTCCCAAATATGAATTGCATCTAATTTATAACTATACTGTATGTAATTATATATTCCATGTGAAGCAAGTCTCAGGCCTGTAAGTGTACAAAACAGCAATTTGAAACAATAAAGAAATAATTGTTTCAGCTCCACAAGGCTGTTACACCTTCACTGTAGCTAATAATCACCTGCCACGTTTTGTCAAGAAAGGATGAACGCTGCTCATCCACTCCATGGAATGCAGAACACCGTTACCAAAACTGTGACATGATCATTAAATAATAAATATGGTATGAAGGGGTACAGTATCTGCTGTAGAAAGAATCCATCTGGCCTAGCATTCAAGATTTAGGATTCGAGGGTCACTGTAGTTAGCAAAACTTCACTGCATTTGAACAAAACAGAAAAAAAGCATATGCTTGTTGTCATGGAATGTCACATCAGGGCTTGTCTTGTATTAGAGTATTATAGGCAGTAACACTGATCATATAGTGCAAACTAGATAAAATTGCGTTTCACTGTGTGAAATGAACAGAGGTGCAAATGCTCAGTAGGATACCATTAAGACATAAAATGGCAAAAAATAAATATCAAAACTTTTATCAGTGTAAAAAAGTAATTGGGTTATTGTATAACCTAGAGTCTGGCAAAAAAGGCCTCAAAAAAGTTCGCTCAGTCTTCAGAAGTTCTACAAATTAAGTGCCTTTTCAGGTTTCCAATTAGACAAGAGACTCCATGCTTTCTGCGGGATCGGATTCGTCACTGGCCATCACAGCACCATTTTTGTCCAGTGTCATGGGACCATTTCCATTCTCCTTAGTGCTGACCAAGCTTAGCATTGCCTTATATAGAAACTGGTACTGTTCCTGGAAAAGAAAGAACAAGTTATTTCAATCCTTTAAGTGTACAGAAATGAGCGGCACTTAAATTTGGCATTTCCAGGGAAGGTCATGGATATTCATTACCAGGAGCATACACAGAGCAAAGAAATAGACTTTGAGCAATTATCTCTGTTCATCTAGTTTAACCTTGCCAACCCAAATTCCAGCTTTGGGTAGATTATATGATTACTGATATATTATTAAATGCTACAGGAGGGCAGGACAAAACCTGAGGCCACAGCTCAGCCCCAGGTTACTCCCTGGGCAGCAGAACCTTGGACCACACACGCTGAGCCCAGGGGGCTGCTCTTGCTGGGCACCCAGTGAAGAGCCTTATCTCTCTGCTTCTCCACCTGCTTTGCTGCATCCCTTCAGACCACAACACGCCAGGTTTAAACAGCATAGCTTAGCTCACAGGGCTGGCAGGGGAATGATGACAAGTCAAAAGGTCCTTCTCTGCCAGGACTACCTTATGGTGCCCCCCTCCAATGTATGAGAAATAAGTTTAACTGCAAATCAGAGACTTACGGTGTGGGTTTGAGGTTTATAAAAAATGACAACTACACAAAAAAGTCCAAATGCAAATTCTGCTCGGTAGCAGATGCTGTAGGGCTTGGTAACACACACAGTGTGTGTTTTAGTGCATGCTTTTGGTCTCAGATGAAAACCTTGTAAGCTAACCATTTGTACTCCATTTAAAGACTTACAATGTCTGTAAATACTCCAGGCCGCATAAGATTGATCATCTTTGCCACCTGGAAAACATCGACAGCATTTTCATTCTCCAGCTGCTGGGACAGAGTGGTAAGGGCACAAAGTGTTCCCGCTGACACAGCTCCATACCTGGAAAACCACACCAGAATGACGAGTTACTCAGAAATGCACCTGGGCACCGACACTGGGTCATGAAAATCTTGTTACAGTCTTATCTGATTACTGCAGTTCATCTTTGTATCTATTAAATGCTTGTTTCGTAGTGGCTAATTTTTAGCCATTTTGATTTATACAAGAAATTGGATGGTACACCCAGTCATCTCAGGATATCTGTACTATTCAACACAAAGAACTGTAACGGCAGGAGAACATGAGCCATTTCAAAATACCCAGCCTGGAGACTGTAACACCAAAATCAGTTCTCACATGCCACGTGTACTGAGAGCATCTGCATTACAGTTGAATGTATTTTAAATTCATTAGTGGGAGCTCAAGCAAAACATAAATGATTAGAAAGAAATGAGACTTTTCCTCTTCCTCCACATCTGACAATTACAGCAAAGTAACACGGCTGTGAGGTGCTCACATGTAAATGGGGCACATCTCAAAGTCTTCCTTAGGTCTGATTCATCGGCAAGAGGCAACATCCCTGAGCCAGGCACCCAAGAGACATTATGGATTCTGAAGAGTTGAGCTGTGCTGTCATGTAGTAAGAACCCGAGCAGCGGTTATTTCATGAGGAGCACAACTCAATGTGTCCTTGAAAGGTCAGGTGGAAATCTCAGTGCCGTAAATGTGGGGGTGTGCTTGAGCTGTATGTGCTGGTGGGAGACACGGCATAAAGGATCCTACACAACTGCTTCTGAGGAGCCTCCACTCTACTCTGCTCTCCCAGTACTCAGGAGACTGAAATTCTGTCCTGGCTCTGCTATGGGTCTGCTCTGTGACTTTGAGAAAGACTAAATGTCCACACTGGTAAAAGGGCACCGGTGCTGCCCTGCCCTCTAAACCATTTGGAGAGCTGTACGGGAAAACGGAAATAATGAGCAAGGGCTGCAATACCATCTTGTATCCCAAGATTACTACTAGGATTTTTTACAGCATTCCTGTGGAAATCAAGCCATCTACTGACTTAATTTCATATGATTTTTGCAAATGCAGCGTGCCTAAAAATGGGAAACAACAGATCTGCTATGTTGGGGCTGAAGTCTGTAGAAGAAGCAGCAGCACCATCCAGATGGCTGTGACAAATCATCTACAGGGACAGTGGACAAAGGGCCCAGTGCATGTGCCTGACAGGACACAACTAAATGTCTCTGAGGGTCTAATTGCCTCATTTTTAGTTGAGCTGGTTATTATCTCCAGTTCCCAACAACCTGAAGACTTTTCCTGCGGAAAATTATGCTGCAGATCTTTATCTAGTTGCCTACACTTGGGCAGTTATATTTAAAAATCTTGACAACTGTCTCAAGTTGGAATTTCTGAAATTTTTAAAATGTTATCAAGTTTATCCCACCATGTACTTCCGAAAGACCACATGCATTTAGTTATCTGCAAATTCATATATTTGGAATTAATCTGCAGTTGTAATTATTAGTGGATTATGTGATATAGTCGTTGCATGTAGCAAAGGGAAATTTTCATTTTCAGCTACATTTGCTTAGGCTCCAATGAAAAGCAGAATCCACATTATGTATTAGGCATAAAAATAAAATCATTGAATATGACAAATAAACGAAAAAAGCAATTTACAGAAGGAATGACTCAGCACTGTTAGGAATGTGATTTTGATTTTCCTTTTTTTTTTTTTCATCTAGCATGAAATGCCCAAATCAATAATGGTTCTAATTTTGTAAAACATAATCTTAAATACTGCAAGAGTAGCAAAACCTCACTTCAGACTACCCAAAGCATGAATATTAAAACCAGCCTGGAATTAATCAGTGCTGGCAAAAGGCAACAGAGCTTACACTGTACATTAGCAAGGCAGGAGGTTGTGGGAGAAAAACTACTTGCTGCAGCCCAAGGCACCATTTTCAGGAGTCAGTTGGGAAAAACCTGTTGCAGCAGGGAAAGCAGGGAAAGCTGCTTCAGCACCATTGGATACCAGCCGTGTCCACATCCCAGCACAGCAGCTGGTCTGACCACTGAAACACCAGAGGGTGGTAGTAATGGATTTGCAAAGAAGGGGAAGATTCCCAAACCCCTCCCACTAATTCTGCTTTGTGGCAATGACAGAAAGTCTAAGGGGTTTTAGAGCAAAGGGGCTGCAGGTATAGCAGGTGTTTGCACTCAGTGTTCGCTCTAAGGACAACACAAGCAGTGTCAGAAATTGGGCCTCCTTGGGATTTTAAGGGCAGAATGACTCCAGGAAGTTCTCTGCCCACCAGGAAACAGTCCCTCCAAAGAGATCCTGTTAGACCCAGCCTCCAGCTTCACTATAATGGTATTTTGCAGCTCCATAATGTGTGCAAGTAATATGCAATGCAGTATTTAGCACCCTTTATAATTGGGTGTTCAAGCGTAGCTGGCAGGACAATGCTCACCACTGCACGACAAAAGAGGCAAGTGCTGGGGCATGCTGGCCCCATGTTAGGAGGCTCCCTCCCTCCCACTTGGCACCATATGCGCCCCTTGGAGTGTTTTTGGGGAAGCAGAAGGAATAAAAATAAATCTTCTCTCAGAAAACGTGGGCCCTTTGTCACAAGATACTTCTGCTGCTCATCCTGAGACACAGCTGAGCTGAGCTTGTTCTGGCATGTTAAACCTGAGCTGTTAGACAGGAGCTCAGGCTGTTTTGAAACTGGTTACCATAAGCCCATATTGGGCTGCTTAGAGTCTTATCTAAACCGGAGCTCTGCTGGGTTCTGAAACAGGCTGTAGGATTTGTTTGGGGTATTTACAGGTGCAGAAGAACCCGAAATGCTTCCGAAGCAAACACCCTCACTTCCCAAGCCCACCTAAGATTATGACCAACATAAAAACTACATTAAGAAGAATGTATTTGGCCTCAGGTGCCAACTGAAAACTCATCTCTGGAAGTTTAAATATTCTTATCCTGTTCCCTAGACCACTAAACCCCATCTGCTCCAGGCAGGAATGGACATCGCTCCTAACAAGTGTCTTGTAGCTGAGTAACATCCTGCACAATCTGCACACAAATGAGAGAAAAGTGATGACATACTCATCATGAACTATGGTGGGGCCATCCCTTGTTAAGGCCTCTTCCTTGATTACATTGATAAGTTCAAAGGTACTGCTTATGGGAGCGTCTGGGTTTGGCCATTTGGGACACTGAAAGTGGCGGACTTCCAGAACGTAGTCGTCCTGCAACGAAAAACCAGCCTGGGCGTTAGCTTCCTTCACTCCACACTCATCCGCTCCCGGCAGGAGGAGGGAAGAGCCTCATTACAGACTGCAGAGAAACTTTCTTCTTCCAAACAGTTTATGTAGAACGAGGACAGACACACAGCTCCAACATTTCTGTAACAGTGAACATCCTAAAATAATGCAAATTTAACAAAATGTTTAATTGATACAGATTTCGTATTTGAGTTAGGGCTTATATCAAACCTCTCTCAGAGCCTTTACAGTTCAAAAGTCGAACAAGAGCAACTAAGGAATTAAAATTTAAAATGGCTTGAAGAGTAATGGCTTGCAGCAAAGTCCAGCTGCAACCCAGAGAGCAAACTAGAAGCAGGTTTATAGTGCAAAAGAAATGTGTTCACATTTTTATATTTAGTTAAGACACCCAGACAAATTATAAATGCTGAATTTTATAAGCAGAAATAGGACAATACACCTTGGTGTACTTTACAAAAAATAATTCAATCTATTTTGGTTTCTCATTTTGAAATCATGTGTCTTCACTTTGAAGTAAGAGAAACAGTTAATACTACAATCTTACTAGCTAGAGGAATCTGCCTGGATGGAGGTAAGAGGGAGAAGGAGTCAGTGAGAATCCCTTTCCTCTGAGAACAACATGCATGCACATGCACTTACAAGTAAATCCTTCTCAAAACTTTCTGCACTATTCTCCTTCCTCATTTAAAAGACATCAATATAATTTTGATGAAAAGCAAAGAGCCACATTTGGAGGTTTATTTTACCTGGGTAGCTTCAAGGATAAAGTCATGGATGATAATTTGCTCTTCGTTAGAGAGGCACAGTCTGTCTTTGCTGATAAGGGTCACAGTAAAGGCCTCACAGTTCATGGATTCCTCACGACTTGGCCAGTACACAAACTCATCTTCTGCCTGGAGAAATGAAACAACACGTTTCTTTCAGATACCTTGTGTGCAACTGAAAAATCCAGTGGATCAAAAGATTGGTTTGATAAATAGAGATGATCAGGAGCTGACCTTTACAAACCATTTCTGGCTAAAACAAATTTACTGTTACAGTAGGCAGGAAGCCTGCCAGATCCTCCCTTTGTGTGTCCAAACAGGTAACATCTGCTTTTTAATTGGTTTCATAGGGAAATGGTTATCTTAGCTCATTCATACTTAACCTTTATATCGTATCTCAGGCTTTATTGCCTCCTGCCTACAGTTTTGCCTGCAAGTCAGATATTTGTTTAGAAAAAACTCATTGACCTTTAAAAATTAATGACATTATTTTTAATTTGTGTTTATTGCAGTCTAATCCAAAACTCAAGCTCTGTGGATCAGGTCTAGGTAGAAGATTGATGGATACTTATGTAGGGCTTGAATTTTTAGGAGTAAGTGGAGGAGTGAAGAGGAAGGAAGAAACACAAATATTCTTAGCCTTGAAAAAAACACTGGCTTAACTTAATGGAAGTTCTCCAGCAAAACACCTCTACTGAAGGGACACTGTAAAATCTCAGTGAGATTGTGAAGGGTGGAAGAAGCTCAGTGCTGAAGCAGTCTGACTGACAGGATGTAGGTAACATCCTGTCAAAGCTGTTCTTTAAAAAATAACTGTGAATTCCTAATTTGCTGCAGAGAGAGGAAATTATGGTCTGTCACCACATACATGCAAAGTCTGTTTCTCCTCCTGGCTACAGAGGTCTGTGTCCCTGCAGCATAAGCACAGAAGCTGCTCTGGCTGCAAGCACAGAGCACGCCTGTGCCTCTGGACAACCCATCTTTCACTCACGAGAAGACACGAGCTCTGAGCCCACGTCATCCCGCTGTGGCCACGCACGTGCCTCTAAAACAGGTGTATTTCTGTGGGTCTGGAGCTCTGGTGCACATGATATGCAAGATACTGTTGAGATTTGGGCCGTCAATGTTTATTCTGTAAATGTGACATAAGGTCCTAAGTCCTCTGAGTGCCCTGACAATTCTGCCCTCAGTAAGCAGAGGCACTGGGAAGCAGAGTAGTATCGCTGAGCGCCAGGGAAGGGACCTGTCCTGCCACCTGACAGGTCTTCATGCAGCAGGTACTGTGCATTATTGTGTTGTCCTTTGGCATTGCACATTCAGCACCTGTTTTAGTCCCGTGCCACCCCTCCTTGCCAGCCAACACATCCCACACTGAGCACTGAGCCGATGCTGGGATGCTGCTGCCTCATTGGCCGGTGTCCACCCTGGGAATAGCGAAGGCGAAAGCAGGGATGTGGCCAAGCCCAGCCTTTACCCTTTAATCACTATGGTTCTGCAGAGCTATTTCATGTACTTGTGGAGACAAGATCAGCCTCTTCATTTCCACCTGACACACTTTCATTTCATTAGTGCTTTCCGATTCGATCGGATTTCTCTGAACGCTCCTTGCCTCGAAGTGCCTGCAATCCCTTTCATCGCCCTGCACACAAGCAACATATTGACTGCTGCCTCTTTAGTAGCCCCTCATGACTGCTATTTTCCTGCTGTAATGAAGGTGGTTTCTCTTCCACTTTCAGCTACAATTGTCTATTCACCTCAGTGATGCGTGCATGAAAAAGCAAACCGTTTAGCTCTTAATCCTTTTCAACACGCCCTCTTGAGACGTGCTGGTAAATCTGGAAGTAGTGATTAGCACTTCACCTGTGTCTTCTTACTCTCTCTCTCTGATGCATTATTTCCACTTAAATTAACATTCGTGTGTTTGCTTTTTACTTTCATTAACTATAGCATTTGTACCTTCCACAACCATAATCTTGCATGGCCTGAGGCTTAAGCCCACAGGCAAACAAGCAATTATCTACTGTCCCTGTCTCCATTTCTGTGCCTCTCAAAGTCCTTACCCAAAACCCCAGCCTCTCAGTGCCCTCAGTGCCTTGCATCCTGCCTCAGGAGCATCACAGAGGTTGTCAGCTGCCTGTGAGCACTGTGGTCCATCCAGCCCAGGATGTCTTTCCCAGGGGTGAGTGCAGAAGGAGACAGCAAAAGAACACGCCCCACGTCTTGGACCTTACCTTTCTGTAACAAGCTTATGGCAAAGTCTGCGAAGGTGGCTCAAAAACTGGCTTTGGTTTCACCCAGAACACAGCCACAGCAGATACCCAAGTGACGCTGTGATGTGCCCAGCTGGGCTGGGGCTGCGGTGCCACGCAGGGAGGGATGTGGGCAACTCACCAGGCTCTGGTTGTCCGGCAGCATTACAATGATCTGTGCATTGTGATCCCAGATCATTCGCCAGAAATCTTTAGTTGTATGTGGCAGTGGATGTTGTGTTATGATGAACTCATTACTCCTGTAGTAGCCCTTTTGAAGCAAAACAAACACACAGTTACTTACTGCCTTCAATACTTTTAAAGCATTAATTTCATCTTTGGGGGACACATAATGACCCTATTTCATTGTATTCCCCAGTATTTTCACACAGGCTATAATTAACTCCATTTCCATTCTGCAGAGTCCTTATTGTCTTAATTTACTCTAAATCCCAGCGTTTATTTGACTGTATCTCACGGAAATACACATCCCATCTAAATGCATCTTGTAATTAATTTTTTAGGCAAGAATCTTTAATAAAGCATGGTTAATAGCTTTACATTATGGGGAAGGTGTTAAAATCTCATCTGTTAATACACAGCCATTACATACAGAATTAAGACAATTATAGGCATCTGGTATTTAGCACCTTAGAATTGATTTTACTTTGTAATTAGGTGTTGGCTTCCTCACCATGATATAAGAGGCATTAATGTAATCTGTTCCCTTCATTCCAGGCAGCGGTGCCAAGCCCACTCTAGCACGCTCAGCTATAACATAAAAAAAAAACAACATAGAGGGGTAAAAAAAAAAAAAAGAAAAAAGGAAAAAAGATCAAAGTCTGGTCATGGCACAATGCAGAAAGTAAGAATTTCTCAGCTGTTAACAAACCAAACAGAATGCAGCTCCCATCTCCCGCAGGAGCAGGCCAGCACTTTAACTGTGTTAAAGCACTGCCTGCTAACACAGGATATAAAAGAGAATGTTGCACAATATTCCCACAAGGACAAAGTAATTTCAGGAATCAAATTTTACTATAGCAAAGATTTTCACAGCAGGCTGAATTACCAAATAACAGTATATGCAGTGATAACAGGGGATTTCAGGTAATTCCTGACTGTAGTGTTCCATTTGTCTCCAGCAGCACACAAACCCAGCTGATTTATTTTGTTTTCCCTACCACTCGGCAGCACCGCCATCATTCACGGGGTGAGAGAACCTCCAGAGACAAACGCCTTCCCTCATGGGGAACCACCCAGCAGTGTGTGTGTGCTCTTCGGCAGATCCACACTCCTCTGTGTTTAAAGGCTGAGTTCAACATCATCCTCAAACCCTGTGACAGGCTCCAAAAGCCCAACTGAAATCATTGCAGCTGCATGACCCAAAAGGGCAAAGCCATACAGATTATTTCTGCCCTGTTCACATCTGCTTTTAAGACATATTCTGATGACTTCTGCTTTTATTAACAAACTTCATGATGGACTGTGTCCGTGCCACTGTTCCTTTGTGCTGGCTTGGCTATCATCTGTCCTCTGTCCTGTAGTCTGGGTAATGTCATGGGGATGACGCTGTGTCCGTGCTTGGTCTGGTGCAAATTCATACTGCTTGACAGCCATGCACAGATTCCATATTAATGACTGTGAAACTGTCCCCGGGCACTAAATACCCTCAAATCTGGGGCGGCTCACACAGTGAAATTGAGTGCAGTAGCTGAATTACAAACAACTTGTGCCAATCACTCTGGGAGATCTCACAGGAGCTGGGTGCGGTATCAAAGTAATCTCTCAGTATTCCATAGATTTATCCCCTACCTAATTATTCAAATTCTTAAGCACTTCAAATTAACATTTCACTTGGACAGTATGTCTGGCTGACACTGCAACTATTTCCTTTTGTTCAGTTTCATCAGGGTAATACCGAAAGACAAGACAGCTTGGACTGAACAAAAGATTACATTTCCCCTTCCTAGTGGCTATGCCTTTTCATGCATAACACCAGGAGAATTCGGTACAAAAAGTTATGCTAGGCAGTAATCAAACTGAAGATGTGATCTTACACGGCACGACTGATGAGTTCCTGTTCTTCTCTTTGTTGCAGTCTTTCTGAGCACTGAAGCATTCCACGTATTTTGCATTACACTGTGTAACCAGCTGAAAGAGAATAAAGTAGTAAGTCAGTCCTCAGAGCGCACTAAATGAAGAGAGGAGGTTTCTTTGCCAACTCCTGTGAAGATGCATTAGCAGAAGAATAAACTGCATTGTTAAACTTGTTTAAAGTACTCAAGATGCCAATGGAAACAATCGTTTTCATACAATAAAAAAAATGGATGAAAAGATCTCTGCAGATCTCAGCTTCGAAACATCCTGAAAATGAAGTTCCATCAAAATGAATTTTCACAGAACACTACGTTTTGTTATCTTTGAGAATATATTTCAGAGACTTGCAGATATGTTCAGTCAGAAACAGGTCTCAAGGAAGAAAAGCTAGCAAAATAGAACAACAGAACTTTTATGTTTTTTGGGTTTTTTTTCCACTCCTCTAAAATAAAAGCCACATCATTCCTGCAGAATGTCTTTTTCTGCCAGGCCTTTGGGGAACCCCCCACACTGCCATCTGAGATATGAGGCCATGGGTTACATTCACTGGTCTGCCATGTTCATTCTGGGATGCTTGGAAGCACAAAGAAAACTTAGGGAGGCAGATTTGTATTTGAATATTCCCCCAGTGCATGGGGAAACTCTACCAGAGCAAAGCGAGTAAAGGTGGCTTCTCATCTCCTGCATTAGCAACTCGTTACTCAGCATCATTTCACTCCAAGATGGTTGAATGTAACTTGCTGTACCAGGGCATGAGCACAGGTTATCTTCTGCTACCTGTGGCAGCAGCAGAAAGCAGAGAAAGATACAATAATTGTTGGTGGTCACATCCCAGTTTGAAATACATTCTAAACAAGTCAGCACTCAATTCATCCGTGCACTGGCATAAGCCCCATTTGAATTTAGGGGGTTTCTAAACCTGTGCAATGTTGGCAGAGAAAGCAATTTCTGTAAATGGCACTTAGGGCTGTGAAACTTTGCCATGAGCCATCAGAAAACATATAATTGATACATATAATTTAGAATCATTTGTAGAAGCACAACACTTTTTAAAATAAGAAATCTCCTTACTGCATTTTGCGTGTGTGTGTGTGCTTCTTTAATTTAGTACTTAAGCATCTGGAATGTCTTGACTGATGGAGAAATACTGAGACTTCTACAAGTGAATTCAGAGAAAAGCCTGTTCATTTTTTTAATAGTTTGGCACCTGGTGTAATTTAACAGTTTTGGTTCCTTGAGTAGTTATTGGGTAGGTATTAACTAAGTGAGTTTAGCTGGGAAAACAGATGTCACTTTATAATCTCTTTATGATAAAAAGTCCCACAAAATATTTTAAAGTGCATTCAAATAAAATGCAATCAAAAAATCTTAGGTTTCAAATAAGAGATTAGGGTAAAAAAAATTACTTTGGCCAGGAAGAAAGCAGCTATGACACAGCAGGGAAACACAGCAAGCGTAGTTATTAGCAATGAGAAAGGCATGTTGTGCTTCCTGGTCTTAAAACATTTTTAAGTCTTTACCTACAGTGCTGAAACAGTAGGTGGTGCAAAGCATCTAATCTCCTGTCTTTCTTCATATATATATGGAGATATGCATATATATATATATGCATGACAGCCACAGTTTGGAGGAAGACTTCCAGCCAAGCTAACCACCGACTCGGGAACATCCAAACCCTCTTGGAAACAGGCTGACCAGCAGCACAGTCCAAACCAGTGTCCATGTCCCTCTTCTCATCTCTGACTGCAGAGTGTTGGCATTGATTTCCAGCAGCATAGCTAAGATTGTAGAGGACTGAACTTTTCAAGCTGTGCTAATCAAGTGTTCTTTCCTTAGCCACGGCAACTGACAGTGAAGACAGGCCATACAAAAGACAGCAGGAAAATTAGGTCCCTCTGCATGGCAGCAATAAACCTCACCTTGAACTGTTTTTCCAGTCGTGTCTTCCCTCCTATGCCAGGTATGAGGATGCTGTTAACATAACTATGCAGCTGGTTTGCAGACACTTCAGTCTCCTTCCCAAGGATGGCTTCCAACAAGGCATCATGAATAAAAATGTACTGCTCCTGGAAAAGTATCAGCATGTCAGGCAGGCACCTGGAATAACCTAAACTGCTGGTTTTGACTGAGGGGTAGAGCACACTAAAGGAAAGGGTGTGCAAAACAAGCCACCCATGCAAATACCGCCAAATCCAGAATAAACATTCATAATCGTAGCACAGGTATGAATGAGTCTAAAGCAAAATCTGAAGTTTCTGGTTAAAAAAAGAGACATTCTAGTGCCAAAAAATGCCAGTAATGCATTCAATTTTTACAGGGATGTAACTGGAAAAATCTGTTTTCTTTTTGGTTACAACATAAAAATGAACATGACTTTAAATTCAACCCTGCTGCAATTTTTACCTCTGTCTGGACGAGGTAGTTGCGCTGTGTCCTGATATGTTTCAGGAAACCCAGGACATTAACTGTGCTTTTGTCTTTTATTTGTTGCAGCATACTGTCTATCACAATGTAGGTACCAGTCCTGCCAACACCAGCACTACAGAAAACATAAGAGAAACACGTGTAATACAGCTGGATGAAAACAAATGCAGAAGTAACACCAGAACAGAATTAGGCAAATATTCCTGTTCACAGACATTCATTTTGCTGCTAGCTTCAACCACTAAAGTTCCTCAGCAAAATATTTTGGTTTTCTGGGAATATTACCAGGTATGTATTTCCTCCCTTCTGTGGGTACTTCTGTGGTGCAAGATGAGGATGAACACAACACAAGCCATCACACCTATGCCAGCAGCATCAGGATGGGGCTGCCATCGTCCTGGACTTCACACTCTGGCTGTTCACACTTGGCTCCTGTCAACAACTGCTGCTGTTACTGGAGTTGGCTGGAAGAAGCCATACAGAGATCCACCCTATGCCAAGCTGCTGCTATCCTGGACCGTCAAGGTCACTCCAGGCTGTGAGGAGTGAGGAGCATTCCAGTGGAGCTGGAAATGCAAGTGGTAGCAGCACTCTGGGAAGGCATGAGAAGGGGCTGATGCTTGCAAGACTCCTTTGAAAGGAAGGAGAGTGGTCCTGGGCCCAACAGAGAGGGGAGCTCTTCAGAAAGTCTCAATTTCTGCTCAGGAAGGAGCTGTAACCCCCATCATCCTCTCCCGCTGGCTGTGGTGCTGTGCAGCCCCCTCACACACAGTGATGAAGACCACACCCCTGAACTAATTTACTGACTGACCTATTGTTCTGACAGCAAGTGCTGGTGAGTGTGAGTGTGGTTCAGGGGCAGTGGCATGCCCAGCTGTCCATGTGTTCACATGGCTGGTTCCCAGCAGAGGTGATCCCGTCCCGTCTATGCCCTGAACGGACAGGCTACAAACAAGCTTCAACCAAGGAACTTTACAACCACACCAGTGCAACATTTGGGAGCCCAGTACCATGGTGTTAGCAAAACGCTGTGCCCAACTGGGAAGCTTTTGCACTGGAGCTGTTGTAAGATGCAGGCAAAGCAAGGTCATGTGTACCTGCACCCCAACGGGGCTGGCACGCTCCTCCTGTGTTAGCAACTTAAGGTGTTGCTGTTAGCTGGCATGAAGGAGCACACACTGTGCACTAGGTGTGCTTGCCTTGAGGTGTTCAGTCACAGCCATCATACCTGCAGTGCACCACCACTGGTCCCATGTCCGGGGTCCTGGCTGCTGAGGATCTCCTGACGAAGGTGAGCACGGGCAGCGCGTACTCGGGCACACCCATGTCGGGCCACTGCGTGTAGTGATACTGAATAACCGTTCTCTCGTTCTGCCGCCCCTTGGGGTTTCCTTTCTGACCCTGTGTGCAAAGTGTGTGCAGAGAGAAGGAGGAGTTGAGGGAAAAGAAGCACAGAAATATGATCAGTCCTTCTGGCTTGCTCAGCTGAGAAAGTGGTGGACTCTGACAGAAGAAATCTTCTGCAGTTCTGCCTCCTGCTAGGTGGAGACAGAGTTCAAGGGAAAAATACATGTGGGAACAGGTAATAACAGCAATAACCGTGACACCAAAGCAGCAGTGAACTAGAGAAAAACAGATACAGGCTGAACCTTTCACCAGGATCCTTGTAATCCTGGCTTTGCATACTTATTTCCCACCTACCTGCTCCTTCAAGTTGCCTAAGCAAACCCTGGGTTTGGCTCCGGTGTGCCTTGCATCCCACAGATGCCAGAAGGCACCTGGATGAGAACTCACCTTTTTCATCTTCGTGTTCCTGACGGTGAAGCGGCGCAGGGTGTAGCAGGCGTGGACGTTTGTGCTCTTCAGCGTGACGATGATGTTGCCGTACTCCTCGCTGTTCTCTGTCGGCCAGTACTGATCGCACTTCCTCTGAACAAAGACACAGTCGGGTGGGTTGGCTGAGGGTTTGAGCTGCTGCTTTGTGTTTGCGTTTAGAGCTTTTTAAAGACGTAAAATAATGGTAAGCTATGCACCCCTCTGTTACGTTAGTTAGCTATGTGTTATGCATCAATATGTGTCAACCCAAGCCATCTAAACACAAATTCTGCCCAGGTGATTCAGGGAGGTGTTAAGGAGCAGCTGCTAACAAACTAGAAAATCTCTTACTCTTCCTTTTTCAACAAGGTTTGTGATCATGACAATGATTCCAGTATTTTGTTCCCAAATCATCCTCCAGAAATCTTCAAAGGTAGACTTTAAAGGTCCCTGGGTAGCAATGTAGGCTTTTGCTTTGTTGTAACCCTTCAAAGAAAACCATAATGCCAAGTGAGATGAAAGCAATATCATGGCAGTCATATTAATATTTTAAAAGTAACAAAGAAAGGTGCTTTTCTTATTCAGAATAGTGAGGAATTCATAGCAAAATTATCAGGTGAAGCTGGAAAACACAATCACTTCACAAATGGTAATACTTCCTTCTTGTGGAAGGATTCAATTGTAGAGAAGATAAAAACAATTAAAGCAACTTACATCGACATAATTAGCATTAATGTAGTCACTGTGCTTAGAATCTTTCCCCGGTAAAGGCCTTAACTTCACCCTGCTGTGATCATCTGCAGGATAAAAAACAGAGAAGCATTAGGGAAACACACGGCAGAACTGCAGGCAAGCATCCCATTTCATGGGTATTGGGGTAGCCCCTACTAATACACAGAAGAGATCAGCCTTGGATTGGAGTCAAGAGGGAGATGGGAGCATCTGTTCTTGGTCACCCACTCATGGTAGCAGGTCATCAGTCTTCACATCCTTAAAAGTACTTGTTTCACGCTGGAACAGCTTCTCTTTAAAGAACACTGGAGCCTCAGGAGCACAACTCTAGGATCATCCACATCACACGGAGCAGCGTGGTTCAGAGAGCCAGGGCACCCTACAGAGCTCTAATGCTGTGTGGAGACACCGGCGCGGCTCTGACAGGCAAAGCTGCCTCTGCTTGGCTCATCATCCTCCCTCAGTGCTAGGCTCAGACAGCTCTACTGGCTCTGGGAGATAAGTGAATGTCCTCACTCCTTCACCACCATCATCACGCCACCAGGATAGACTTGAGGTCATGATCTGTAGCTCCTCTTTTTGTGTCACCCAAATGCTTGACTTTGTCTTAAAGCAGAAAGAAATCACAGCCCTTGTGTTCCCAGGCAGAGGCATTGGGCTGGGAGGTACTTCCAAACTCATGCAGGGATGAAACATATGAGCTAACTTTAAGCATGAAGACTGCGGTTTCAGTTCCCTTCCTTGAGGACCAGCAGAGAGAGACTTTTCTCCAGGGACAATCTAGAGGACTGGAGTGCCTGCTCCAATTCTCCTCCAATGGCACATCTCTGTGCCTAGAGGGACCAGGCATCCATGTCTAAAATGACAGCTGGGACAAGCTCAAAGAATGCCCCGTGCCCAAGGCCACAATTCCACCAAAGGTGTGGAACTGATCCTTAGCTGGCACCTTGATTACTTCTTAGAATCTGTTAGAGACATGTGTTTACTTCCTGTGCCATCAAAACCATACAGGATTTATTGCAATGTTTATGAACATTGTGAACTTTCTACCAGTGGCTCTCCATTTCTGTTCCTAAACCACAGTGACTGCTGCATCCGTGATCCATGCCACATCAGAGAACAATATGGAAAAAAGTTACTGCGCTTCCACCCCAGACATGCAATAATTTGCATTCTAGAGCAGAGTCCAGATTTGCAATTCCCAGAGGGATACAGGCAAAGCCTGCTCTGTGCTACAAAGATCACTGTTTGTCCAAGTCCTACACACAGCTGAGGCAGTTTGAAATACAGCAGATGATACACTCTGCAAGATTTAGTGCTTTTGGGACTGTAAGGTAATCCCAGAAATCATCAGTAAAACTCTTTGCTCCACCATGCACTTCCCTTAGGCCAGTTTTCAGGCATTAGCAGGCAGAAGAGCTCTGATCATCAATTGATCCCAGTTATTCCTCCATAAAATTTCATACCAAACTGCTACTACTAAAACTATGTCTGGACCATGAAACTGCAAAACATTTCAAAACTAAAGATGGAGTGAAATCTTGCCTCCAGAGAAGTTGTCAAAACATCCAGTGCCTTTAGAGAAGAAATGACCTCCCAGTCACACTTTTCCATGTTTATTAATGACTGTGTAATAATGTAACCTGGAGCCACCTGCCTGTCCCAGTCATACACAGACACACTGAGAGGAGATTGTCTTTCTGGGCTGATTCATTGTGCTTAGGCCAGTGGTTACTTACAGGCCAGGATGTTGATGTATCTGTTCTTGTGCTTGTTGTCGGGGTGGTTGGAATGCTCTGCAGTGATGTTCATGTCGGCTGTACAGCGCTGCACTTCCTAGGCATAAAAATTATTCAAATGGAAAATGTGTCAGTCCAAAAAAATTGAGCTTTTTTTCTTTCTGCAACAGCTCACAGAAACAACGTTTAAAGTATCAGTACCTTAATTGCTGGGTTAAACACAAAATGCCTTTCAGCATTGTCCTGTTTACCATGGTTTGCTCACACTGAGCCTGTGAGTTGTCCCTGGTGCAGTTATTCTCCTCTCCACAGACCTGGGGACAGATGCTCTTTGAGCACCCTGAGGGCCGACTGTCCCCTTTGACCACCAGTCCATCACCTCCTCCACTGCATCTCCTGCACCTCCCTTGGGGAGGGAAGAGAGGGTCCCTCAAGGGCAAGAGTGGCCAGTGCAGTGTAAGAAACTAAGCACAAAAAAACCATTTCAACAGAAGACTTTTGACTTATCTGCTCATAACCTCTCAAAACAGGGTTTCTGACATTTACGTTTGGCACTGACCTTTTGTTAGTTCTCTGCAGAGAGATGCCTTTTGTAAAATATAAATAAAATAGATCTCTGAAGATAACAGCGAGTGCTTAAATATCACTGCTTGGACACTGATTAACAGCCCACAATACAGTGAAAATTATAAAAGGTTGTATCCATGTATATACACATTTACAAAGCAGAGAGCAGCCAGGCTTGCCAAAGTGTTTATTATGAAGCCAGAGATGCAGATTTCTGTCTAGCTGAGGTTATAGGTTAGATACCTAATTCCCATCAATTTTTTTAGTTCTCAACTCACCCCTTACTGTATTCAACAACAGAGGACAGGGTTATTGCAATGGGGCAATGGAGGGTCTTTTCTCCGACCTTAGAGAGAAGCAGCCATTCCCTTTGGCCAGACCATCCTAGAGAGTTACACACTTCAGAGACTGCCTCATAAACTGAATCACTCGTGTGATTCCATCCCCAAGATACTTTTTTTTGATATCAATTTAATCACAATCTTCCTGAAAAAGTGAACCTCCTTTTTATCGCTAGCATAAATATTCTTCATGTAAAGACACCTTTTTGGGAAAAAAAAAAAAAAATCTATATTTGGAGTTTACAAAGTTGTGGAAGAAAATACATTTATTCAAATCTTTTGCGAGTCCCAGAAATTGCACCAAACAGAACCAATTTCCCCTAAGGATGTGTGAAGAAGTGCCAAATTACTTTGTACTTCAGACTTTAAAAATAACAGCATAGAACCTGAGAGGGAAAGTCATTAGGAGCTCACAGCTGCTACAAAGATCACGAGCTAAGTGACAAAGAAAAATTATCACGAGAAATGCAACACAAACAGCAGATGTAAGAGTTCAGCATTATGCAGACATTTCACAAAGGACTTGCATAGTAATTTTGATATCTTCCCCAACATTTACATTTTAAAAGTGCAAAGTATACTAAAACCTTGAACATTTTATAGCTTTTATATCCACATGACACTCCCAAATAACAATTGCTTCTCTCTGCCTTCCCCGACCCTCCGTAGGGAGAAACATACTGTGCTCAAGGAGACAAGCTCAGCAAAGACAAAGAGGAATCAAGCAAAACTCTCAGCTGGCCCTAATAGAATTTTCATAGTTCCATTTCTATCACAAATAAGAAAAAAACATATTAAAGTGTTCGCTTCTCCTAATTCTGTCTGTCAGCTCCAGTAAGAAAGGGACTTCTGATTACACAACGGGCAGGATCATTTCAGCCTAGGACATAATTGGAAAAGCAGCAATATTTATATGTTAGGTTGATTTAAGGTAATTTTGATTTACCTATTTTTGCATTTAGAAATCATGCAACATCACTGTTGTACTATTACAGGCCGCTCCTAAAAAATATCCTCCCTGCTGCTGAAAAACCTCACATCAAACCCTACATCCCTGTATCACTACAAAATTCTTTTTTTTAGAAGTTATTGGCATTGAAAAATTTATGCCAAATGCTGTAGAATTTAATATAGATTAATCCAATAAGGTTCTGTGGAGAATACTCTGAAAAGTTATAGAATTTAATAGGGAATTACCTCTCTGCTAAAGAATTTTTCCTGACAGTTTAAATACTACATAGTAAATGTATCATTTTCTATTAAATTCTATAGGATTTTTCCATAAGGGAATTGTTGGTGAGGTTAATCATTTTAATTAACCTTTTTATGTTGATGGTGACTGTTTCCTCAACTGTACATGTTCCCAGCTGGCCAATATAAAGTTAATAGAACAGGAAGATTAAGCTAAGACGGTGGAAAACACAGCAATGGAAAAGGAGGTCTGACTCTGTGAGAGCTGATGATCTGAAAACAGCTTTTCTTAGCACACAGCATTCTAAGTGGTTTTTAATACTCTGGGAAGCTCCTGTAATGGTGGATTTCTATGTCTGCACACTGCAAAAGCACAGCAAAAAGGGACTGCTGAAGAAAAGCTTCCCCCTTGCCAGCACGCCTCCACTGTTTTTGTCTTTTTTTAAGAAGTCTTCAGCCCCCCTCCCCCCCTCCAGTCCAGGGCCCAGCCAAGGCTTTGGGACACTGCAGCAGTCCAACGAGAAGGGGTGTGAGGACATCCTCCAGCTCCACGCTGGCCACTGACAGTATTTCTCTATGCAGAATGGAGAGATGGGGTTGAGAGCAGAGCATGGCTCTCCATGCTCTCCTACCCTCCTGGGTTCATCTCTCCAAATTATAACCACAAATTACTAAACCACAGCTCCCCCCACCAGACAGTAAGGCATAAGTTACATTTCTGTGTTATTAAAGCCAAGCTGGTTGCCTTTCATCAATGCACGAAATGCTGCGAGAAGACAAGACTAGTTGCTGCCTGTAACCTGTGCCTCTGTTCAGAGTATTATTTGCCCCTTGGAAGAAGAGGACAGCCTGGTGCTAACAAATAACACCCCAGAGAAAGTTCCCAAAAGTCACCATCTTCATTTTGCCATTTTCCCACATGTATGTGTATCACATATTTACTTTCCCAGAATTTTCTGTGGCGTATGCAATGGACACCATGGGATTTCTAAACCTTACCGCCTACCAAGTCTTTCATTTGCACTTAAAACATCACTATGACTGCATTATTTAATTACCAGGTACTTTTATAAGCAGGTCACCAGGTCAAGGCTAACCCCAGGCTGCTCACTGCAGCCTAAACAAATTCCTCTCACAATTAGCACCAAACTGCTACTGGCACCATGGAGTAGGACAGATAGTGTCCATGTCACCACATCCATAATTCATACTTAAATTTTTCAGCTCTGGAGTATTTCCTTTGGCTTTCCTTAATCCTGCTTGGTCTCTTACACCGATCTTAACGGCAGCTGGCTTGCACACTGCTGCTTCTCATGTTTAACTTCGCAGAACACATTACTGTCCCAGGATGAATGAATACAGGCTCTTATTCTGTCCTTTCAACTTATCATTGACAACCCAAGAAACCAAAGTACATGGTTTCAATTGACCGTTAGTTACTGTAAAAAGTGTTCTAGTCCATGCTATTATGGCTAATTTACCTTTTAATTATATTGTCCATGCTAATGCTAATTGGAATTTGATACAGCCAGGTTTAACGACCCATTTTAATTGCCTTTCTGAAACAAGTTACAGATTAGTTTCTTCTAAACTTCAAAGAATTTCCATTTAAGTGTAAAATCAAACCGCTCCAGCGTCTTGCTGGCAATATAAGGTTCTGAGCAAGAATTTTTGCTACAATGACTGAGCAGGAACTCGGTCTCTTGATTCGGCCTTATGCAGCGCTGCTGTTGTTTCCCATTACTTCAGGCTGATGTCCTGGCAGGGGCTGAACTGTGAAAGCCTATGAATAGCAATGAGGAGGAATCACGAACAAAGAAAGGATCCTAATCTGAGGGACTAAATCAGAGAAGATCCTCGGCTCTGCTTTGATATTAACGTGATATTTTTCAGCATGAAAGCGGCTAGTTCATCCCCCCCTAAAATCAGTTTTGATCTATTATTTTAATCCCAAATTACAGGGATTCTGTGGTAGTGCTCTTGCTGTTTGTTTTAACACAGCAAACATGAAGACAGCATACCAACAGAGACTGCAGACAATATTTGAAAATATCTCACAGGAACAGTGCACATTTCTGCGATAATTTAGCACTGGTATAAACTCTCTGACGGCACTCAAGAGAGAGGTGAGCTGGGGACAGCCTAGAAAGAAGGTGAAAATAAACAAACCAAAAGGCCTTAGCACAGGAATAACAAAAAGATAACTTAAAATTCCTGTAAATGCATGAAAGAGGAGAGGACGGTGGAGGACTGTTTGCTTGTGGGTATCCTGCTATTCACTAGGCAGGGAAGTGCCAGAGTCTGACCAAAACCTTGCAGTGCCCATGCAATGGTTCCTCCAAGCAGGGCTTCCAGGCAGAAACCTTGGGAATGGCTGTGGTACTGTGATTAGTAACAGAAATATAAAAGAAGTTCAGGTATCTGAACTTCTTTTATTGCTTCTCTTCGACCTTATCTCTTAATTCACAATGCCCATTTTCGAGGGCAGGTGAAGCGGTGAGACAAAAATTGAGAGCTGCAGGAAAGCCTTATTCTGCAGCAATCCTTCCTCCTCCAGCTTCACAGTGCTGCTTCCCTCTGGTTTCAGTACAGCAACGTACAGGCTGAGAACACCTTCAATTATGGCAATTTTGGGCCAGGGTTATAAACCATTCCCAATGCAGTACTGCCTGCTAGCAGCATGCTTTTGAAATGGCCTCCTTCTACTGCCAAATTCCTTGGTGTAGATGCAGCTGGAAGCACATGTCTGGTATGAGCTGTGTCTAATCTGTAAAGGATGTCAGTATAACTACACAGGGTTTTTAGTGTCTCAAGAAATGTGCAAAGTGCAGCGTTATCTGCCTTCAATGCAGCCCTTTGCTAGAAAATAACATTCTGAGGTCACTGGTTAAAAAGAGTCAGTGATCCTTGCCCTGACGAGCAGCAACCATGAGAATAACGTTAGCAAATCCCTGCCACACTGCTGAAAATACAGATTTATGTTATTTTCTTACATTTCAGGACATTTAGAAGAAGGTGTCACTGGAGTATAAAGATATTTTCAATTTATGTGATGAGGGAGCTAGACAGCCTGCCTCCAAGTTCAGTGAGCCTGTTCAGACTCCAAATTGGCAATGAATCATTACACTCACACGGCCACGGGCAGCAGAGGTCTGTGGAGATTGCATTCACCCACTCTAATCGCTCCCGCAGCAGCACTGACTGACCCGCCCCAGAATTACGGAGGAGGGAAATAAAATTGTCTGATCT
Source organism: Oxyruncus cristatus (assembly GCA_013399855.1). Lineage (NCBI taxonomy): Eukaryota > Metazoa > Chordata > Aves > Passeriformes > Cotingidae > Oxyruncus > Oxyruncus cristatus. The sequence continues at coordinate 1,757,787 of VXAY01003228.1, read as the reverse complement.
CAAAAATCCAAATACTGCATTAAACTATAAAAACTCACAGTTAGCTCTGGGGATGGAAGGTGATTTCTTGGCTTAGTGTTCCTTTCTCAGAGCAGGAGGACATGATTACTCAAAAAAACTTACTGTGTTATTCCAGTAACCGGCCAGGGGGAGGGAGTGAAAAGCTTTACCGTGGGAGGCTGCACTTCACACTGTTTTTAATACAGGAATTTGGAGGGCACATGTCCTATATAGTCAGGCTATCAGGGGAATTGAGGATGACAAATGTGAGCTCAGTTTTTAAAATGAGATCCAGAAGGGGTTTCAGGCGCTGCAGCCCACTACATCTCATTCTCTGTGGGACAAACTGCTAGACACTGTAATAGAAGCCAGCAGATCTAGTGAATGCCTCTAACATACTGGGGAGAGGTCCCTGAAAAAGCCTATAGATCATCTAGCAGACAGTAGCATATCAATTTTCAAAATGTGTGAAAGGGTTTTTCAGAAAATATTACTCAAAAAACTGATCTGTCTTGGCGCAAAAAGAAAACTCACCTTGTGCACTAACAGGTGAGAGGTGGGTCTCACCTGTCAAGGAATTGTCAGTTTTCAGCTTTCACTGGTGGGACCTTACGGGACTTAAACTATTCGTAAGTGGGCTGCAGAGGAGACAAAGTGTGTTTGCAACACAAAATTGTTCAGGATAATTAGAAAAAAAGCTGTTTGTGAAGGGAAGCAGAACAATCTCGCAACACTGAGTGGCCGAGTGATAAAATGGCAACTGCAATCCAATGCTGATAAATGCAAAGTGATGTACTAGGGAAAAACAACCCTAACTAACCACACATACTGACAGGTTCCCAATTTGCTACTGCCATTCAGCAATGAGACCTTGGGGTCACAGCTGATGGTCTTCTGGAGGTGTCAGCTGAGTGCTCAGTAGTTGTTAAAAATAGTTTGTTAGGAGGAAGGAAAGTAATGGAAAACTAAACTGAAAACGTCACTGTGCTCACGCAGAACTCAGCAGTAAAGCGACTCTTTAAATACTCTGCACAGTTTTGGCCTTTCCATCTTGAAAAGGATATGGTACAGGAAGGAAAAAAGGCACAGAGGGAAGAAGTCATCAGTCTGGAATGGCTTCCTCCAACAAACCAAGTGAACAGTTCAGACTTTTTCAGATTTGACAATGGATTATTAAGGGGGAATATGGAGGCAGACAGAGTCATGTGAAGCATTTAAGTATGTACTTTGTAATGCAAAAACTAGGAGGCATCAATAGAAGTTATTAGGTATGAGTTAAAAGCAAAAGGAAGTCTGTTCTTGCAGAACAAACTGTAGAATTCATTGCCATGGGACACTTAGGACATCAGAAGGCTAAAAGGGTTCAAAAGGCAACTAGAAATTTATGGAAGAAAGGTCTATCAAAGACTGTTAAACGTGATGATGCCAAGAAAATCTCTGGCTAGACAAGGAGTAGATATAATCTCTGGCACAGGAAGCCTCTCAATCTCTGTTCAGTCTTGCCCTCAAACCCTGCCCCAGTGCTGCCCTGTAAAAATGTGGTACCTCATCCTGTATGCCATAGCAAGACAGTGCTGGAGCTACCTGAGAGCAAGCCAAAAACCTTCCCTGAACCTTTTTCACTCTAGTACTGAAAAAATTCCAAGGCTGAATACAAAGAGACCAGCACTGGTGGTGCAGGATCATGGACTTTTATTTTGAAAAGCTATTTGTTGTTGAGTATTAAATTGGGTCCTATATTTCTAATTTATATCAAAAATTGAAAATTCATGGGACTCAAAGGAAATCTTAACAATTCTGTATATACAAGAAATCCCAGCTATCACCAGACAATAAAGCTGGGTACTTGCACTATGATTACCCAAAGGGAATAAGGATTCATTTTAGATGTACTTTCCAAGGAAAGATTTGTGAGTTCAAAGTCCTTTTTGCCTCTGCACATAAAATGCTTCCTAAGCACATTCACAAAATATTTAGCTGTAATTACAGCTCCATTTAAGAAAAGGAGGGAGTATTCACACAATTTACTTTCAAAGGAATGTTCTTCATGTAAAACCCAACTCAATATAGCCCACGACACACTGCCAAAAACACAATAAGATACTTAGACCTAAATCTAGCAACAAATGGACGATGTTCACCTGCCCCATCAGGCAGAGTATGTGTGTGCCTAGCTTAGTCTGTTCCTTTTGCAGCTTCTACCTTAAACCTTCTCCCATGGAAATTTCTGAAGAGATTTTTGATCCTTTTTTTCCTTTAATAAAAATCTCACGCACTGCCCACCTTTGGGGAGATTTATTTATTCTGTAGCATTGATCACATTTTTTCAGCATCTCCTTGCCATCCTCTTCTCTCTTCCTTTTGGATGTAAAAAGCAGATTTTTTTTGTAAAAAGCCTGTATGACTGCAGAATCCATTACCTCTTTTCAGAAGTTCCCCAGGCATGAAGGCATGATATGGCTGTGGTACTTTCCATGCAAGGCTAGCAGCCCCCTAACACTGGATTTCCTGTTTCATCTGGAATCTTATTGTTTCTCCACAAAACACTACCTTAGTCCTCACTGTAGCTGGCAGATACAACTCCAGTACATGGACCAAGGCTGGATCTGACCGTATGTGAGAAGTTACAACCCCAGCCACTTCAACATCTGCTCTGTAAACGTGACCTTGGGCTCTGCTATCCCTCAGCCACTCTCAAAACTGTGACTCTGATCTCTGAGTCAGTTTGGGCACTCGAGAAACATTTTACCTACAGGCTCTGTGAAAGATCCTGGGTTTCCAATCAGGGCCATGAGGCATCAGCAGGGCAGAACATCAGCAGCGGAGCTGGATGGTTTATCCCAGACAGAGGTCGCCTTGTTCCTATTCCTCCTTCCTCTAGGAGGAGATTTCATTTACTCTTTCGGAAGCCCAGACCTCAGCTATGGAGAAATACATCTGGAGTAGCTATACTGACTTCAAAGCAGATGCTCCAGGTTTTAAGCCAGCACGGAGAATAGAATTTGGCGCGCACAGTGCAGTCGGAGGAGTTTAACTTCCCTTTGGAGGGGACCCTGTGCTCCCCACAACAGGAGTAATTGGCCAGAGCTCTCCTCGACTGGCTGCCACAGCACAGCACTCGCAGCAGGGAACTCCAGGAGGAAGGGAAAAAATAAGGCTATTAGAGCAGTGTTTTTCTTTGCTAAAACACGGGCAGAAGGTGTCCAACATTTGTTAATAGCAGTGATTTTGCGACAGCTGAAGCAAAGCCTGCTTAAAGCCAGACCAAGTTTACAGATGTGTTGCTGATTATTTTGAATAATTAAGTGGTGTAAAACCCAGCTGTGATGAATAGCACTGGGGTCGCAATTCATAAATAATTGAGAAGAGTGAGTCGCATTTGATCATCCTGATCAAATTCTACTCCCTGGAGAATAAATGTTTGTCCTGAATACCATCAACATTGTTAAATGCCTCAATATTCTTGCTCAGCCATCCAGCCAGCAGTCAATTGAACTAAATCACTTTAACACCTTACACATTTGCCTTCCTCATGAATACAAAATGTTTCTAACTTACACAACGTTTTTTGGGCATCAGACAAAGCAGCCACTCTTTATAGACAGTAACCAAACAGCAACAATAAACGTTTTAAATGATCCCATTAAAAACAATTCCTGCATGCAGTCTTGTCTTCACACTGCAGTAAGCAAAGAAGCTATAGATATAAGGCCACCTATTTTGGTTCACTGCCTTGTTTGTAAGCACAGCTGCCTCTCTGATTCACATGCAGCATGCAAACACAGCTCCTTTTGCTGGTGGGGAAGCCAGTGGAGCAGCTCCATGTAATTTTCTGGGGCTTCTCCTGCTTCTCAGAACTTCCGAAAGTTCAGCAGTGACTGCAATTAGACTGAGTGAAGGAAAAGCCTGATTCCACAGCCTGTCCTCATGCTGCTGGGTGCTTACCATGCTTGCATAATATGGGTTTGGTAACCCAGAGGTGGAAAACTACTTTCACTTCATTGGAATTGCCTCCAAATGACAGCAGATTTATAGGTCAGAATCTGTCCTACACAAGTAAAAAGATGCAAATTTTAAAATAGTCACATTAAGTAACTACCACCAACTAAACCCCAAATCCTTTCTCCTTGGTTTTACTGGAACCAAATAACCAACGACTTCAACAGCAATCTTTTCTGAACAGAGCATGAACAAGGATTCAAGGAACTGACCCACAGTTTGGGTTTTCACACAAGACCAAATTCTACAACTTTTACTCATTGTAAGCAATATTTAACTACTTTTGGACTTTTCAGTGTGACCAAGAGGAGCAAATTCTGGACCAAGGAGAATAAAATAATCTGCACATAGTAAGAAAAACCTGGAGTTAAAAACAACTGTTTGTACCTTTATGTTGTTTCTGGGGGCTTGCAGGCAGCTTTTCCTATTTAATAAAAACTTAGGAGGGTTCCCCCTTAAAGGCACCAAATCTGTGGTGGTTAGAAAGCATCTGTAAATGTCCACTCCCACACTGCTCATAGCTGTTAGCAAACTGGTATTATCCTTTTTCTTCTGATACATTTGAGCACTGCATTTACCTGACATGACAGCCTCACACAGATGTCGCACAGTCCCTAATTATTAATACACAATTAACTTTAGGAAAACAACATTTTACAGGTGGATCATTACATCGTACCTCAAAGTCTTCTGAGAACCCATGCTGGTTATTAGAATACAGCTCACTGATGTGTTTAACAAACTGCTTGACTGGAATTGCTTCCATATCATCTGTGGGGGAAAAAAAAGGAGAGATATTCAGACTTGCTCTTTGTCTCATACATAAAACTTCAGGGGAGGAAGTCTTCACTTGATAGCGCTCGGATCTGAGTTCCCAGGGGCAGAGCTAGTTCAATATGCAGTAATAGAAATCTTGATGAATCTGGCCAATTTTGAGGTAAACATTTTCTATTGTATTTCCAATTCTAAGCACCACAGTTACGAATACTGAGAGCCTGTTCCCCGGGATGTTAATTTACAAAGTCCAGTTGAAGTTCAAGGATCATTTAGCTCTTGCTCACAGTCTGAAGATGGCTGTGGGTAGGATGGAGAGGCCTCCTCTCCTTCCATATTGTATAAAAAGAACAGAAGAGACCCAAAATATGAAAGCAGAGTTGACAATTACTCTCACTAAGTTTTTACCAGACTGAGCAGACACATCAGCTTTTCTCACCAAAGTTATTAACTTTTTCCCTTTTATTCAACGATGTAGAATCCAGTGGGACTTATCATGGAACCGCTTCTGAGCAAAAGAAGAGGCAAACACAGCAGCCATACTAATTTGAGTTCTCTCTCATGCCAGACACTATTCGTAACACTGAATATGTATTCCACTGGACCATTTGTTCTTGCTCAGCACAGTGCAAATTCCACCCAGTATACCAATAAATCACCCATAGACACTTTCTTAAAGAAGTCGAAAGCTTTAACTGAATTAAAGACAAACAAGACTGTTTCGAGCACCTGGGACTCTGGGCAGATTCTAATAAAGCTGAGGTGTAGGACGGCTGCCTCACTTATCTATTTCTCTATTTCTCTCTCTCTCTCAAAAAAAGGCCTAGATATTGTTACAACCACCACTGCAGTTGGTAGAAACACTGTGCTTGCCAAGATTCACCAGTTAATATTTTCAGTCTGGCATTTAGAAAATGCAAATCACTATACAACTGTGATTACTTTCAGTATGTGAAATAATCTATTGCCTGATGGCTACTATTGTCTGATTGCATGATTTCATGGCAATACTCTCGTATTTATATATTCCATTTAATATTCTTCTGAAGATTGCATCCAGTTTATGTTTACTCCAAGTAATTCAGTGGTGTATTTTTGCTCCCACTTAGCAGCCATATGGTTTGGTGCTACAGCTGCATTATAATCTGGATTCTTTTCCTTTTAAACATCTACATTATGATAGAAAAAATCCAAATATTTCTACAGATACTTAGCAAAATTTAACGATAAATAAATAGATGTGACATTTACTGTATTCAGAGTGAAAGATCTTTGGCAGCTAAAACCTCTAAGCTGTCACATACGCTTTTCTTAGCAAAGGGTATGAAGATCTGTATGTGTAAATGAGGTTCTAGTTTGGCAAGAATTTTATAGATCCCTGACAATCTGATTTCTTTCCAGCTGATGGCAGTTAATATTGACCATGTCAATATTTTATCAGGTAACGCTCTAAGGTGACTTTTGCATCTATTGACATTTTCAGATCTTAATCAGCTTTCTTCTATTTTATTTACAAGGGCCAATTGTTAAAGATATGTTTGCAATCTGGTCACCTCACAGTATAGTAATGCTACTTTAATTAACCACATGCTCGTTTACTGAATAATACAGAATTCAAAAGATTTGACAAGTGTATGCTCCTCTTAGCAAAAAGCTGCAGCCTGCAGAAATGCTGGCATTTTAAAATATTTAAGTGATAACATTTATTCTATGTAATATTGAGAATTTCATCATCTCATAACAACATTTGTATTAATATTTTTGCAGCCAAGACACTTGAATTGAATGATCTATAGGAACAGAATTCAATAGCAAGAACCTGTAAAACTATTTCCTCTCCTGAAAAGTAACCCCTACATCCTAGATTTCCGTGAAAATAGCTTGTGCTATGATAGCAATTTCACATAGTCTCACAAGAAGAGTTCCATAGTTATAGTTTTTTTTTTTTCTTTGCATAGTCTAGCTCAACTGAGACCAACGGAGATCAAGGATTCACTGCAGCAGACCAGTGTGTCCAATTTAGTTTTGCAGAAGGCAGAATTTAATTTTAATTGTGATCTGTGAGCCAAAAAATACATTAGAGATAACGTGCTCTCCAGTCCATTGAATAGCCACCAATTTCAAGGATGGGTCTGCACCAGAGATCCATGGCAAAGTATGGTTAGTTTTCTTTTTATCATTGTCACTGCATGGTGGCAGTGTGTCTCCACCTTTACAGCCACTGCTACTTCACTTCTCAGTTCTCGGTCCTTCAGCGTTTCTTCTCCCTTTTTCCTCTTCTGCATTTTCATTCCTGTTCTGTCCAGGAGCCTTAAACTCAATACAGTTTCCACCCTATTTGATAACATGGGCAACAATTACATGTTAAATAAATTAAATAGGAAATATTGTTGACATATGAGCTCACTGGGTGAGAGGGAAATGAAGTTGCCCATAAACTCAGGAAAACCATGTTGCAGCAAATGTAATTATTACAGATTAGGAGGATTAAAATCAGAACCATGAACGTTAGAAGCTCAAAAAATCTTTTATGGTTTCCAGTTTTCAAACTGGTGGGATAACATAGTCCTACAGGTCATGACTGGGACAGGCACAGCCCTGAGGGGATGGGCAGGGTGGTAGGACAAGAAAGGAGTTGCAAATGAGATACAGCCTTTTACATTAAACAATGGAACAGGAGAGTGCTGAAGTAATTTGGGCCTGCATTTTCCTGCTCACAACCTCCAACTCCAAACTCCCACCCAGAAACACAGTTTACCTTAGCTGTGTCCATGCGTGCTCAGCCATAGGCAACTTGCCAGACCTCTGGTAAAATATGTGCTAAAATCCTCAGCACTCTGAAATGGTGTCTGCTCTGACTGTGTCTGAAGATGGCTGTGACCTTCTCCAAGAAAACCAAGAGATGCAGCCAGATGCACAGAATCTGCTTTTCCTTGCACTATCGTCAGCCCAAAGGCTTTGGTTAAGCCTTCTTTCCATCTTAAAGTAAACAGACTTCAATGACCATAATTCTTTTAGTCGATTGAAGAGATTAATAGAATCCTATAATGGCTAATTAGCAGCTCCCCATAGTTCTGCCCATATTCCCTTTTGCACCATATACTTTTTCCCAGAAAGAAGATGGAGTGACATTTGATATTGTCAGTGTGATCCTTACATTTTGCAAGACCTACACATTATTCAAAGTGAAGAGAGAGATGTTTTAATAACATACCTTCACCTCTAACACTGCAGATATGATTACAGTTCTGTCTAGCTTGGGTTTAGCCATCTGTTTTATCAGTGTCAATAAAGTGATTCTGGATTTACTTCCCTATGAAATATGAGCTGAATCTGGCACCGTAATAATGTACTAACCCTTTGTGTCACACAGATAATGGAGTATTTTTAGATGGACAGGGACAAGGGGCTCCAGAACTGCATATATATTTATCATTACTATAAACAACATGAATTTTAGTAATATTTATATAATCAGACACTCCTGAAACTGACAGGTGTGTGTGGGGGAATGTTTAATTACTGTGCTAGATATTTAACATGATGGTGGAGTTCCCATCTTCCCTTGCTGGTCCAAGACGAACACCTGAGAGGAGTGTCAAATAAACCCAAAGGGCAGCACAGTGCAGCTCATTTGTTGCCACAAAGAGACAGTGCCAAGAAGAAAGTCATGTTTGTTTAAAAAAATGGTATGATTGTGGAGGAAAACCTTCACTAGTACTTTCTTTTTTAAGAAATGGCAATTGCCAATGCAGAATACTTAGTACATTCCCTCATAAGACAACCACTTTCAAAAGAAGCCTGAAGTGTATAAAAGCAATAAAGTTCGAACAGGGTTACATTTTAAGTTCGGATAATTAGTAATCCTACCAGGAAGGATTTTCCCATAGCTCCCACCTAATAGGCTGCCTTTGTAATGTTAAAGCAATAGGGGCCAATTTCAAAAGAAAAATAGGATATCCTATCAGAAATGACATTTCCACATAATAGGGCCTCAGATTCATTTTGATTCATTTATAGCCTGAGAGCTCACTGGATAGTTTAGTGGCATTGTATTGGAATAGATGGGTTTGGGTCAGGAATTAATCCAAAAGGTCAAACCCAAAGTGCTTCCTCATATTACCTTCATTTAGTTTGGAATTTTGGTGTTTCTGAACAGCAGATGTTTGACACATATGACGAAACCTTGGTAAGAAAATTCCGAATGTCTTTCATTCTGCTTGTAAATGCTTTCTAATTTTCAGCTATTATCTTACCCAACCTACTAAATCCAATATAATCCTCACATCTTACGCCTTATTCTTAATGTGAAATGTGATTTTGTTTGTTAGTTGCTGCGCTTAGTCTCTCATTTTACAAAGCCACCTGGATTCATGTGCCATAGCTGCCACGTGCCTTGGCCCATCTGCTCCAACAGCAGCTCAGCAGCCCTGTGCCACCCCTGCGTCTCAGCAGCACCTCCATCAATTCTCAGCGTGCTCTTCACAGCTGGCTTCAGCCAGAGGACAAGGGGATTCTCCCACTCCCCTCTCCCTGCCCTGCAGGGCTGAGCAGTGAACTGAATCGGCCTGCTGATCTGGCTCATGACTATAAGAAAGGATTAATTCATTTGTGGGGAAGGGGAAGAAGGATTAGTTGTCAGTGGGGTAGATGGGTTGATCCCACTCATTAGGATGAAGAACAGTGAAGTGATAAGGAAACTGCCCTTTCTGAAGGCAGCACAAACCTAACTTGGCTTATGACGATCATGAAACCAGTGACATTGTTAGTGATGTTAATCCTGGAGAATCCACTTTCAACAGCATGTCTTTGCAGTTCTCATTTTCTGCAAAAAAGTTTTCCCAAAATATCTACCAATAGGATTGTAGCAGGACTGGATTTGACCTTTTAACTCACTGAAATGTAACACATCTGAAAAATGCTTTCCCATATCCATAGCAAACAAGCACCTTTCTGTTCCCAGCAGCACTCAACCCTGGGATGTCAATCTTTCACCCTCTTACCCTCCACGGCTGGAGAGAACACTGAACGCAATCACAAGATTTTTAAAAAGATATTTACTTATTGATGAACACACTCAGTGAGGTTCACGGGTTTTACCTTTTTACAAAGAAGCATGGAAAAATTCTGCAAGCAGCTGGAATACCTGGCATCAATATTTAGGCTCCACATTACTTAAAACTGAGTTTAGGAGCCATTCCATGAGCTACAATAGCCAGACCGAAGACTGCACAGCGATGGCAGAAGTACCCATGTGGAGTGTGATTCCAACAGATTCACTTCCACAATGAGCAACAGGGCACTCGCAGCTCAGATTTCAAGGGGATCTGTGCAGCTGCACCACATAATATGAGAGTGCACACAAGACATGGTACCAAACAGGTATGTAAAGCCCAAATTCGTCTGTATTTGGTCTGTCCCTAGCAGAGTGGCTGATCATAAAGAACACTGCAAGGATTAAACAGCACATCCTTGGGCAAAATTCTGCCCCAGTAGAGGTTATTGAAAAACGCTTATCAATTCCACTAAGGTCACGTGTCCACCTCTAGAGAGAAGTTTAGACAAAACCACATGAACCTACAGATTGAGTGTACACCCCAAAGTGCACATACTTATGAGGACCAGAGACACCCCATGTTGCTCAAATTTTGGCACTGATTGAATTTGAAATGTCTGAACAGGCAAATCCATAGCCAGATCCTGCCCTAACTCACAGGAATACTGGACTCCACGAGTAATTCCACACGTAAACCAGGGCGGGGCCCAGATTTCTTCAGACTATTTTAGACTTAATGCACTTAAATTACACACATTTAAACTGTCAAAGCCTTTAATTCTGCAGTATACTGGCCCTCCTTGCTTAACTATTTAACATAAGAACGCAACTGAAGCCATTGTATTTCATTTGGAATAATTAATCTTTCTGACTGATCACACTGTTCGCTGTATAAAAAATGGTCAGAAATATGAGAACAGTTTTGTTTGTATAACATGAGTATCAATTAATTTATGATAAAGTCATTAAAAACCTTACTATCAAGAAGGTGTCTGCTTTCTGTGGAGATCATATCTGCACAAATACTGAAAAGGCAATACAGTAGGTTTCATTCTAGGAGATCAAACTACCTGCTGAAGATCTCTAAGGCACCGGCATCCTCCTGAAGTCACTGACCTCAATAATTAGGACAAATTATAAATTAAAATACATTAATATGAATAAGAAATCATTAAGAGTTGATTACTGGGGGCACTATTCCTCATTAATGCTCACGTTTTTGTAATCATGTGTTTATGAAGTACTGTTTTTAACAAAAACCACCTTTCAAAGTGAAAAGGCATAGAAAACACCTTGAATATATTTGAAAGCCCTGGAAAGATGGGTATGTTGAAAGAAAAACAGGTGTCCTTTCAGTAAGATAATTGTTATCTATTTGTTATAATCAAGTCAAATGAACACAAGGGCAGGTTTCTGATAAAGGGGCGACACATGAAAAAGCAGAATGTGAAAAATCACCCATGTAATTCTGTAGCTACATTCATCTCTCTTGCTTCAAGACTTAATCTACTACAATGCTATTAGCCATGTGTCAGTCAGGAATATAAAGATGTTAATGATAAAATTTTATATGTGTCAAAATAAGAGCTCGGTTTAAATCTGCTTGTACAAATCTTAGATTAGGTTATCATTAATTATAAATGTAATAGCAATACACTTCTTCCCTTTAAGCATAAAACCAATTTCAGCCCAAGAGAATGAAATAATGTGAATTTTCCCTCAGCACAGACATTAAACACCATCTTATTTGGTACTGTCTGCTAAGGAACACAATTTTAATCTCACACATTTCCATCCTCAGGTCCCAGTCAAGCGATCAATTACACACATGCTTTACATTTGAGCACACGGATGTTCAACTTCAGGGCTCTGCACCCCAGTGTGACAGCTCTCAGAAAAGCATCTATCCACATTTCACATGGCCACCATAAAAACATATTCTTTTGTGATGCAGCCAACTCCTGATGCCTCCATTAAAAGCACTATGATCAGATATCATACCATAAATTCTTCAGTGCACTGCAGGAGCAGGGTTGGTAGCAGAGCAAAAGGAAGGTGGATGTTCCCTAAAATATCTTGATACTTTCTTGGCTTCAGAGGATGGCTGTGTTTGCAATATTGCATTCATGAATTTAATTGAAGCTGAAGATGGGTACAATTCACAATATGGTGCTGGAACATAAATCCGCAGGGAGCAGAAAGCAGAAATAAAGTCTTAAACAGCTGAAGAGCACTACCTCTGTGCTCAGTGAAGAGCTTCATGCCCTTGAGAAATAAGTCCTCAGCTGCAGTTACTGCTGTTCCCTGTACCTCGCCAGTCTCTAGCAAGGCTCACTGTGCTCATGCACTGTCACTGTCATGGCCACAGACATGTCCTGCTCTCTGCTCTTCAGCTCTGGGGAAGCAACTTAAGAAAGCCACATCTTAGCAGAAAACAGCAAGATACCAAGCCTGTGTTGGGAACCTGCAGCTTCCTTGTCAAATGAGATACCTCATTACGGTCTCTTAACAGAAACAGTTTGTCACAGGGTGGATGCTACCAGAACATATCAGAAGTGCAGGGGCTGAGCCTGTAAAAAACACATCAAGTCCGACCACTGACATTTGTCAGGGAAGGTTCAAGCAATCACGGTTATTGAAAAGCTAAGAATCAATAACATGGACTCGTGATGGGACTCCTTCTTGTAACCATGGGAAGACAGAGGGAAACAAAGGAGGGTCACGGCTGCACTGGCTTTCACACCCTCACCTGACTGCGTGAGATGGTCAAAACACCTTTTCACTGCAACAAAATTGGCTACTACACTATTTCCTAGGCTCATGCACCCCCAACTGAGACATTCTTGAAGAAGCATGAGAGTGTTTCTCCATCAGATTCTGCCACTAGTTATTTTAAATACATTATTAATAAACTCCAGGACTAGTTAAGAGATTAATTTATTGCCATTTAAACCTAAAACTAAATGCAGTTGTGATCCAAGAACTGGGAAATGTTCCTTAGTCTTGTAGTCTAGACACAGCTGAAATGATTGGAATCACTTCTGAGAAATTGTACTTATACTAAAAATAAAGGATGTGAAAGACTTTGGAAAAATATGCTGAGTGAATCAACTGCATTGGCCAGCTGTTGTGTTTTTCATGGTCCACGTTTCTCTGGACTGTGGCCAAAACTACACTGAGTTTTGAGCTTTGCCACTGGGTCAAGCCTCAGCTATCTCTGTACTGATCTCTCAAGTCCTACTGACATCGGTGCCACAACACCCCCTGTGCCCATGGGCTGGGCAAGGAACCAGTAAAGTCACAGCAAGAGGCAGAATAATGCTCCTTTCCTTCCAAGAGCAGGAAAACGCTGAGACAAAGGAGAGGAGGAAGGTGGAAGTGGAATTTGTGCTTGTACCACTGTTGGATATCATCTAAGTTGCACAGACGTGCACGTCTGCACCGCTGTCAAGGAGCAGGTATCGCGATGACAAGAAATGAAAACTGCTAAAGGATGTGTTTTGGTTTTCAGCGTTGCAACACAGGTCTTGCTACACAGGTCTGCAGCTATGATGCTGCTCTTGTTGTTACTTATCTAACTCTACTGGAAAGGGTCAAGTCCAGAAAGTCAGTCAGATACTGACCCAGCAATGGAAAAGACCAAACAAACAGAAGCAGGGGCAGGTTTGCTGAGCGAGATCTTTCCAAGACGAAATGTTTTAGTGAAGACATCTGGGTAAAGATGATGTAGATGTGGCCGAAATTAACTGAGTGTGGAGGCAAAGAGAGAAGATACAGAGAAATAATTTTGTTGGGCTTAATGGCAGGGGAGTTTTCAGAAATCTGCCATTGATTACAGATGCATTACTGTCAGGTGTGAGGCTTATGGGAGTTGAGATTTATACCTCAGATGTAATATCCAGTGGGTGACTCAGTTAATGATAATTCCTTTGTCCTGTGCTTCTCTAGATCAAGCAGTGCAGATAATTATGAATAATGATAATGATTTGGATCTCAGAGAGAATTTGCACAGATAGGCACACACCTATGGGTGATGTGGCTTCATGCACAATAATTAAGCACATTATGCCAAGGGAAGTGAAATAGAAAATGGGTAAAATCATTCCTTTGCGAGAAGGTTTTTTTTAGATTTTGCACCTGAAAAGTTGTACTGTGTGCATATGTCACGTAGCTGGCAGATTGATTTAGAGTTCACAGACCTGAGAAAACAGAGGGTTTGCGTAAACAAGAGCAGGACGGGGTGCAGAAATAAACACAAACACTACCTCTGATCATGCCAAGGCGCCATGGAGCAGAGTGGTGGCACGCAGAGACACCAGCGCTGCCTCTGAAACCTCCTGAGCTGCGTCAGGCCGTCGCTGTGCCTGGCTCCCAGACACCTGGCAGAGCCATCCCACACCTGGGCCGGCTCCAGCCAACCCAAACCCACTCAGTTTCCTCGGCCTGGCAGCTCCCTGCATGCTGTAGATGGGCCTTGGCAAATCTGTAGAACATCTTCAGCCACACTGCTCTAAACTGCCATCAGTGTGGCTGCTCGCTCATACCCGAGTGGAAGCTGGTCCACTGAACTGTAGGAGGTAGAGGCACGTTCCCACAGGGGTCTAGTCAAATTTCTCACGTAAGGATGGGGTTTCACAAGCTAACACGGCTACTTCAAAAACCTTGTTTCTGTGAAAATGCCACTTAAATTTTGCTTCTAGAATCAACACGGCAAGTAAGACTTTCTCACACCCTCTGGCAGCTTCCAGAGGAAAAGTTCAGAGGCTTATCATTTCATCAGTTGCCATCAGTTCAAAGGAGAATTCTGTCATTTCATGTTTTTGAGGCATTTCAGTGGGCTGTCTATGTGGGAGCAGCAGCTGACGTCAAGGAAGACTATCATTCAGCAACAGGTATATGGGGGGAAAACAGCCCTCCTCTACATCTCCAAACAAGGAAAATGCCTAGGAGAGCTTCAAGATCTTTCCACGCACTATCTTGCATCTTTGGAAAAAGCCAACATAACTGGAATTTATCTCTACTAACTTGGAGCCTCATTATGGGCTCCCTGTACTGGTAGTTAATACACACAGAGCGAGGCATTTCCAGGGTGATTTGGTTTTTGGTGACCTGAATAGCTTTACAGTCAGTGCCAAGGTCTTCAAATTCATCAGTTAATTCTCTCCTAAAATTTTCTGGGCATGACTGAGCTTCAGATTAAGCCCCCTCCATTTGGATGACTGTATGCAGATGTCTATACAACCATTATATCCACAAAACCATTGTCATTAGACTGGGAATTCAAGGGTTGGATTCACCTTTGTATCCAATTAGACTAAACCTCTTTCTAAGGCCCAGTTCTTGATGTGCCTTAGAGCTCATCAGCAACCCTTGCAGTTTTTTGGACAACAAAGCTTTACAAGGTGTCCTGCAGCACTTGCTGAGGGGGTGCCTTAACCAGCAGTGCCCCTTATCAGGGGTGAGCAGTTCTTTCTTAGCATTACCAAGTCTGAGCAGACCAGAGGGTGCATTGCAGTAACAGCACCATCATGTCAGTCCCAGAGCTGCTGTGGTCAACAACTTGGCTTGCTCTAGTCATGGGAAGATGTCCCCAAAAGGCAATATTCTGTGCCCAGTCACTTGGTGTTATGTGCCAGAACAGCTGCTGGAGAAGCCCTGGTGCATGTGCTGGCCTTACAGTCCCTGCTATCTGCACAGTTTTAATGGAACTTCTTAAAATTCATATGAACAAGACCTGTCTGTGCAGCAGGGAAGAACCACTGTCTCAACAATATACACTGCAGCAGGAGAAGGTGGAGCTTTCTGCTGGTTTATTTATCTAAGAAAAACTTGTCTCAATTACAGCACAAATCCTATGCGTTGGCCAAAGAGGCTTCTCTCTGAGGGAAGAATTTCTCTCCTCCCAGTGCCTGGTGTTTATAATCTCCTGGGTTTTGGCACTGCTCTGCACAGAGCCCAGCTTAGCCCACCCTCACCTTCCCCACAAGCTCCAAAGAGGCAGCACACTAGAGCAGGCATGGTGGGACCATTAAACTGACTGCCGCAGGCAGCCCCAACAGGGAATTGTTCCTCTTGGTTTCAGAGTAGAAAGAAGGGAGTTCTCCAGCTATTTAAGTACTTTTGTGAAAACTCATTGCAGGTGGTCTAAGATCAAAACCTGTCACCTCCTGTTACCCTAAAGGAGAAGGAGAAAGTTGACTTCTTGCTAAGGACGTAAGGTGGCCACAACATACGTTTCAGTCTGCTACAGAAGGGAGAGAAGATGAGAGCATGTTTTCTTTCATTTTCAGTGGCACACCATCAGACTGCAAGGCAAACTGCTTTCTGTAGGAATGTAATAGCTGACCTTTCATACTAGTTCCCATAGGTACTTTGAAAGACTCTTTCTAGAAATAAGTCATATGTCTACTGAATAAAATCAAGGAAAATATAACTGTACTCTTCCACTTTTCTAGGAAGTACATTTCTTCAGTGTCTCAGAAAAGTCTCTGAATGCTTCTTGGCAAAATGAACCTATTTAACTAAAGACTGAATCCCAGACCAATGACACAAATTACAGAATGTGACAGAGAAACTTAAAACACCTTCAAGCAACATGAATGAACCTTTGACAGACTGAGGTCAATACAACATTTTGGATATCTTAATTTTGCATGTGAGACCGACCATCATCAAACAAGGCAGCGGCTGCAAAGGCCACAGTAACACCAAGCTGCTCTCTGTCATCACGGCTTCAAGGCAGCTGCATCCTGCACTTAATAATTCCCAGGGGAAATGCCTTAAGAAGAGAGAATATCACTAAACTCTGCTTCCAGCTTCATTCTCAGTATAGCTGAGAGGAGAATCTGACCTTTGGTAACTTGATTAATACCAAATTAACAGATGGCTTTGGACTTTCCTTGAGACTGTTTGCTCATCCCTGTGTCTCGCTGCCCTCCCTGAGACCCCCAGACGGCACCTCTGCATACACTGAAACTGGGGGCAAGGGCCACAGCCTCGAGGGAGCAGTGGAGCTGCACATCCCTCCTCCACAACCTGCCCTGATAGAGCAGCTGGTTTCACCCTGGATGCAATGCCTTGGTGTTTTCAAGAAGTGTTACTCATGTTTTTGACATTTTACAAAGGTTATTCTGAAATTTCTATTAAAACAACGTGGGAGAGCTGCCTCTGGAAAAATACAGCACTGGCACTCAGAGCCCCACTGCAAAGCACATTAAATTAAATGAAGCAGCACCGACACAAAAAATTTCTACCCAAACCCCATGATTTATCACAAGCATAACCTTCTCTTCTTTGTGTAATTAAAACAGACTTCAAGTAGCACAAACACAGGAGATTAAGCCCGTCTTACCTGGAATAGGTATAATGGGAATGCTTTCATTGGGGACCACACGGGGGGAACTGCTGTCCTCCACATAGAAATGAGCAGTCTGAAAACACTTTCTGTTAAAGGAAAAAGAAAAAAAAAATACATCCAGAGTGTGAAAAACTGCCTCTGAAAAAACAGACAAAAACTTTTGTACATGTTCTGCCTTTCCACTTCTGCTCCATTTCTGCTCCATACTTTCAGATGTTATAGTTCTAAAACATCGATGCATGAAAACATATGTGCATTTCCTACAATTACAATCCTAATTCCAGATTCTAGTGTGCTCTAATTCATTGACATCTGACATCCAGCCATCATAAATGCCTCTATATATTATTACTAAGTACTACAGAATATGAAATTATAATCATAAAAGTTAGTGGCTGCAAAACAGGTTTCAAATACATTATTCAGAAAGAAACTCTGCACACAAAAAACATATTCAGCAAACAGTTCAAGCTCAAATCTACCTGAAACACTCGCATTTCCAGGGAAAATACACTTACTGTAAAAGTTTCTGCTGTGTAACAGTCAGCAGACAGTAATACAGCATCTGTAACTGCTTCATATCATGATGCTCTGCTATGAAAGTTATTCTTCAAACATGAAGTTTTTTTATTTGTAACACTAAAGCCATATAACCCTCCTCCTGGAAACTCGTATTATATATGCTTCTCCAGAAAAATGCAATAGACGCTTAGCTTGGGCCCGAAGACTCATCTCTGAAAAGGCCTATAAGGAAGAGCAGAACTTAAATCCACCTGACTCATTTTTACCTGTATTTAATGCAAAGCAGAGAGCACAAGCTGGTCATCACAGAAAAGGTATTGAGCAGAGTAACATCAAGAGATCCAGGGAGACTCTGCATGGTGATGTTAACTGAGGCAGGGTTTTCCAACACCAGCGTCACTGCTCATTGCTGACTTAATGAGCTGCTTGAGGCTGGAACTGAATATTTAATGAGTCTTGCTTGGTGTGAGCAGCTATTGTGGCAGGAGAAGGGTCTGCTCTCATCTGTCGGGTGCTAAACAACAGCTTCCCATTTCAGAAAGATCCCCCTCATTGCCACCCTTCAACTGCTCCTCAACACCTGGGCAAAGTTTGCGGGAGGCCTGGTGAGCTGTGCTTTTGTCAAGTTGCTGGTTCCCTTGCTCAAACATATTTGCACGTAGTGGCTTCTGAGTTCCTGCCTTGCAGTCTGGTGCTCTGTGACTCGGGCATTGTGCTCTCCATGGAGAGCCCATCGGCAGAGCCGGCTCCACAGACTTTGTCAAAGTAATTTGTGCTCCCTTTGTTTCCAACATCCACACATGCTGGGGGAAAAAAAAGGCACTGAAAACCAAACCACTCTCTTAAGCGAAAGCAGAACCTAAAATAATCCCAGGTTCTTGCTTTCCGTGCATCTGTACTTTCTACTGCACAGGCACAGTGCTTTGTAACACAAGCACAAGCTATGGCAGCACAAGTACAACTTAAGACAATACAGAAGCAGGAGAGAGTGGATTTCACAGTATGGAGTCACTATCTGGGAGCAGCTTTCTATTTTCAGGCATGATGTCTTGCATTGTGCTGAAGTTATTTATTTAGCGAGTATACTCACTAAATACACTCATATATTCTTTTGTTAAGAAACACCATAAGGTGAATTCACACATGAGGATGCAAGATGTGCAATAGTCTCACAGCATTTAAAGCCATCAGCTGAACTCCCCCCGCCCCGCCACTTGCTCCGTTCTCATTTTTTTTTTGGCAGCCTTTATTTTGGACAATGCACACCCTGGGGGCACGCAGCAGAATAAATCAGTCACACATAAAGAAGAAACTATGAATATGAAACAGGCAAAATGTAACTGATTTTGATGTATTTGGGGCTCTTTCCCTTGTGTCAATACTACAGAAATCCTTGAATGGCTTCTCCTGGTAATGAAGGCCTTAAAAAGGTGTTTGATAAAAACCCAGACTTTTACACAGGGATTTACAAGACTTTTTTAAAGCTGATGATACTGAAGAAAGGCAATTATTTTTTGTTAATTTGTTATTTTATACTCTGAGAGGCTCTGATAGGCTGGCATTATGGTTTTATACGCAGACACAAGATGTTTTTCTCTAAATAGCCTTGAAACATGTAATTGTGTCAGATAATCGCACTGGGCGGTATTTTAAGGTCCACGGCAGTGATAGCCGAACACCCAGCCCAGCGCAACTGCTGAGCACCATGTTGGAAGAACAATGTATTACATGAATATTTCACATAGTAAAGTTTGCTACAATCACTGATGTCATTAAAAATTCTGTGTTTTAGTCCTGGAAGACTCTCTGTAGCTGTTTTGCAAAGGCAGTCACCATGGAATTTGACTAAAGGTTTCCTCAAGTCACAAACATCACACTAAAATGCACTCTTGTCTTATGTAAATACCTACGTAATGCAGCATGTTCATTACTTCACAATACTGGATGCTGGCACATTAGGTGAAGACAGGCTCAAACTTGAGAGCAGGATGAAGTGGATCAAGCTTTAAAAGACCTTTTACAGATTTAATGAACTCACTGGATCAATTTTCCAGCAAGTTCTGCTTATTGGGCCTGTTTCCTACTCTTGCATCTTTCCTCTGTGCAGCACCAGGAGGGAGCACAAATCTCAGGGTGCCAGGCAGATGACTCCAGTTCGGATAATGTCCATTTTTCCTGAGTGAGGAAATACTAGGGCCTAAGAAAAGCTTTTGCAAACTCGTGTCTAGTGTGTAGTAACAAATACTGGTATCTGGTATCAAGGCTACTGAGAGGCATTTCAGACAATTCAGTATCTTCCTCCTCCCTCAGTTTAGGATGCTCCTTTCTATCCCTTGGCATTTCCCCTACCCATTACCTTTCCCTCCAGATACAAACCTTAAGTGGCAGCAGTTGCTAAGGCTACAAGAGGCTGCAGTAAATCTAAGTGTGTATATGGGGAGGGCTGGATAAAGGAAAAGGATGAGAGCAGGAAATTGCTTGTTTCAAGCCACTGGAGACACAGCCTAGGAGAAAAGGGGGAGTGGATGCAGGGCTAGACAAGATGTAAATCTACACCTATTTTCACATGAGTACTTCAGTCTGTAACTTTGAACCCCAGTGTGTATGGACTGGCAGGTGTTTGCACCTATGTGCCCACTTGCTCAGTCAGCGGAAAAAAGTACCAGATTTTTTTTTCCTAATAGAAGCAGTCCTCAGTGAATGCAGAACTGGGATCTGTCATGGCATAAATGATTATTAAAATCTTCACAACTGAAGCACTGATTTTAGAATAATTATCGTGTTTCTGCAGCACCGGTTGAGGAAAAGAAAATCACAACCTTGATTTCACTTCCAAAAGACTTTGGGGAGCACACATCTTTTCTGTGAAATACCAAAGAGTCTGTTGTCTCTGAAATATGCCTGTGAGCAGTGAAGCACACCGTTTTCTCTAGCCCCATATGTTTTTTTGGCTCCCTTTCCCCGGGGTACAATAACTGTGTGAGATTGTGGTGATCAGACACACGGTTGTCACATATGGACCCAAATGCAGAAAGTAAAACACTGCGAGATTAGCATCTCCCCAGAGAAGGAGGAGAGGCAGGGGTTGGAACGCAAAGACAATGTGAGGGAGAGCATCCTCTGCCCAGAACCTTTTTGCAGAGATACTGGCCATGACTTACTAATACAAGCTAACAGGATGCAAAGTCCAGTGCAGCAGCACCTTGTTACCAAGCTGAAAGCATAAAAATATGCCAAGAGATGGTCTTGATTAGCTTGTTCCACCTCTGTTGAGCAAAACATCAGATTAGCTCCTGTAGAAGTAGAGATGCCTTGTGAGATTTTGACACTCAAAACAGGTTTCCCTTGATTATTAGTTACTAAAGATCCAGCAGTTTCTTCTTTATACTCCTCTAAAATCAAGAGGGAGAACTAGATGATATAATGGCCTGAAAGCATGGATGCATTTTATTTTCGTGTAGAAGACAGTTTCTCAGTGTTTAGTTAATAGTGCCTCCAACAGAAACACGCAGCACACCACAGTCGATGGGAGCGCTGGGAATTGCTCCGAGGGCAGTGTCTGGCCTTTACTCCTCCGTACTGGGTCTAGTGCAGGCAACATCCCCTGATCTGCAATGACAGGCGGGGGATCTGCAGTGCTCCGGAGCAGCTGAGGCTGGGAGAGGAGGAGCAAGGGATTACTGCAGAAGGGCAAGCAGCCGCCTCTGCACTGGCCAGCTGGAACCACCAGAGCAGTGGCTGAACAGAGGAAAAATCAAAGGGGAATGCTTCACGTTCTGGGGACACCCAAGAGCCATGCCCTGCTTCACACGCTGAAGTGACCAGCCCATTCATGGCTCCTCGTTCACTACAGATCTTCTCCTTCTCCCAGGTGTTCATGTTGGCTGGAGCAGTGTGTGTTCCCTCTTCAAGGCCAGACAGATTTGTACTACTTTATTTCTGTAAGAGCATCTAGGAGCTCTAGGCTCTGGGTTTCTTGCAACTACTCTTTTTCCGGGCCATTACCTCCTAAAGCATGACCCATTCAGGGGCAGATGGCTTGAAAGGGTCCTGGAGGCCTATTCACTACTGTCAGAGCAGGGCATATTCACTACTGTCAGAGCAGGGCAAACCTTGTCCTTTAGGTACCCTTCCTCCAGAAACAGCATCCCACAGACAGAACCTCTGCAGAACGTGCATTTATTAACAAAGAGATCAGTAGTCCCTGCAGCCACCCAACTTACACACACAGTCCTTAGCTGTGGGGAGAACAGGCAAAATCGAGTCTGTAAGAGACCTTTAAACCAGGCTGGACAGGACATGGCTTAGTCTTTATCAAATGCAACCTGGATACAGGCATTCATTCACCACGCTCCTCCATCACAGAGTGTCTGCAAGTGACTCCCAAACAAAGATGCAAAGACAGGAAACGATCCCCTTTCACTACCTCTGTACATTCACTCTCACTTTCAATAGAAGAAAAGCTGCTTCAGATTCTCCTTGAACTGTTTTGCATGTTTTCCAGGAGACACAATTAAGATTGGTTTCTGCTGGCACCAAAAACAAAGTATGTATGCAGTCAAGTGTACTAGTAACACATGGCTCTGCACTTTAAACTAGTTTCACTATTCCTTGGCAAGCATTTGTCACTGTCAGAATTGGCAATGACTCCTCAGAAAAGAGCACAGACTATGGAACAACAGAAGTGCTGCAAATCATGACCATGTCACCAGCAGAGCAGTGGATGGGAGCCTGGACAACAGCTGTCTGCAGTCTGCACTGCTCTAGCTGGGGTCATCAGTCACTGATTTTTATGAGCAATAAAACTGACTCAAGCGTTAAGAAGAAAAAGAGGAGAGAAAACCACACGAAAAAAGCTGATCTTATGAATATGAATAAGTGACCAGCATGGAGCAGTGATATTACATTCATTGTATCAGAGGGGCATCTGCATTTACTCTTTTTTTTTTTTGGCCAGAAAATGGCTTATATTGCCCCAATTTTCCACAATTATTTTCTTTCCCAAGTCTTAACACTTAATGATCAGAATTCAAAAGCCAAGTTACAAAAGAACTCTGCCATGCTGGAGCTGTAAGGCAGTGAATGCTGACTGAACTGGAGCTACTGAAGGATACACAAAGCGGGAATGCATGAAAACCAGGAGAATAAAGGAAAGCTGAAAAAGGAGCAAAATTTTCCTACAATAACGCTGATTTTCCTACAGATCCCTCCTGAAGGTGATTCGCCTTCTCCCCACAAAGCAATTTCTGCCTTTAACATTCTTGAGTAGTGTGAAGCATCACACAGATATGGTAACTGGAGAGGTCTAGATGGTACATGGATACATTTCAGAAGTGCATGGTATGCCAAGTCCTTGGCATCTTTTCCTGGATAGAACGGTGAACAGTAGACTCTCCCTTCCAGGGGACTTCCTCTGGGTAAGGAGAAGTGTTTTTTCACATCAGTTTCACAACCAAAGAGTTCCACAAAAGGTTTCAAACACTAATAACTAGTCCAA
Organism: Oxyruncus cristatus; assembly: GCA_013399855.1. Lineage (NCBI taxonomy): Eukaryota > Metazoa > Chordata > Aves > Passeriformes > Cotingidae > Oxyruncus > Oxyruncus cristatus. The sequence continues at coordinate 1,734,582 of VXAY01003228.1, read as the reverse complement.
CCACCTATTCTGCAGTATGGAAAATCCATAGGGAAATCAGGACAGGAAAAAAATGGGAAAAGGTTGATGGGAGAAAAAAAAAAGAAGGTGGACAAAACTTTGAGACAGTTTTTGTGCTGAAGAACATACCACTAGTAAAACTGTTCATCTGAAAAACTAATCTGCAAACAAGACTAGGGATTTCTGACACAGAACGATAGCTAATTTAATATTTATGGCCTAAATTTGCCAGCTGACTACACAGCTCTCCATAAAATTAGAAATCTTCTTCTCTTGATCCTTGGAGATCCTACCCTGCACCAGAGCCCAGACACCCATTCACATCACATACGGTATCCAACTCAGGCATTATACAAGACATAATAATTTTTAGAAGGGTATTCAAATAATTAAACAGTTAAGAAATTACAACACACCCCCAGATGAGCTGCCTTCAAGTCCTCCCCCTTCATCAGCTGTGAGACCAGAGAGCACCCAGGTGGCCAGTGCAGAAATACACTTAGAAAGCTCTTTAATTGCAAATCATAAGTGGATAAGTCTTAGTTTAACTCAGTGCAAACATTTTCCCCACTTCCTTGTCCCATCTTCCTGGTGTCCCTGGAGAACAGTGAAGGTGATGGTGAAACCTTATTTGTGATGACACTTGGTCCTGTGACACTGGGTAGCTAATTACTCTCCTGGTGACCTCTGGCAGGGCTAGAGGCACCAGACCTTCCCCTCCTGCTTTAATCAATACTCACAACAGCTGTCTTGGATACACTCAGCAATTTTACAGATGACTTAATGGGTTTACTCATCAGTATTTTCTACGGCAAGAAAACAAGCTCCCTGGTTATATGCATTACCACTCCAAACTTCAATGTCTTCAGACAAAAATGGGATAGACAAACCTACGGGAGATATCTTAAAATGGTTTAAAAATTAGGTACAGTTTTAAAAACCAAAGGGAAGCCTGGCGTATTCATTTTCTTCTCCCTAAACCATCTATTTATGTAATGCAACATTCATAACAAAGGCTAGAAAATCACAGAGGAAAACAAAGATATGCCTTTTCCAGTCAAATAATACCTTAGGCAGTTCCTATAAAATATGTACTTCCAATGCCCTAACCATCATGTAATATTAAAAAGGAACCTTTAAACTTTCTCACAGAAGGAAGCTGGATTTAAGCAGGTGAAGAGCTGTTCTGTAATCACAAGAGCTACAGCAATCAATGAAGATTGCCTCTTACTAGAGAGGAGCCCTTACCAGCACCTCCAAGAACTCAAAATTGGGCATACTTGATATTATCATTTCAGGACATGAATTCCCTTTGGCATGATGTATCTTAGGAAAGGATAGAATAAAAACAGGGTGGCACACTGAGAGGTTAAAATACAGGTAATTTTAAACACAAAGTGTAATTCACCTGGATTGGGAATAGTGTTAGAGGAAAACCAAAACAGAGATGATGCAACCCAGGAGGTGATAGCATAAACAGAGAGACCGCAGTCTCTCTTTGGAATATTCACCTGAATGTCCCTAATTACTCCCACCTAATTACTCTCCAAATGGAAGAGCACTGCTCTTTCCTTTGCAAAAATATTCTTTCAATCCTCCAAAGCATTGGGACCTTGAATTGACAGATGTTTTAGGTATCTCAGTCTGCAGCCTAGGATCTAGGATTAACACAAAAAATTGCTAAAAATTTAGGCACAGCCTTTTCCTCTATTTTAATGGCCCTGCCCATCTTCAGGCAGAAATGCCAGTTTGTTAAATGTAATGAAATACTCATTGGGAAGCTCTATCCTTCTCAACACACATGTCCACGTGCACCTGGACTAAAGCTGCATGGGAGAACTAGGAAGATTTCCCAACACTGCTGGACATAATTCATGTTTAGCTTATTTGGGGCCAAGATAAAATATCAGAAGTGTGATTATTTCCTTTCTTTCTTAATCACTGTGTATTTGGAGGGTGGGCTTTTTTCACTGGCCATTTCAACAAGAAATAGCTATGTAAAAATTTTTATGGTCTCTCTGCTAACTCTGTTTAAAACACAATTAGAAATGGCATTACACCTTTGGAAGCACAGCACAAAGGAAAATAAATGAGCAGCTGGCACCAAGAGCAGAGAAGCAAATCATTTAGTACCTGGTAGATAATGAGAACACTGAAAATACACTACTTAATGCTAGTGCTCTGACAGGGCTACCTACATCACCTCATCACGCTAATACAGACAGACCGGGTGGCAGCCAGCTGGTCCTTCCTCCCCACCCATTTCCCTGAAAGCAAAGATTTGTAAGCCGCCAAATAATAAACCTGGACAGAAGTCTTGAGGATCATTAATCTCACTATCAATCAACCCATTTGGAGATTTGCTTCTTGCTGTCGCTGATGCTAATCTGGCACTGACTCGAGAGCTCTGGGGAAGCCTGGAGTATGTGCGTCTGAGGAATTGCTTTAATGAGTTTCTTGCATTCAAAGGTTAACAAATGTGACAAGGAAACACAAATATCGGGACAATAAACTGCCATCCACTGAACGCTGTGTATTCTGCTGCGGTATGTGGAATACAACTCCAACTAGCTCTGGAAAAATACCCGAGTCAGATGCCAGGAGATGTGCAGGCACTCCTTATCTGCTGGGATAACTACCCTGGGCACAGCTCTGCACTGACAGAGCTGTGCTGCAGAGAAGTGAGCTATTTGTTGTTTTTGCTGTATTTGCTGCAGTGGGGCTCGGGTTAAGTCGGGCAGTCAGTGTGGTGTGAACAAATCCACTGAGCTCCCTTTGCCAGACGCCACAGACCCACAGCAATTAACGTATCACAATAAAAAGCCCCCCACATCAGTAGGACTCTTCCAGTAGCATTTGCATTAAACTGTTGTATTTTCTGTGAGAATGTTTCTAAAAAATAAATAGCATCAACAACAACAATATAAACACATTCTGAGATAATTAAACTACAAGAAAAATCTTATTAATACCAAAAAAGCAGATAGCAGCATTAAGCTTACATGGGCATAATACAGAAGCACAGAAAATAAAAACAACTTATATTTTAAACTACCATCTCCACAGACCAAATAAGCCATAAGAAAAAAATCTAGAGTTATAAGCAAGTAATGGAGGTAGAATTCACCACACCATGAGGCAGAGGAGACTAGAGGGATGATCCTGACAGTGCGTGAAATGAAGGAAGGAAGAGTTCCCTTTTCAAAATATTTATTAAGAAAATGACACTTTGAAGTTTCAGGCCTATAACTCATTCAAAGCTTCTTGAATTTTAGTCCCAAGGAAATACACATTTCTTAAACAAAAAGGATTCAAAGTATGAGGCATATCAGAAAAATTACCACAATGTCTATTAGCAGGCTCCCAATTATATAAAAGAGTCAAGAACTGAAAAATCGTAAAGTAGCAGAAGAAGAAGAGATTTCGCTTTTAAAAAAATCAGTTTAAATTATTTTGAAAATGAGAAACAGAAAACTAGAGACTGCTTTCATCCTCATGACAAACTCTTTTTCAGCAAGTATGCACTCAGGCAAAAAAACTTTGCTTTCCTGTTGTTTTAATCAGTGTGTAGAAACAGCTACTAATCACAGGAGCAGAACATTTTGATATAAGATAAAAGTTCATTGCAGATAAGCAAAAGGGGAGAAATTCAGTCAATCTACATTAATTATTAGAGCCCTTAACACCAGATACAGTTTAATATATTTTCTATTTATGGACCTTTCTCTTTATTTGAACTATTTCTAAAGCTTTAATCTACCTTTTATTAAGCTCTTTATAACCTTTCAGTTCAGGTTATAAATGATAAATGTGGAACTGGGGAAAAGGAGAAAAAAACGCCCACAAGAACTGCAGTTCATATCCTAGGAACAACACATGAATGCTTCTTAAAGTATGAAGGAACGTGCCTGGATCCACCAGGCACTTTCTCAGAAGGAGACACGTAATTAAAGACACGCTCTTGGCTCCGCATTTCCCTTCCTTGAAGCTCATGAAGGTACGTGGCTGCACAGGCACACACTCTGTCCTCGAGGAATCTCCTGGGTGAACTGTTCAGCCCTGACACTTCTGGCAAGTCACATCCCTTTTCCTCCTGCTGTATTCATGCATTTCATTTCTATGCTCTGATGTGATCTGTGGTGGTGCTTTGGCTGCCATCAGTGCAGCAACTGGACTGTGAGCTTGGCAGCAGGAAAGACAGCAGCCATCACCATGTCCAGGTGCACAGGCGAGGGGAGATTCCAGTGGGGACTAAGGTCTTGCTGTCAGACCCACCCCAGGTATTTTTATCTCTGCTCATAGCTGGGAACTGTAGTAACAAGTTCTTGTTTTATTCTAGTGTTTTAATTCAGGGAGTTTTGTGAGCTAAAAATGTTTAAAATGCAGACTAAACAGCAGAGTATTTTGCCACTATTTCTGGTAGTTTTGTCCCAGACATTTGGTTTCAGATCTGTGATTTCCTGTCGAGAACATACAAGTGTGAAATACTTGTTGATCCGTTTATTCATTTGCCTCCTGGCTGATCGTAGCCATTTTGACAGAACGGATAAATTGACTTGCTCCTTGTTGTTTTTTTTTTTTTTTTCCACATGCTTCTCCATCAGCCTGGAAGCACTGCCCCAGCTATCACTCCTACACCCTCACTTTACATCCTGTGCCCTCCTTTTAGAGGCTTTCTAAGCTAATTTCGCACAATATCCAGGTTGTCTGAAATGCAACAAACAAACTCTTGTTATAGCAGCTTCTGCAACTCCATCTGCCAGATGAAAACAATACATAATATTTAGAGAAATTATTTTTGAACAATTCAAACCCAATGAATACTTTACCTCACTCTTTATAACGTGAGATGTATCTGCGACATTGGTTACTCGAGGCAGGATTTAACTGTTTATCTACAACACATCTCAGCAAATCATCTATTTTTCCAAGTCATGAACAAACACCGCAATTTGGAAAGGGAACAAATCTTGATATTCTCACTGAGGAAATGGCAAAGGTAACAGCTTCAAGTGATCAGGCAAAACCTTGTAACATCAGCACAAGATTTTCAATGCAAAGTAATTTCATCAGGCTAACAAATGAGTCACTTTTCTCCAACAGACGTGTAGCAGAACACAGTGCATTTAATTGATGTGCCCTTTTATTGCAAAACATACTGTCTCCCTCTGGTTTGACTGGAGCAATGGGATGCAGCATTGCCAGGAAAAAGCTGAATAATGTAGACTTGGCACCACATAGTAACTAAATGTTGATTCATGGAAATTATGAGACATTCAAGGGGACAGGTCCCAGGCTCCAAATTATGCTCCACTCTTGTATTGCCCCCATGTGATTATAGCAAGTTTGCTTAAAATTTGCTGCTCACTCTTCTAATTGGATTCCTGCAAAGGGCAGTTTGCTGTGCCATGAGCTTGTCACTTTATATTCTGCTTTAACTCCAAACCACTCAATTAATATTAAATTCCATTTATTATAAAAGCATTTGTTTCTACCCATTCAGTGCTATCAGCAGCCATCTCATTAATATTCATTTCCACAAAATAGCCCACTGATGTTAAGATCACAGATACAGCTAGTAACCTTAAAAGGGGAAAACATTTAAACCAGGAAGGTCAAAACAGAACATGAGCTGTAACAGAAAACACCCAACCCATATGACTTTAATTCCTCTTCAGCAGAAAGCTCAGTAAATACAAAAAGGTTGTTAGAGAACAATGACAAAGTTACAGTTAACTCAGACACCAGAACAAAATGAGGAATCAGGTTGCCAATACATCTCTCTCTGGGATGGGGAGTTGCTGTATCTGGTACACCAACGGAAAAAATGCTGGAAGAAGGCATGGAAGGTAATGTTCATCCCATGCCTTATCTCCCCATGAGCTGAGCTGCCTGCTTTCCAGGCTCATGAAAAACCAAACCAAACCAAACCCAGAAAACTGAGAACTGTGGATAACCTTAAGCCCTGGGCTAAGGTTAGTTTAAAGCCCCTTCTCCTCAGCATGATTCTCTGTGCTCATCACACATGGAATTAGCACAGCCTGTCCCAGCTTGAGAGTGCAGAAGCCCCACTGGACCCCACACTCATTGTTCACAGAGTGATGGAGCAGTGGGTTGAAGATGGTTTAAGTGTTTCAAAAAAAGCTGATGTAAAGCTCAGGGATTCTCTTGCACACTTTCAGTACCAGGAAGCATTGCTAGAGAAAGAGAGGGCATCCACGTGCAAGCTCAGATTCTATAGACTGCCACTGACCACAATCACAGTCTGACTAAAACACAGACTTTCCTTTTCGCCATGGGCCCAGCTGCAGCTTGGGTTATCTCCAAAGCTCATGAAATGGGAGCATTTCTTCTCTGCTCAGCAGTATCCAGCTGCTTCTCATGCAGAATGCTCCTGAGAGTGAGATTACACATTCAGACATGGTGAGACGAAGCAGCTGCTGAGAATGTCTATCAAATGCAGTGATTTCTTCTCTTCTGCTCTCTTATTCTGTGCACCTCAAATATAACTATGCTGCAGGGACAACAGGGAGTAGTAGTCTCCACCTATACCTTTAAACTATACAACAGGGAATTTGTTCCATGTAGCTCTCTGGCTAACAAAAGCAGGGAATGTTGAACTCTAACTTTCTGCTACCACAAGGAGCTAAACTGATTCCCTACAGCATATCAGTGCTGCTTTTGTAGAGGTCCAGGCTCTGCAAAAAAACAGATGGAGGCTAAACTCATGGGCCTTTAAAGATGTCAAGCCTTTCCTCACAGAGATGCCATAAAAAATCTTTCTTCTTCCCATCAATTTTTTTATTAATCAGAGCACACATGGCAACTCCCTGTGTGGCATCACTCACGACTCACCCTATCAACATAAAACCTTTTGAACTTACCACCTCGGGTTTGCCACTGGGATAACAATGCTTTTATACCTAAAATTAAAGAGACGAATTGACACAGCCTGGCAAATCACTATGCAACAGGAGACACCTAACTCCAATACTGTTTGCTGCCCCTCTGCTTCCCACAGATTGTTCCCGCATTCGCTACAGGGTCTGGCTCAGAAAACCAGAGAAAGGAGAAGGGGCTCCTGTTGCACTGCTGCAACCTTCATGCTTTTGCTTTCAGGGCTACTCTCCTTGAAGAATTTGAAGCACAAGCATATTCTGGAAGACAGCAAAGCCAAGCCTACAGGCTCCTGCTCTGACAGCCAAATACACTCCAGAGAGCTGCACAGCCCATGCAGGTCCCCCATCCTTGTCTCCACCACTGGGTTATATGGAACAGAAGATTCTTGATCATCCATTTTCTTAGAGCTGTTTGTGTGAGGACCAGAGTCAAATTATTCTTTCTCCCCCAAAGAGCTGAACTGGCATTTTTACCACTGTGACTGTGAAGCAGTTGTGAAGTGTCCAACCATTTCTGAAGAGCCATCAGGGAGCTGGTGCCAGCTCCTTATTCACAGGTGACAATCATTACTATAAGCAGAAGAAAAAGGCTTCTGCCCTCCTGACTGCAGCCAAGTGCTCCACAGGAGTTGGCTTTGCAGTGATAAATGTCACGTTTACAATGGGGTTTGCAACAGAGAAGTCCAAAATTTGCTTTCCAGGGACCTGTGCTTGATTATCAGGAGAGTTAGAAGCATTCACTGAAGTCTAATGAATAGAATTAACACATCATTTAAACAGGGACTAATATGTATGCAAATGAGAAAAAGTTAAAAATAAGAGTTCAAGCCATAATTTCAGAAAACGTAGACTGCATCCTTATGAAATATGAATGTTTCAATTCACCTCATATCTTTACATCTACGTTAACTGCTTTGCATGTGAACAATAGGGTGCATCAAGCCCATTTTGATTTTTATATTTGAACTTAGACTTATAAAATGGATTATATTGAAACATGAATAATATATATGCTAATTAAAGACTGCATTTAATGACATAAATAAAGACGAAGACCAATACAGGCTAATTTCCATTTGCACATTTCCTAATGACTACATTTTCCTTTAGAAAGCAGAAACTTTAATTCCATACTCTCAGGAAAAAAAGAGAATGTTTTCTTACCTCAAATTGTTTTAAAAGTCTTTTCATCTTTTTTATTCTTTAAGATTGATCGCCACAGAGATAAAACTGCTTTGCCTAGACGGATTCAGTATTAAATAGCACCGAAGTCAAACTATGGTGATTTGTGCATGAAAATGGTGTGATTTAATTATTAATTATGATTAGATTTTTTCTAATAAAGAAATACTGTTGATAAAGTTTATACACTCCTCAATATCACAGACATGTCCACAGTAACTCTGACAGATGTAAATGAAGTAAATGTCCTTGATGCTTGATAGGCTGTTAATCATTCTCTGCCTTTCCATTCCAGGTCCCCGAAATTAGACAGAATGAGGGCAGAGGACAATTGTGTAGTTATAGGGAGACCAGGTATTAGCAGAAAACATGAATTCAACTTCTGTCATGCAAAGCCTACAGAACAGTTTGCTGAAGAATAAATGGATTGCAGGAAAAGCCCTTTTAAGTTAAAAGGCTTGTTTCTACCTATAACAGCGAGGAAGGTGGTGAAAAAGCAGTTCATTCAAATGAGTATGAAGCCTGTAATGACATCGGAGCCTGGATAATCATTTTTTGCTGTTGTGTAAATGTTGGTTCTGTGGATAAGAAGCCCAGATTCAGCCTTAACAGACAAAACCAGCATTTGCAGTTTGCTTTTCAGAGACTGCAAAGCCAACCCATTTACTGCCTGATTGGGATAGCAGCTGACTGCTTCAAAAATAAGGAGCAGTATGATCAGGAAGAGACCAACCTTTCTGGTACATTTATGTCCCGAGCTTTTATTAAAAAGCAAAACAAAATTAAAATAATATGGCAGGAGGACTGCCTCTTCCTAACTTTCACTGGGAACTTCTAGCAAGGGGTTCAGGAGATGCCATCCCTCTCCTTGCTTTGCAGAGGGCTGTGCTCTCACTCCCATTCAAACCCCACATTTACACCAAATATCCACCCGCAGGGGAAAACTCCATTTCCTATCTCCAGTCACTACTAGTGAGGGATTTGTGACAGCTGAGGAGCCCCTGGATCATCAGCCTCATTCATGCCTGTGCAAAAGGAAAGACATCCCTTTACACATGACTTGGAGAAGCCCCCACCCACAGGGATTCACCATCCCAGCCCCAAGTCCAAGCTGTGGCACGACAGAACTTGCCTCCATCCATAACAGCTTAAAACATCCTTAACACGGGGGTGAACGGGATAAACTCATGCTGCTACAAAATGTGAGGAATTTTACCAGCACTCACTGGAAATTTCCTGATGGTGGTTAAAAATTGGTTTTGGAGAGTCAATCACCGTGCGGAAATCTACCCATTTAACTCGATAATTTGATCAGAAAGAAAACATAAAACAAATTTGAGTCTCCAGGGAATAGAACATTTGTCATTAGTGAGACATGTTTTGATTTACTATCTCTCTTTTTTCTTTTTAAACATTAACAGTACTTTCAAAAATTCAAATTGGGCTTATTTCTACTGCGTTATAAAAGTCAATTTGTAGGACATTTCAAAAAGTTTTGTTCTGCTTTGGAAAAGACAGGATTTCCAAAACATGACACAACCCACCGATCAACACCCAGGCATGCCGCCTACGCCTGTTTCAGCTTAAAAGTTAGAACTCAAATGGATTTTAACCTGAGAGTAAAACACATGCCGTTCATACCAACATAGGAACTGTTTTCTTTTAAACTAACAAACTCAGTGTTCTCCAATAAACTGAATGAATTCACGTACTTGCAATACTTGTAACAGCAGCACAACATGCGCTGTGCATTGCTGTGTGTTGGTTTTTTCCCAAATTGCACAGGTTTTAGGGACACTAAAATGAAGTCCACCCCTGTTTGCCATTGTTTTACTAGCCTGCAGATCCCCAGTATTTATCCAAGCAGTTAAGATTGCTGAATTGATTTAATATTCTCACCCTGTAATTTTACACTCAGACCACATCCTGCTGTGAAATAGCTGGTGCTAATGTTAGTCCAAATGCTGCTGTGGGACTTAGGACAGCACAGGGCCCTTCAATAGCTATATTTTATGGTTACAAGGAGAGAGAAAAAATATAATTTATCTCGTTGCTGTGGTTAATTCACAGTTTCACAGCAGAGGTATACTGTTCCCTCAGGGTACATCTAGTTGTATTACAGGATATTTCATTCACAGTTTGTCTGAGACATTCCTCCAGCTCTGAACCTACCAACTTATGAGAGCGAATCTACTCCAGAGATACCTGTATACAGTTCAACACATACTCTCACATACTAAGGATATTAGAAAATATATTAACTAGCAACAGATCAATAGAAAACATAAACTAGCAACATATCAAATGACAACAAGTAAACAAATTGTTCCTCTCTGCTGAGAAGGGGAACAGAAAAAGAATGCATCCATTTTCTTAAGAGGTTTTTTTTTTTTTTTGTGAAGTGATTCAATTTCACAGAAGGCATTTGTGAAATTTGTTTCTCTTTTAAAATACCTCTCAGAGCTTTAAAAGTCAGAGTTCAAAAATTTTAAAGTTGTATACAAGTTTCCTGTACAGTAGCTTATAAAAGACCTAAGAGATGATTATGAGAAGGCAGTGGTATCCTCCAGCCTGGCATCCTCTACCACCGTAGCTATGAAAAAAGCCACACTCCTCATAGCACACTATTTCTCAGCACCTACCAACCTGTTCTTAGTGAAGCTTAATTAGAAGATTTTGATATTTAAAACTTAGTCAAACTTACGCATTATAAACTTCTACCTTTAATCCAGTAACTGCACAGATAAAATCTTGCTCTTTTTTTTCCAGACCTCACCATTACACCAGCACTGTGGAAGGCATTTCCAGAAAAAATATGCCTGCAATTAATCCATTTAATTAGTTCCACAAAAATGAAACACAAAGATCGATTGCAGCTGTGCTGCAGATCCCTCCCTGCCTGACCTCAGCTGCCCTTGCCTGTTCTCCTCTGCTCTTTCTGCAGAAGAAAGTATTTCTGTAAACGTTGGGGAACTTTGGCTACACCTCTAAACAAAGTAGGGACAAGGTGTGTCAACAGCTGTTTTCCAACTTGCTGACAATACTTTTGCCTAAACTCCACCTCCTTAGGGGTGGGCCTGTGGGCAAAGCACAGCACCAATGTCTCAGCTCTTATGGGACTCATCTTTTAACAAATTAAAAAAAATTTTGGTTTTGGGAGTTTTCAAGGTCACCAAGATGACATTTTGAATTCTAGTCTTCCACACCCCTGAAGCATGTATTCTCCTGTTGTTTGGCTCCTAACTGCATGCTTGACATTATCTTTTAAAATAAAGGTGATGCTGATCTGGGCTCCCGCTGAGTTCAATGGCCACATCCCTAAAAATGCCTGCAGAAAGATGTTCACACAACTGACCCACACGCTACAAACATTTTTAGAGTAAGAGTTCTCATTTAAAGGCACTGTTAAAATAATCACAATCCAGCAGGCACCAGGATCACCAGCACTGAGATGGGTAGTTTCACAGCTGTGACATTTTGGTTCTTCAAACAATCACCATTCCCTATCTCCTGTGCATGAAAATACTTCCAGTCTCTCCAGGGATGTCTTGATTTGGGCACCCTGGGTGTTTGCTCACAGGATCTTTGCCCTTGGCAGCAGGGGTGGCCTCAGAGTGGCACTCACTGCTGCCAACGGGGCAGTATTGACAGGAGCAGTTTGGATGGTGCCTCAGCTAACACACAACGGGGGCAACAAACTGCAGCTACACCAACCCCTTCTCCTCTGTTTTGTCTTTAAACCGCAAATCATTGTTGTACTCTTAACTCTCCCCTACTTTTAGCCTCCCTGCTGTAGGAGAACAGATGGAACAAAACTCCAAACAGATTTTTTTTCCACCAACCTGTGGGTCTCCTGACACAGTCGTCCTCTGCAAGCTGCCTTTGCAGTTTCTTTCCGGCCCATTTGTATCTTCCTTTCACTCTCTCCAAAGCTAGCACCCTCCCTTGCTCCTCCCCCTAAATCTTAGATGTGCTCTTTTATCAGCTTCACATTATCCACTTTAAACATGATGCATTTAAACTGTGTCTTTCAAATGCTTTTCAGGCTCTAGACTGTGATTTACAGGACAATTTATCACACTGCACCATCCCTCCTCTTTTTCTACACTTACACATGTCCTTTAAAACTCCCCCTGCAGAGCTGTGGGGAACAGGCCTGAAAGCTCCTGTGCAGGATCAGACTCCTGTGGTGCTCCTGACTGGAGCTGCTTAACCTTGTTTTGGCACCTAGAAATGATGGAAAATTCTATAGGCTACTACTTCATTGTCTTTCCTATCATGAAGCCGTTTCTAATGTCCAACCTAAATTTCCCTCTTGCTTCAATTTAAGCCAAAGCCCCTGATGCTCTACAATTAGTATTAAAAGTACTGTTTCTGAGCTTTCTCAATATCCTGATAGTTCTGGAAATCACCACTGATCCGCATTTAAGCTTCTCCAAGTTCTTTTCCTTTCTCAAGACAAAATATGTTGGTGTGTAAAGCAGCAACTCACTACCAGCCTCACCAGAGAGGAAAGGGAAATCTTGCAGAATTCTGGTTTGCGATAAAAGTGAAATCAGTGTTAATTAAAAAAGAGTAAAAGTAATAGGCATATAATGAGAGAACATTGCCCGTTCCACAGTCAAGGTCTTAACAGATCATCCAGCACGCTTAAAAAGCAACTTTCCATCTGCAAATCTGTCTCTCTCTCTTCTTTTGTCTAATGAGCATGAGTTAGTCTGTTCAAAAGCCCAAATGGGCATCTCGGGGCCAATTCAGCAGCAGGGGGTCCGTTACTATAACAACTGAGAACTCCTGTGATTTCAAAAAGGCCCTAAAGTAGCCGTTTGGGAAATGGTTATGAGCAAGAAGTCGGGAAGGGATGGTTGCAGGTGCGGGTCCTGAGCTCCCCTGCCTCAGCCTTTCCAGCAGGGAGCCAACCCCATGTCCCACAACATGGGAACAGCCAGGATCTGCTCCTTGCAAGAAGAGACGATAAAATCCCACGACATGACAACGGGAGGAACAGCAGTGGCTCACAACGATTTGGTCTTAGCGGATCTACCTGTGGGCTCTGCCCCTTGCCCCAGGCTGTATGTTGCTGGATGAAAGAGCACAGATTCCGTCAAAGGAGTTTTCGTATTGATTTTCCTCGTAATTGAAGAATGATGAGTGCTCAAAGTACGATACCAACAAGCCACTGGCAGCTGCCCTAAGCTTCAGGCTTGAAAGTGAGCTGCCTGAGTCAGCACAAAGGGTGAGCTCAGTTCCTTGTGTGGGATAAGAGGGAGCTGATCACAGGCCTGCTCTCTTTTAATGAAAACAAACAGCACTTTGAGATACAGAACACAAAAGGGCCCAAGATTCAGTACCTTTACCTCTGGCACTGTCAAAATCACATAAAACCTGGATCTTCTGCAATAAGAGATGAAGTGCTTTTCCTGCATTGTCTGGGTCGAGACAGGGACATCAGAGGACTCAGAATCAGGCTGGGCTGCATCCCACTTGCAAGCTAGTGATCTGCCCTGTTTCCATCCACCTGAGGCTGTTTGTCATTATGTGGGACTAGATGTGGCCATTCCCAGAGGAAAACAAAGGCATGCCGTGTTCAATATGAGCAGGGCACATCTGGGCACTAAAAAAGAGACTGAAGCTGGAAAAAGTTCCAGGTATGCCACTCACCTCCATATTTCCCCTCGTGTCCCTGTGGTGTTGCCTGTTTCTGGCTGAGGAAGTCTCTTGCCCTTGTCAGCTAATTCTCCTCTCTGCCTGTGATGACACGAGTTGTGCTCTTGGGCACAGCCATCCCTAAGATAAGCATAAGCACCTTGACATGACCCTCAGGCATCACTGAGGGCAGTGTTGGAGTGAACATCCCCATCCATTCTCTTCATTCCTGCCTCATGCTGGTCCCTCAATCAGGCTGGTACAGCTCTGTCTGGTTACTACATGAACCAGACTGGGAGCTAATCTGGTTTAAATCAGGACACGAAAGCCCCTCTCTTCTTTTTTTTTTTCTTTTTCTTTTTTTTTTTTTTTTACCATGGATTATTTCACAATCCATCTCCTCACATGGTTGTACAAACATTTGCATTGGGGTCACAAAGGGCAGAGCAAGGGCAGGAACAGAGGATGCCACATGAACTGCTGCTGCTGAAATAAATACTCATGCAACTGCACCCGAGGCATTCTTAAAATTAACACCCAGGGTCTCAGAAAGTGTTACCACCTAGCATCCTCCATGAGTGAGAAATGAGCAGAATCACAGATATTTCAGAGTAAGCTGAAAGAAGCTTTTATCATTGTAAGCAAACAATTTTACAATGGTCTGTAAATTTGCAATGTTCCTTTTCCAATCAGTACAGTAGATGAACAACACATTGTGTACTCATAAAATAAAACCTAGAGATAGGTTCGAATAACATTTTCAGCACTTTTTACAACCTGCTACTGGTACAAGTTATTTTTTTTCCCCCAATTGAGTTTTACCACTGTCTTAGCTAAGGAGCTGTGCGAGTTCCCTCAAGGTAGTTTTCCAAGGCATGGTTACTAGACATGGTAAATACAAGAGTTCTATATTACAAGCTGATTTACAAATATGGCTGACCAACCTTCTTCAGTGCTATTTTACCAGTGTCAGAACTCAGATGCTGAAATATTGAACACCTGAGCTTGCTCCCAGTGAGGTCTTTGCCACCGAGTTCAACAACAATACTCTCCACCCGTAAATGACTTGGCCCTGGGTCACACAGAAAATCAATGACTGAGTCAGAAAAAGAACCTGCATCTCCTGGTGCTCAATGTAATTTCTTCTGCACAGAAAGGCACTGCCAGAGAAGCACAAGGCTCTGTCACAGGGTGTGTCCCAAGGATTCTGTTCAATTTGAAAGGATGCTTAACGAAAATCTAAGAAAACTCTTACTACTAAATTCTATAGGGTTTTGCCTAAGGAAAATTAAAGACATCTTTTTCCCAAGCTGTCTCATATACACGCATGGCTATAAAACAAGCAACGCAAGCTTGCTTGCTCTTTGAAAGGCAGCAGCTGTGTTGTTCCAAAAATCCCTCCTGAATGTAAACATATTAGCACTGTATAAACAGCTTGATTTAATAAGAAATGCAATACAATATTCCTGCTTTGTCTTTGGGATCACGATGTTGATGGTGGCAATAATTCAAGGTGAATTATGGTATCTGCTTAAAAGAAAGAAAAAGAAAACTCTCCAGCTATAGTCACGAATTAATTTCTTCCTCTTAGCTGAAAATGAGAAATGGCTATAATTTAGTTCCCATTTAAAAGTTGCTGTTGGCTAAACTCTAAAATCTTAATTGCTTCTTAATATTCTCTGCTTATTTTTTCCCTTTGAAACCATAGTTTATAGGACTATAGTGTTTAGATTAAAAATCAGAATGGAAAACAAACAGTGGAAGGTCACCACTCCCTCCTAAAATATGGTTTTTTTCCCCATAAATGACAGAACTTATTGTGTATGAAAGTATTTCAGTTGATTTCCCAGTTCTAGTCACCCTCCTGCACCTCTGCGAAAGAGAAAGTGACACTGACCCTGGGCTTACCCCTAAGTGTCAATACTCAGGACTTGTTCAATTGGCAACAGAATGTAGTGGAAGTTCTAGAAAAGACACGTTTCAAGCCATATTACGGCTCAGCATACTATAGGAACTCGCCTTGTTGCAAAAAAACTGAAGTCACACTCAATCCCTAAATAGTTTGGAGGTCACTACCAAACACACTCTGCAGTTCTCGGAGCTCGCAGAAAAGGCTGTGAGAGTAACAGTGGCAAAGACTTAAGACAACCCAAGTCAGATTTTAAACTGACCTTGAAGAACTGTTGAAAGATCTCATGATAGTGAGTCTGGGTATAAAATCACAGATGCAAAACAAATGCCCAGAAATGCAAAAAAAAAAGTGCTTGGGAAACTGTACCTCTCAATGCCCATGTTTTAACAGGCTGTAGACAAGCTAACAGTGCTCCAGCAAAGATCCTAAAATCCCAGTGAACAGTTCTCAAGAATACTCAGTGGTTGTCCCTACAGCACACAATTTCAGGAACCAGTAGGTAAGGAAAGAAAGCAGAAAAAGGACCACTGTGCCACTGCAGAAGCGAATGGTGAATCCATACGGTGAGTAAAACAAGGATCTGGCCTCCTCATCTTTTTCTGTCTGCTAAGACTCAAATTCTCAACTAGATGCTAAAAGAAATCAGTTTCAAGCACTAGAGGTCCTGGGAGCAACAGTCCCCTTCATCATGCCTGTGACAGCTCAAGGATCAGCCAGGCCAGCTTTTCCTCAAGAGGAATCAAAGACGCACAGAAGCAAACTGCAACTACAGCCGTCACTGTCCCTCCTGCTCAGGGAGCCCAGCTGCCACCCCGCCCCAGCGGATGTCAAGGCTCCTGGTCACCCACCCCCTGATTGTGCTCTCCTCATTTTTCTGGGATAAAAGGCAGCACAATTTTTGCAGCTTCATTATGCTGACCTAGTTTATTTTCCACTCTACCAACTTAAAAATCACACATCCCTCTTTGCGCAGCAGTGCCATTAAAAGTACTGAATTCAGGAAACTTTAGTAGAAAGGTAATTCAGAGCTGCTGCTTGCCTGCAAGTTCCCATCCCTTTTCATTACTGAGATGGCCACCATGTGAAAAAGATGGAAGTCACCCTTTCCCTTCAACATCAGTTATATTCTTTCACTATTTGTCCAAGATCCACATGGAAAAGGAACTGAGAACAGCAAATTACCTCTGCAAATAAGGGAGTCTCGTTCAGAAATGGCACAGATCATTTCCAAATATATTCAATTACGAGGAGTCTCTAATGAACCCAGCATGGAAGCTCAACAGATCAAAAAAGGAAAAGCTTCATCAAATAATGACTGTTTCCTATCACTCTCCTGTTCAAATAAAGGGAACAGAAAATGAAGCTTCCTTACAGTGAGTCATCCTCACAAAACTTATTTCTTTGCTGTATTGTGGAATGAGCTATGAAGAATCCAAACAGAGATAAACGCTTTCCAAAACCTTCACAAGAAACTTCCCTAACTCCTTATTTTGGTCCCTGGATAATAGGGCACTGATGCGAGGGAAACAAGCAGAAGGCTTCTCTCTGCTTCATTGTTCTGCTTATGTCACCTCTGGTCTCAAATCATCCTATTCCACAAATGCTCAAAAATGCGAAACTGAAAATATCATTTGTTTTACCCTCAAAATGTACTGCCAAAGGGTAACTATGTCTCTTCTGTTTTTTCTAGTTCTCTGGGTTTTGTTTTGTTGCTTTTTCTCACACCGAAACAAAGAACTGCTGTGCAAGAAAAGACCCCATGGTCCAGCACGCTTGTCCCCTTGAGGGTTATCCTTTCATCAAGTGTTTCTCTGCTGTGCACTTCAATACCATGTTTCCCTTACTGAAATATCTGTCTCAAACTCGTTTTCATGCCATTTGCTTTGATGGTGTTATTTAGCAAATTATTCCATATGTTGCCCATTACATTTTAAGCTAAGTATTTCTTCCTGAAAATCCAAATCACTGTTCCTTTCAAACTTCTAAATTAGACTCTGCAGTGTTTGAGGATCTCTTTTTTCCTTACTTCAAAACATTAACAGAGATAAACATTTTATTTTTTCCTAAGGAAAGGCAATTACACTGCACAGGGCACATGAAATGCTGTGTTGCTGCTCCAGGGACATGGTTTGCACAATGCGAAATGTTACTGTGGACAATCTGTGTTCTAGTTGTTGTTTGTTGATTTATCCTAAAACACATCTTTACTTTTTCAATACACTCCCTGTATTTGTTAAAAATCCTCAGAACTAAGAAGGTGGATACACTTTATTTTGAAGCTAGTACACATGTGCTCTCGAGTTTGTTTGCTGTTTCTCAATTTGTCGCTTAACATTTATCAAAAAACTTTGACTGCTACATGACAAAGTTTCCATTCTATATTAATTTTTAATCTCCACCTTTTTTAGTATCAATTTTTTGGCAAAAAACCTGATCTACTGCTAGCAAGGGTATTAATTAGAAACTTAAAAGTTTTATCAAACCCACTGATGAATGTTAACTATTGATACATGCTATGGAGAGCAGATAAGAAACAATTATTGTCCATATGCAAAAATAACAGTACAGGAAAAGTAGTTTGGTTTCAGCTAAAGTCTTTGTTCACGTATCTTCCTTGATTTATGTGTCTGTTTGCTATTATGAAGCAAATAAAAAATTTTATGAGGTGGATGGTTAGGAATTTTGAAGATCAGAAATATTAAACTTTAATTAACATACCTTAATTTTACTAGAGTAATATTATGATCTATAACAGAAACTAATATTTATCAAAAGTTAGTCTCTAACTGTAGGTCACAAAGCCAGTACATTCCAACTTTAATATCTTCTCAGGGATGGTACTGTTACTCTTGGAGTACACTAAACACCAATTTTGCAATTATTTCTCTCGATCCATTAGTGAAACTGCAAAGAAATGGAAATGTTTTGCAAATAGTGAGAGGCACCAATATTCCTCTAGATAACAGCTGTTAGCATTGCATTTCAAAACGTTTTCTCTGTAGAAGAGCATTCCGTTTCAACATGATCTAAATATTACAAACCCCTCATTACAGTGTTTCAGGATATACCATATCCTTCCAGGGCTTGCCTGGTGTGAATGTGACCAAGTTTAGTCTTTCAAATGAAGAAAATACATATTGAAACACAGGACGCTGCAACGGGATCTTCAGAACCTTTTTAATTTCAGCTTGTGTGCACATATCACTGCAATTTTATTCACTGTCTTACTGCAAGGATGTTAATTATTTGCAAATGTTAATAGAAATCATTCTCACAAGGCTATTGTCATCTATTTATTAATTATTTCAAATGTTCTCAGCCTCAATAATTTGGCCAATTAATTGTCAGTGAAATGGGTGCACTGAAAAATGGCTTGGTACTTTTTTAATTGATTCTGCAAATATAATGATCAATGGTCTGGTATTTCTCATCAAAGCTACTTTCCTGTGTCCCATCTAATCAAATAATTCCTAAATACCTTGTATGTGACTAATCCCTGGTTAATTTTAGCTTCCAGACAAATGAGGTGTCTTTGGGTTCTGGTTCTGAATTAAGCAGGTGCTGCAGGTTTTAATTTACTCTAAATCAAATGGAGATGGATTTGTTGATGCTAATCCTTGTCTCCACCACTGAAGCAATTTCCACTGGTGTGAGGCAATCTTTACTTTCAAGGCGTTGCAGTCTACGCTTCTGAACACCTCACCAATGCTAAAGAACTCTGACTCAGTGCCTCCCTATGGAACGTGAAACAAGCTTAGTCCCCTTACCTGAAGTACAGTCAAAGGAAGGAAAGAACTGCTTAAGATTACACAGGAGGTTTGTGGTAAAGACACCCATGGAATCAAGGCCAGTCTCACTGGGCTTTTCTACCACAACCACTTTTCCTGAAGGCCAAGACAAAGATAACTTTTTATAGCTATTTTGGAGGGACTAATTGTGAAAATAGTTGTCGCCATTGCAGCTGACTCTACCATTGCTAGAGCCCTACCAAGCCCATTTTCATGACACAAAAATCAATATTTAAGGCAGATGAACAGTTAGCCAACAAAGCTGTTCTAGCATCCAGAGTTATCTAATCCACCTATCACCATAACTTTTAATAAAATAAAAAACACAGGGCTGCATTAAAAACACCACCTGAAATGTGTTTTTAATTGGTTTCCAACGATAAGGAATCAGGCTCACCTCCAGTAGACAAGCACAGCAATGAGGAGAATGAGGCACACGAAGGTCAGTGCTGAGACCACAATGAGTGGGATGATCCATTCCATTTTACCAGGAGAAGGTCTCGTGGCCATGCTGGAGCTGTTCTTGCCAGCTGTGTGTTAAACAGATAACAAAACCAATCACTGAATGAAAAAAAGAATTACTGTACGGAGACACGTGTAAACAAATAGCTTATCCATTTTACATGGTATGAGTAAACAGAGCAGAGATCCTCTAACTGCAGGGTGGGACTCCATTTGTCTTCAGTCTGAGACATGAGAGCACAGAAGTATGGTGTTTATTGCCACATATGGCTTGGATTTTACTACTGCCTGTAATTACGGTCTCATAGACACTTTTAGGACTCTTTTGTGCAAGCACCTATTATCAGATGTGGAGTACCCCACTGAGCCATTTCACCACAGTAACTAAATAAACGCTGTGCTCCGTCATCAGTGTTTGCAGATAAATGCACTTTGTTTCTCAATACTACAGGACAGCCCTGCTTGCAAAGCTCAGTGTAATACTTTGCTTCAGAAATAAATTTCTTGGTAACTATCTTAAAATAAAAAATCCTCAACATGTTGGGTGTCATGTCACATCATTTGCAGAATTGTCACAATCTGCTGGGTTACTGCATACGAAAGCACTTTTTAGCATATGGATTGTCAAGATGGGTGGATGAATGAATGAATAGGATGTGTTGTAACCGACAGAAGAAATCATTATGCCACAGCTTTTGAACGAAATTAAAGTTCGTCAATATCCTGAGATCTGGCCGAGTAACTCTGCTTCACTTTTTTGCGTGACATCTCATTAAAATGATTGTATCATATAGAAGATGAATATCTAGAGCTTCTGCAAGTACTGGAGCCAATGAGCATAGACACTGTACCTATGTAATTCGAAAGACACCTAATTTGTGCAAATTCATGTAGACTTGATGAATAAATTGGTTTAGACAGAATGATAGAAGAAAAATACAGAAGCGGATTCTCTATCTTGTTCATGTTTCCTAACAAACAGGCAGCATCTGATCAATACCTGCCAACAGGACATAATGGAAAAGGATTACTATAAACAGCTTCAGATTTTGGGGACTGAAACATGCACACTTGACTTCTACGTTTTAGCCTATGTGAGTCTTTCCTTACCAATGTGATTCCTCGCCCTTGTTCAGTATTGCATTATCATATCTTCTGAAACTGCTGCAAATCCTACCAGAAGAACGTAATTGCCTTTTCACCATAGGCAGGCAAAACACAGATAATTGGAAGTCACCAGATGTCACATAATATGAAGTCATACTCTATTTTAATAGCATTTAGATTATACTCCTCGGTAGGCAGGAGTGAAATTCAACTAACGTGGAAGTAAAGGTTAATTGTAAATGCTTTTGCCTGACTGCTGAAAACAGAGCAAGGCTGCAGGCTGCTGCAAGCCCAGCAAGAAATCTTTCTAGTTTTAAGAACTAGGCTGATAGAGGTAATGCCCTTTAGCAAGCAGCCTAAATGAGGTGCTAATAAGAGGGGTGTTTGGGGGAACTGAACATGCACTTTGAACATCTCTGATTTCCTTGACTGGAAAGAGTAAGGAAAAAAAACAACCCCAAAATTAAAGCAAAGGCTTATTCTCTGTATTTGCCAAACTTATAAAATCCTGTCTGGAGGCCTCAGTTTTTACCAGTGCATTTCAAATAATTTATCAGCATGAGAAAAGTAAGTCTGTGAAGTAAGTCTTACTAATCAAAATGGTAAAAGGGACAAAGCAAAAAAACATGCAATGTAATAAAACTCCATAGGAGAGCCAAGTGGTCCCACCACCTTATGTCTGTTAGGGTGTTGCTTCAGTTCTCTCCAAGGACAGTACTCTGTTTAGTTTCACCTCCACATCTTTCAACACAAAAACATATGTTTCTGTTTGCATGGGAAGAAAATTAAATTCCATTGTAAGCACAGCATGGGCTGGAGTCCCAATGCACACTATTAAATTCTGCAGTGCTCACGATGCTCCTCTTACTCAGTCTGCTGTGGAGAACACACTTATCTGCCCCTGCCAACTCCCAGTACCACAGATGTGAGGATAAGAAAGTGCTCAGTATGCTGAGTGCCAGAACAGCAAATGCCATTCCTGCATGCTGATGACTGGCCCTGAAATTCAAGTTGGGAATGCCCAAGCAGTGATGTGCTGCAGAAAAAAAAGACACATTTCCTGTGCGGGCTTTGAAGAAAAAGTCTTAGGTGTTTTCCACTGCTTAAATAACGTGTAGAGAGAGCTTAAACAAAACAGCATATCCTTGTAATGGTGCCCCACCATAAGCTGTACTTGGTGGTGGTAGTAAGCTTAAAAAATGGACTAGGAAATTCCATTTTTGCTAAGAAATGTAAACAGTTTCCAGTGGCATATGCCTTCGTTGAATTAATTCAGTTTGCCTTTTACTGGCTTGGAATTCATCCCAGTAGGAAGGAATAAAAATTATTACAGCATATCTGTTTCAGGAGGTCCCACATGATACAAGCCCTGGCACTGCTAAATCTACTCCTGCGTCTGGAAAAATCCGTAACTTCTGTGAACCACCCATTCAGCAGTTCCACCCAGGCACTGGATGGATGAGCCCTGGCACAGGGAGCATTGGATGGCGTCAGGCAGCGAGGGAAGCTCTGGCAGTGCAACTCTTGCACAAAGGTCAAGGTAAGAAAGAGGCTTCTACCACTTGTGAAATGTACTTTTTTCCCTGTGAATTCTTGGTAATTGGTTCCTGAGAAAAGAAACATGTTTATTTCCCTTAAGTAACACTGCTTGCTATAATAAGCAACCATAGCTGTACTATATAACCTATCTACTTTTATCATTCCTCATCATTGCACAAACTGCCAGGACAAAGTTCTGTTTGTTGTACCATTACAGATACCAATAACCAAATAAAAGCCCTGCTGCTGGACTGCCTCAGACCACATGGCCTCTTAAAAGACAGTCAACTTGCTCATCTTTCCTGTAAGTAAATGAAGTTATGGACTTATACAAAAGTATTAATTCTGAAACATAGTATTTGCCATGTTATTAAATGATGAAAAGGCAAAACCATGTTCTTTCAAAAATGTATTACCTTTGATACAAGCCCATGTCATTGTGCAGCTATTTTTTTCCCTATTTCTTGAAATGCATTCCTGCAGTGGTCACAATTACAGGCTGTGCACATCTAAACATGGCTTTTCACTGCTTTGTAAACAGATGCCAATCATACCTAATCTTATATCTGAAATTCATAGTTTGCAGACATCAAATAATTCAGTTCTTTTATTTTCAAGCCATTCTGCTGTTTCCTCCTGTAAGCTGCCATGCTCTGAAGATATTTAAAAGCCATCTGGACACAATCCCGAGTAACATGCTCCCTTCTTGAGCAATGAGGATGGACTAGCTGACTTCAGTGGTCCCTCCCAACCTTATCCATTCTGTGATCCTGTCTCAAAATGGCTCAATGCCACATGAAAATACAGCTTAATAATCCTTGCTGTGTATGGAGAAGAAAGAATTACACAGATGTTTAATTATCTTAATGAGGTTATTCCCAAAAGGCTTTTGTAACCTCAGACCTGGCAAAGACTGCTCTAAAATCCAAAATTCAGTCTTTGTTAAAGGCATACACCAGGCTTGAAATTTAACCCTGCACATCATCTCTGTCTCTACAAAGCCCCCTTGTGGGAGGAACTCAGAAGAAGTGGGTGAGCACTGAGGGATGGGAGGACCTGGCTGAAATCTGGATGAAGAGCCAAACCCACGTTTCTTTCCTCAGACCCACTTCACTACTCAGACAGAAGTCTCAACTGGACAGCTGTTACTTTGCCCACAACAGCCCAGTTTTTATCTTCTGTCAAAAACAAAGGATCTCTTTAACTGTCCGGCGCAATCAACCAAAATTCCGTGGGATTGTATCTTCTGTAGCCTGATGAAACTGAATCATCCAGGTTTTCATTTTTTCCCCCCTCACTTTTTATTTTCCTTGCTCCGCCCCCCCCTCCACCCCCCTTTCTTGGTAGAGTATCATTCTAATTGCTGTTTTTCTAATTTTCATGTTTCAGAGTCACGGGCAATGCTGAGCAGTTGTGTGTGTAACAGTTGCAGATCAAAGGTACAATTATCTAATGTGGGCACCAAAACAGAGAAAAGGATGATCAGGAAAATGAAAGAGGCGAATGCAAGCAAGTGTTCGGTGACAGAAGAAAATCATCAGCCTTGGCCGATACCACCAGACAAGAAGAGGCCAATGCCATTTGGAAAATAATGACATGGCCTCAGGAGAGGTGTGTGTATGTGCGTGTGAAATAAGCACTAAAAGAAAATGAGCCTTGCTGTACTAATTGGCCTTGCACTTTCCCTGTAATTTCTCATGAGTTCCCTGTTCTCCTCTAATCATCCACACTCATGAGTACTTCCCCATTCAGTTATCTCCTTACAACTGCTAATTTGATGCTATATAATTAATTTTACAAGTGTACATTGTTATGAAACAATTTTCTACTCTTTAAAATGATTAAACTTTCGACTCACAAAACCAGTTTTGAAACCTTGACAGCTTTTTAAAACCTGCTTTCGGGGAGGAAAAATGCATCCAAAAATGTTTCTGCCTTCACAATGAGACACAATAAACTGCAAGGGTGCTTTCCGCTCACTTTGGAAGTGGTCTTGACACTCTTAACTGTCCTGATGCTCAGAAATCTTTTCAGACACTTCTGGCAATGCCCTCTTGGCTTCACTTGTCTTGATTTCAGGTTTACCTTGTTATGGAAAACCTTTAAGGCCATTTCTCGTAGACAAGGTCTTGCTGTGGCTGCAGTTTCACTGAACTCAACTGGCATGAGCTAGGTCAGGTCTGTCTGTATGAATAGAAAATTTCCATACTGCTGTAGAAAACCATTAAGCTGAATCAACTAGTCTTAGGCTTTGTGCTAGTCTAATTCACCAGCCTGTGTCTTTGGTAACCTAGATCAAGCCTGGAAGAAAGCTGCTTCTCCTGCATTCCCAAGTGTCCTCTCACAGGGGCAGCACTCCCAACAGGCCAGGCAGGCCTTATTTGGACACATATAGTAAAATATTTGGGCATATTCCAGGCTAGATAGACCTCATCTATCAAAGCCTGGTGGCTCAAGATAAAAAGAAAAGAAGGACTTGCCTGAGGAGACTTTGAAGGATGAGGTTCTCACACATGGTACAAAGTGATTGAGATTGAAAGGCTCCATTCCAAAGCCAATAAGAAACACCTCAAATTATTCTCACTGAAAGTCAGCCTTTTCCAGTGTCTGGACAGGGACTCACCAGGCTTGTGACCAACCTAAATTTTTCTACCTGGAGGTCATGGATAGGGAATGAGCCCCTACTACAAGAAATGGCACAAATGGGCCCTTCTTCATCCCTGAATAGCCATTCCCAGCCCTTCTGCTGTTGAGTGTCCTCTTCAGGACACTGAGGAATCTGGGAGAGGCTTGTCTGGGAAGCTGGAAAAATGGTGCAGCTCCTTCTCCTCATCTTGGGTAGCTCGCCAGAGGTTTAACTATGATTTAACTAAGGTTAATTTGCAGGAAACAGTTAACTCTCACTTATCTTTTCCCCCATCTAATATGTGCTGATTATTTCAGATATAGTTTCCTACATATGGAAGCCACTTTTTTAAGACACAGTGATCACAGTAAGTTATCCTCCCTCCCTATATAGGTATGGAAAACCTAATTTGCAGGGTACTTTCAAAGCTGATTGTCTTTGCTGTAGTCTTCAGGCACAGTGACTTCAACCCCTCAAGCCTGGAAGTGAGCAGAGCTCTAAAACAGGCTGTGTAGTAGGAGGCAAAGCTGTACTGAACCACTTTCAATAACAGTTCTCTGCATGCTAAAAAGAGACAGACTAAGGGGATACAGTTCACAATAACTGGTAAGTATTTCTTAGCAATACTGAAAATATTTCCCCATCTCATTGATTTTAATACTTTTATCTTCACTATGGAATTGTTAACAATCTCTTTGTCACAAGCTAAGCATTAAGGCCAACTACTCATCTTTTTTCCAATTTTTTAGGTTGAGAACAAGCCATGAGGCCCTTTCTAGGTATTATATAAGAGACATTGTACTTGGGCCATACAAGAAACTGGTACATGAGAAACAGGGAAGCCAAAGGCAGGAAGAAACGAAAGCAACTATTTTCAGAAGCAAGTTTACCCAGGCAGATTGAATTGCTGGGCTTTGAACCTAACTGGTGCTGAATGCTTATTCCTAACATTGCAAAGTTCCCCCCTTCCTGACAGAAGGGTGATCAGGGCAAGTGGCACGTTGAAAGCTTCGTGACAGGCATCTCAGGCCACGTTCAGTGGGAGTACTGGACTTCGAAGATTTCCAGTTGCGGAGTAAGAAAAACAGCACTGTATTTTAAAAAAACCAGCACACTTTGGGTGCAGGCTTCTTGTCTTCTGCATTGTTAATCTGATCTCTTACAGAACAGTTATGATTCACAGCGTTAGAGTCAGGTCAGCACTTCTGTAACAAATGTTATTAAAGATTGGATTTAGCTTTGTTTTTTAAATTGGTTCTGAGCTATAACTGAGTGCACAATGTCTGCATTTTTGTGTTTATCAGTGTAGGGAAAAATAAATATGCAGGGTTTTTTCACAGTACTCTAGAGCAGCTTTGATGGAGAAAGAAAATTACAAAACATTCCAAGATTACCAAAATAAACAATAGCAGTAAAAAAACCCACCCCAAACAAAAAAGTGCACTATCTTATAAATGCTGTGGTAATACCCATAATCACTCATATAAACTCGTCAGCATATCTAAATCCCAGTACTTACTCTGCAAATAAATCCACACATATGTACTCCATTTGCTCCTTGCAGTTTTCCTTACCAGTGCCTGGAGCTCCCCAGGCAGAAACACATGTGGACATTCCACACATCGGTAGCACCATGAGATACCTGTTTGTGTAGGCCTGTGCAGCAAACCTGGACCACACTGGGCTTGGTGCACATGCAGAACACCTGGGCAGGCTTCCAAAAGGTTGTATTTGCTGTGTACATACTGTGGAGCTGGTACATACACCCAGAGTTGGTGTGTACAGGAGCACCGGTAATTCTCATCAGGACAAACAGAAAATATATGAACTCTGCCTGGCTAAGATTTTTCCTTCCCACATGAAAAAAAAGAACTCTAGTGCAGAAGGTGCCTTGTTTTGGAAGATCAGAGCATGTAGGTTTTGTGGTGAGAAATAAAGCAGCAACGTTCCCATATTTGGGAGAATATCTCAAAGCCCAATCAGGGAGAATCCTGCAGATAAAATAAATTAGCTTGCAGCATACATAGCAAACTTCCCGTGAAACACCAGTTTGGCACAGCAGCCGCTCTTCCAAATTAATTTCACAGCTATGGTTCACTGCATTTCCCTCTCTTTTTCTTTTAAACAAAATTTTTGATGCAGCATGTTGGGGGTTAACATTTTTGCAAATTTTCTCTTGTAGTAAGTTACAAGGACCATGAATCTGTCCCGATAACAGAAAAGGATGTTCCTTCCCCCTCTGCTCCCCACCAGTAACAATTTGTGGATTGGGTCCTCGGACAACCTGCCCATTGGATGAAGTCAGGCACCACAAAAATGTATCTCCTGGAAATCAGTAAGGAATTTGGATTGTGTCATTTTCCAACACTCTTATGCTGGTAAAACCAGTTTTTCCTGGAGGTCACTCACCTGGATTAATGGTGATGAATTTGTTATCTGAGGGGTATTCCTCTGGAAACCTGTCCTCCTTTGGAGGAGGTTTTCTTGTAGTCTCTGGTCTTCTTGGGATCTTGCCCGGGTACAGTTCATCGGTGAACGCTGGTGGCACTTGGGTGGAAGGGAGCGGCTGGGGCTGAGTGTTGGCTTCATCCAAGCTCTCCTCAGGACCTCCAGCCACAGGGGCAACGTTTTGGTTTGGCTCTTCACCCGATATGGTTTTATTTCCTTCTTCCTCAGCAGTCCGGTTGGGGGAAGCCACGGCCACGCCGGGCTCTGTGCTATTGCGCGCCTCCGCGGCTGCCGTCGCCCTGTTTCTCTCCTTCTTTTCAGCATCCTTTTCGTCTTCCTCCTCGTGCTCCCGCTCCCCATCCTCACTTTCACTTTTTTCATCCTTCTCCCCCTCCTCAGCTCCCTCACCATCCTTGGTCAGTGCCGAGTCCCTCTCCGGCCCCGGGGAGGCGGCGGCGGCCTCGGTGGTGGCCACCACGGGCCGTCCCGCCTGTTTGCTGGGGGCGGCCGCCGTGGGCAGCCGTGTGGGCCAGACGCTGCTGGGGAAGGAGGAGATGCCACCACCGCTGAAGCCCAGCCCTGCCAGCAAGGTGCTGGTCACCACTGAGGCCACAGTGGCCTGGCTGCCGCTGGAGGAAGGCCCCATCCCTGTGGCCATGGACACGAAGGAGAAGGGGAGCCCCGAGGAGGTCCAGGTGGAGGAGCCGGAGCTGATGGGAGCCATGTCGGCTGAGGAGGCAGGAGATGCCGTGGGCTTGAGGAGGTCACCGGCAGCAGAGGGGAAGAAAACACAGCAGAGAGCATCAGTAGGGGCCCAACATGCTACCTGGGGTCATTTTTCTTTTGCATTTCCCTCCCTTTCCACACATGTGCCATTCTGGTTGCTGTTCTCTTAAAGCCAGACTCCCACCAGCTGGATGTAGGGCTGAGCCAGGACAGGACAAGCCACAGAGCTACCAGCAAACCACAAAGGGAAGAAACCTCCCTGAATTCACCACATCATCATCAAAACCCTCTTTACCCTTATCTTTATTTTACATCGGGACCTTCTCCACCCACGTCACCGTTGACTTGTGAGTAACGTTTCCTCTCAGGGGTGAGGAGAATGTAAAGGAGTTTAATGAGTTTAGCTGCATTACTCACAGTGCTTTAATCCTCAGAATACAGAAGTTTAAAAATACAGTGTTACATAAGGGCTGTCTCAAAATAATGGCTGTGCTGCCAACGCGAGCATCCATGGCTGGTGGGTCTGTTCTGACAAGGAACTCTGGCTCTTCCCACACACATTGTGAGGCCCTCAAATGGTACTATTTTTATTTCATTAATTTACCCATCAGCATTATTCTCCTAAGGACTGGTGCTGCAGGGAGTTATTACTCTCATTAGAAAAGACCAGCAGCATGGCCAGCTGAGCAGTCATGAAGCACTTGGAGAGCATCAGGAGCCCTTCAGCAAGCCACCACTACCTCTGCCAGGACCACCAGGCTGCGACACTCATGTATAGACTCAGTTTTCTACAACCACAAGACCCTCCCTGGCCACCACCAGTGACCCAGTGCCAGGCCTGACATTGCCCACTTCCCTCAGGGAGCTGAGAGGAAGCAGGGAATGAGTTATGGACTTTGCATCTTCTGCATCGTGCCACTGTTATTCTAATGTCAACCTACTGCACACATGTGTGCATGTGGGTCTCTGTGCACACGTGTGCTTTACTGGAAATAAAACCCCTTAGTATATACATAAAGAACTAAACTGTGCTCTATACATAAGGAACTAGTCATTCCTGAATGTGGAAAAAGACACTTAAGTGAATTGACTAAAGATGAGGAGTAATTCTGTGGAAGAGCTGAGCCAGCAGTTCTGCCTGGATAACCTGACCACCCTCTCTGATTTACTGAAAAATCTCATATTACAGAATTCATGGCTGGGAGGACCATTAGTTGGAAAGGTACACACCAGATGAGTACAAACAAGGGGTAAATAGGTGCTACTGAACAATTTTTAAAAAAGTAAAATGTTAATTTTTGAAACTGAAATGTATAACTTCACAGTATTTCTGCATCTCCCTGCAATTCCCAGGTTCAGTGGGGCCATGTAATTGAAATGCTGCAGCAAACCAAGAAAGGCTGCTTTCTCACGTTATTTTTGACCAGCTGCAATCACAGAGAACCTGAGATCTCAGATGAAAAACTGTGCTTTAGAGATTTCAAGCCAAAACTTTAAATAAGCATCTAAACTTTCAGATACTTATCAATGTGAATCCCTGCGGCACTGTGAGATTTGCTTTTCACTGGTATGAACAGTCTCAAAGCTGGACTGAGTATTAAAATTTGACAGCAGATTTTATATGTCTAGAATACCTCTATACATCATTAAACAAACATTAATCATTCAAATGCAAGCTGTGTATGTGTTATTTGCTTACTAGGGAGCATATAAAACTGGAACAGAATAAAACCAGAAGCAATGTACTTAGAGTAAGTTCAGTAGTGTGAATCCAGTCCATAAATTTGATGGAATAATTCAGTACACTGAATGTCAAGAACTTTAGGTTATGGATAGTTTATGTTAAATAAACTAATAAGATGCTTTCAAAACTGAAACAGTGTATTCCAGTTTTACTGCAAATATACTAACATTTCTGATTCTGGAACAAAAAGTTGGCTCCAGTGACTTGTGAATTAAAATTCAAACAGAGAGACTGTTGAGGCTTTATTCACACAGTAACAGGTATCCTTAGAGCACTGGAAGAGTAAAGATGCTGTGTGTGAGGCCTAAGTCCCGGTGCATATACTTCTGGTCATACAGTTAATAAAAGATATTACATTTATTTCCACAGTCATCATTAAGATTACAAATCCCCTCTAAATGGGTTGAATATAGATTTGGGAAGATTTTTTTTTAACACTCGATTCTTCAGTAGTCAAAGCCTCTCAGAGCATGAAGCTAGAAAACCAAACCCCTTCCAATATTTCATATTGGAAATAAATTGTATGTTATAAACCCTTCTGTGGTGGGTCTGAACACCCCCCCTTCCCAGGAGAGCTGGGTCCTGCCGCAGATTTCCAACACCGTGCTGCCACCTGGTGGGAATGTCCCCAAATCCCAGCTCCCCAAATCCACGACTTACCACTCCTGTCTTCACAATTCTGGTCCCCTCGAAAATTCGAGTGGTGTTAGCTGAGGGAGGAAGAAGAGCAGCGTGTCAGCGGGTTGGGAAGGGAGGCAGTGATACAACTGCTGAGCAATTGCTGAACATGCTGCTACAAAATATGGATGCAGGTCTCAGTTTGGAGCAAAAGCAACTCAGATCGTTTGCCATTACTCACCTGACCTTGTATATGTGCCTAAAGACAGACTTGCTTGACTTTGATTACTCAGGCCCAGCAGTGCCAGTTTAAGTGCACTGTCAGAAAACACACCCTCTCCTTCAATCTCAAACTGGATGAAATATCCTGACTTACAGAGGAAGCGAGAGTAGCTGATGATAATAGTTTTTTCTGTCCTTATTATTTATTGCTATATATCTCAACTACAACCATAATCAAGCTCTGAATAATGTTTTGAAAGCTCAAGTGGATTAATTTTCAAGGTTAGATCATGGGTACAGCCAGAGATTAGAACAGCAGACCCTTTTCTGGGACACATGGAAGGAATCACATCATCTACTCCCATTGCAGATGTGTGAATCTCTTCCACTGCTTTGAATGCTGGGCTAGAACTGGGCTAGAGTGCCCCAGGAATATCCAACAAAGCTGTCAGTAATGACTTACTCCTAACTGTGATTAAACAGGTATCGTGGTCAAATTTCAAAGAATTTTTCCATTCTGCCATCTGCTGAAAGAGGTCATAATCAGCAATGTACCAGTTTCTGACTTCAGCGTGGCACTTACAGTCAAATTCAAAACACTGTGCTGAGGTACTAAGAATAGAGAGCTACATATGAGATGTGGGTTGGACAGAACACTTCTTGTCTGACCCCTGCTGCCCCTGGAATGCTGATAACACTGGCAGGACATCACCACGGAAGTAAACTGTGTCCACAGCTTGATATCCTTCAGATACTACGTGCTAACAGAGTAGGATTAACTCCTCCCCCCTCCAGTTTTCTAAAAATGACACAGAAAAACGTCTCCATTATTTTGTTTCCTATACAGCATCAGATCCAAGTGACAGTTCCTTTCTTTATCTTAAAGATTGAAATTTTTAACTTTCCGCTTGTTTTATTCTTCTGTTGCCCATTACAGGATTTATGTATCCATAAGCTGGAGTGGGAGGGAATGCTCTCAGCAGAGGCAAATTTTGCCCTACTTAACAAAAAACGTAGTAATAAATTCCCAGGAAGGAGCAAAACTTCCACACTTAAAAAACTTCAAATTCTTCGACCAAATCTCCGCACTACCAGATTTCTCCAATAAACTTAAAAGGAAATTCATGACAAAGGACAGCTTAGCATCTTGTACTTTTGATTTCCTTTAAATATGTATGTTTTGGAAATCACTGAGGTTGTATGCATGGTAAAACCTGAACGTCTCCACGTGTGGTTGTCAAGGTAGGACTGATCTCTTTTCCTCTTTACATAAAACAGACAGCGATCAGACTCACATTCTGCTATAGCTGTGCCTCTGATGTATAAACAGTCTCTCATGAATTTGTTTGAGAAAACTAGTACCAAGAAAAGCTTTGAATTCTCTTAAAACCTGCCAAACCCTGCCAGCAGAGAGGTGCAGACAAACCCTCACCACTAGAAATGGGATTCAGATCAAGTCACTGGCCACAATCTGAAATTAATATTGTCTACATTCAAACATCTTCTGAAATCATTTCACACCATATTGCACCGTGAAAAGAAAATATGAAACAAACAATCGTTTAATATAAAAATATGCATGTGGTTTTGTTACCTTGAAAGAGCATAGTCTGGCTAAAGTCACTACGCATTTCATTTCGGCAAACTGCTTGAACTCTGAACAGATAAAGGATGTCAGGTGAGACATGGCTAATGATGGCCTTCTGTTTAAAAAAAATAGATATTATTCAGTTTTTTACCCCCACAGTACTGTCCACGATCAGTTTGAAATATATAAAGCATTGTGCTAACACAGGACATTTATGCCATGTAAGACAAACTATATTTCTAAACAGAAATATCCACTGGTCCCCTGGGAGAGGGCAAGGCCCAAGGGCAAAGGGATGCACCCAGACTCTGCCCAAGAAAAAAGAAACGAACATGTCCCATGTCTATTCTCATGACAGTCTTCATGCCTGAAAGTCTCTGCTTTCCTCAGAAAAACTTAAAAGTTCAAGTCCTTCAACCTTACAGGAATTAAAATAAGATTTTTATGGGTGGAGATCCATGTCCCAAAACTGGGATAACCCCAGAAAAGTCACTGCGTGTTCAAACTGACTTTATTTTGCAACAAACTGGCTATGGCAATTTTGATGCCTGTGTACTGTACAACATGATGGCTCAGCACCCTGGGCTGGGATACCCCTGCTTACTCCTATACCTGAGAGATTGCTCTGATACTTTCCAGAAACTCTTTTGTATTGCCTTAGTTCACAATCACATCCGTTCACAGCAGTAGCTGTGTGGGCCACTTGAAATACCCGTGATGTCCTTAGCTAAACACCACCTAGCTCTGGTTCAAGATGGGACAGCCCAACTATATCTGCCAGAGCACTGAAAACAAATTGCACTACCCTCTGAAAAAGGGTTTCCTTCTTCTCTTGCCCCTCAAATGGACTGTCATTGCTTTCTTAACTTTCCAAGCTCTGCTGAACAGCACAGGGTCTCACTGCAATTTATTTCCAAGCTATCACTCCATCACATCCCCTGCACTTTTAATTATTTCTTTTACATAAAACAGGATGCTTTCATGGTGCAAACTTCATTTTTGCTGATTAAGGCTTTCCTCCTTATACCTGATTAAAAAAAATCTCCCTTAAGAGCGTGAAATTATGGCAAGAGAGAGGTTACAATACATCATAACCTTGGGTGCCTTTCAATAGGTTCCTTTCTGATTTTGTGAGGCAGATCATTCCCTAATGTGACCCAGATAACAATGTCTAGTGGGGAAATTGAAAATATAAATGGAAATGAAGTAAAAGAATCTTCATCTAAGGGAATAAGAGAAGTATTATTGTATAACTGATTGAATGGGCCCAGAGGACTGTGTATTTGAAAAAAAAAAATGGTAACAGTCATTAGGAATAACACTGTGCTGCTGCATTTTTCATGTGCATATACAATTACTGATTTCATTATTCTAGAGGCTTTCTTTGATTAACAATAAATGGAGGCCTTTCAAACCTGAATATGTCACTTTGATTTTATATGCAGAGAATGTTAAGGACCAGTACAATACTTGCTTCCACTTAGACAAGAATGACAAGCAGATGAAATCCTAAATGGAGGAGATAGAGCAGTGTTTCCATCTGTGCTGGAACTGTCTTGCTCTTCCCTCTTTTTCTCACACTGCCAGATGCAGGCAGTGCTTGTACAGGGCCACTCCACAATAATCTTCTAGCCCTGACTATGCACTCCCGCCTCTGGCAGCCCTTACTGCCAGAAACTGCTCCAAAGACTGCAAGGGGCTATGCACAGAGAAAAGCCCGAGCCCAGGAACAGATTTTGGGGGGACTGGACTTCTAATGCGAAAATCTGTAATATTCCCAGCTAAACACTTCCTGAGCTTCTCAGGAACAGTATATGAAAAAGTGTCTGCAGATTTAGTCCATTGTGCACTCGCATAAACTATAAATTCACACTCCAGTGTTTGGGGTAGCCTGTTCGGCACTGTTCGACTAATGCTGAACATTTAAATAGCAATTCACTGCAAGTTAAACAGTAGCCTGTCTATGAGGCAACAACTGCTTTCCTCCTCTACCTCCTTCTACCAAGAAAATAACAATATAAGGATAGCTCGGTACACATGTCTGGGTTCGATGCTGTGCTTTTACCAGGTCCTTGTCACTGTCCTTGGTGAAAGTCTTCTCCTTTTCATCTTCATTTTTAGCCCAGCTATATGAGATCATGTAGTTCATGATTGGAGGGTGGTAGATGGTTTCTGGTTGGTTCCAGGTTACCAGCAACGCTGTCCTGTTCACAGGCTGCACTTTCATGTTGACTGGAGGAGTGCTGCAAGCTGAAACACAGAAGGAAAAAAAGATGAAACTCTCCTAAATAACCAAGAGAAAACAAACAGGAAGAACTGTGCCTCGCTCTGAGAGCCAGGTTTTTTTCTTTAATGCCCTTGCCTACAGTAACAGCTTAGACTGCAATCCACTGAGACCAATGGGATTTAATACCACCTGCAGCTGCTCTCTGCTCTCCTGAGTAAAGTGAGTGAGAGAATCCATCCTCTGCAGGCAGGTTTCTTAGTTCTCGACTTATGTTCAGTCTTGACATTGTACATACACTTTAACTTCGTGACTTAAGAGCTCTACACTGGAACATTAAGAAGTCCAGTCGACCTGATCCACAGCTTCCCTCATCCACACCCTCCTGCTGTAAGGGGTTAATACCCCAGTGTACTCTGCTGGCCCTGGAAAGACTTGAAACCGCTGAAAACGTAACACTATTGGGTAAGTATTTCCTCTTAACCCAGTACATTTTTACATATGACAGAAGTTATTTTATACTCCTTTTTCTATGTATTTTCCTTAGAGATGCTCAACTGTTTGCCAGAAATGTATTGCTAGCACAAGAAAGAGTGGTTCTTGATGGCCTTGGGCATCTCCTCCTAGGAGGGAGAGGAACCCCCAGCCAGCCTCCAAAAGCCCTGCCTTCCTAACCCTGCCTGCAGCACGGGGGCACAAGTCACTTCTCACCCACACTTGAATCAGTGGGGACATGAACATAGGAACAGCTTAACCAGTGGGATAAACACGGCTTCTGCTTGCAGCAGCACCAAACCCCAAACTTCTGCAGGGGAAACCAAGCCCAGGTGCAAACCCAGCCCATCCACTCAAGCAGTGGGGTGTGCACAGCCCCCTCACAGCCGCTGAAACAAAAACACTTGTCAAGGTGTTGCCATGGAAGGGTCCGGGTGGGGAGGCACAACACTAGATGGCACTCACATGCTATGGGAAAAATACATCATCCCCTTCCCAGCTATAAAGAGTTGAGATTTTTTTTCCAAGCTTTAAAAATCACGTTTAAAATACCCTATTCAGGGCAGATTCTCACATTCTTTTTCCCAATATAAACTCTGAACCAAGAAAAATCACTTGCAATGATACCTAAATGCATGTGCTGTGGCAAAGGAGATGATCTCTTCTGCCAGGGAAAGGCAAAGTGTCACCCAGCCCATCAGGCTGAGGCTGTTTGCAGAATTATTTTTCCCAATGCGACTTTTCCATTTAAAGCCAACACACTGAGCTTGTTTGCACTCTGCAGGTATGTGACTGCGTGTATATTTGGCCATTATTTCACTTCTAAAGAGCCCTGGCAGCTCTGAAGAGGAGAAATGTCTGTGCCTATGCCTGGACTTGCAGGTTGGTCAGGCAGCTCTGCTGTTACATTACTGAAACAACTACAGTTCTTAAATGAAAATGATTTAATGCTTTAAACACCAATACTACTAGTACAATAGAAAAATACCTGTGAAATGCATTTGTGCACTTACAGCTCACATTTGTAGCCAGCCTGAACCAGATAATGAAAATTGCAGAAATACTCTTTGGGAAGGAAAGATCTTTGATGTTTGCTCTTGACATGAGGGGTGACAATCCTGCAGTTTTGCAGTAGATCCTTCTGCTCAACTGAGAAGGATGATCCAGCAAAGCAAACAAGCCCTACAGTACCCCAAACTGTTGGGAAAACCTATATGAGTTTCTATTTACACAGAGTTGAAGGGATCAAAACAGCATTCTGCTGTGAAAGCCACAAAGCCAGAAGCCAGACCATGGTCTGCTGCCTGCAGACACCTTCCCTCTGGCGCCCTCCTGCTCTCTGCAGGGAGCCCACAGAGCCAGGGTGCTGCAGAGCACGGCGTGAAGGTGCCCAGGACCTGGACAGGAGGGCACAGTGAAAGCAGTTGCTGTTATCACTATTCACAGAGCTTCCCAATCCTTGGTATGCCTCTCCATGCTCACCTCTTTCCGCTGAGATAGTCAGATCAATTCTCACTGACATCACTGTTTATTGATAACTGCACCAATAAATCATAACTGCCCCCTTTGACGCCCTTTGTCATCACAGAATTACACTTCAAAATGCCAGGCCAGCCTTTATCACTCCACCTAATCAAATCCCATCAGAGATAGGAGCCCGGGTGAAGGACTGCCCAGACCTAAAACCCTTACCCAGTCCTTGTCCTCCAGGAGGACATGCAGAGATTTATATATTTAAAGTAATCATGCAACCAATTGTTTTAGAAATAATTCAAGCAGGTAACCTTCCCGAGAGACAGAGAGACCTACCTTCATTGCAATAGCCTTCCAAACGATGGCTGGCCAGCTGATTGGCAGACAAGGACCCCAAGCCACCCAAGGGAGAGGGGGCTGTCACATGCCACTGGCTTTGGTGCCACTTGGAATAGTTCATGCCAGTCAGAGAAGAGAAGTGGGTATTTCCCAAGGGTAAACAGGAGACTCACAGGCTCAGGGTTGAGAGACCCTCCCCGACCCTGCACCCTGATCCAAGAAGGTCATGAGCACTCCTAAGCACCTGAGCAAACCCAATGACTTCACTGAGGTCAAGCCTCATTCACAGCCAGCTAAAATGAGGCTGGAATTTACAATATTGCTATTTCACAGCAAATATTACAATTTTTTCATGACTTAGTATGACTTTGTTCAAATTACTCCAAGGCACTTGATGTAATTAAGTAATAACCGACCTATTCTGTTCAGCTACATTTTTTTTTTTAACAGCTTATGAATTGGCAAAAAAGAATTTTTTTTAAAATGAAACATATGGTTTTATTAATTTAACCAAACCTGCTTAGGACACGATGGAATAAAAAAACATTTGATCCGGTAATTCAATTTGATGATTTAATTAAAGTGATACATAGTAACACAGTGAACGTCTGAAAGGCAAGGAAAAAAGTGTAATGATTTGACCATCCATAAAACAACTGGCATTTCCCAGAGATCTAATTTTCCTTTCAATACTCTCTGTGCCTTGGATTTTTGAAAGATTAAAAGAATCACAGACTTCCTGATTTCTTTTTTTTTTTTTTTT
Organism: Oxyruncus cristatus; assembly: GCA_013399855.1. NCBI lineage: Eukaryota > Metazoa > Chordata > Aves > Passeriformes > Cotingidae > Oxyruncus > Oxyruncus cristatus. Next base: position 1,696,781 of record VXAY01003228.1, on the reverse strand, counting down.
TTTTAGATGCTAAAGGACCTCTACTGATTTTGAAAAATGTGCAGCTAAAGGACAGATAGAACTGGAGGAAGAGGTTGGGACAGGGAGGGGGAAGTTTAATCAGGACACACTAAAGAGAAACACAAGCCTTTCTTTTAATTTCATTTTATATATAACCAGGCTTACTAAGTAAAAAAAGCCGGTGAATTCATGATGGCTTGAGAAAAAAAAGAGAACCAAACCCAACAACCAGCATCATTTCACACTAAAATAGCATCTCAGCTAATTTTAGAAAAAAATATTACTAATGCTTTCTTTTAAATTCATATCCTAAGAGATAACAAAATATTGTGGGGGATTTCAGGATAATCTTTCTGTGGTGTAGTGCAATCCTGAGCAGATACCTGAACTGGCTCTGCACAGGTCTACAGCAGGACACCAAAGACTCTATGTCCAGGGCTAGCAGACCCCAAAGCCAAGACTTCTGGAAGCAGAGAACCCTGGCTGGGGCCACATCTCAGAGGCACTAAACATGGGAATGCCTCACTGCAGGCAGCGAGACATGCCCTGGACCTCTTGGAGGGAAAAAAAGAAACCCTCACCTTCCTGTCAGAGATGACCTGAGCTGGGAGAACCTGGCAAACAACTGGCTCCCGCCTTATGGAAAAGTCCTGCAGAGGCGGGAGGAGTTGTGCGGGTGCATCTGGAGGAAGCCCTCTGACCTGACAAAGGGCAGCCTCCATGGCTCTTCCAGCTGCTGGCCACGTGTGGGGCTGCCCAGGAGCTCAATACAGGCTTTTCTCTGCAAATCAGCCCACTGGGGAAGGCAGGGGGCAAGCCAGCACTTTGGCCAGCCTCATCTTCCAGGGCTCACTCAAGCCTGGAGAAAACCTGTTTGCCACTGGCAGACAAATGCAGCATGCTAATACAGCCCTAAGCACTGGGCAGGCCAGCCATACAGCAGAGAATTATTTTCTTCATGTTAAAAACATTCCAATGGGCTGGAACAAACAAAATTAATTTAACAACTCTGCATTCATCTCTCCCATAATTTGATTTGTATGTTGTATTTGGCTACGTAACCTCCACGAGGCTTTCCTAACTGAAGCCTGATAAAGCTTAATCCAAAAGCTCCTGGCAGCTCCATTTCAGAGAGTTGAAAGACAAAAAGGGGGTTTATTGTTTTGCAAAACTTAATTGCTGATATTAAGACACACCCATGAACGCAGAAAGGGCTTGTAAGAGAATATTTCAGCCTTTTTTTTTTTTTTTTTGCTTGTATTATTCTTTAAAAGCAGCCTACATTTCTCTTGCAAAGGGAGAAATGCAAAACCAGCCAAACTTTCTGGGTTTCATCACAATCTCTGCCTGTCCTACCTGTGGTTATGAAAAGAGCTATTTAGGGAAACTTTGAGAGAGTGCAAAAACCGTATATTCGGTTACTGCTTGTATACCTCCTCCCTGTAAAACAGGTGCCTCATATGATGAATAAAGTTGCACTGGGCTCAGCGGGATTTATAAAAACCTCTGAAAATGTTCTAAGTTAGCTCTTCCATGCATAAAAATGTCACCACTTTAAAGGCAGTTATTTCTAGCTGTGCTCTGCCCTCCTTTGGAAAATCCCACTCTCCCTCCCGCTGAATGTCTCAGCAATGCAAAACTGCCGTTCCTCTCCTTGGTGCCGTGGGATACACATTGTGTGATGAAGCCCTGACAATTTTTGGCACAGAAAAGCAACATGCCAGTGAAGTCCTGAATTGCTCATTGCGAGATGGACATGTATCTTCTAAGGCAACTCCTACATGGAGGGAAGGAACATTGGCATTAGAACGTGCCCAGAGCATGTTACTGGCTCGGGGCTGCTCAGTGGTAGGACAAGGACTGGGACAAGGGTCTTGTCTTGCTCTGGGAGGCAGCTCCTGGCCATAAAGTGAGTGAGGCCTCACTTCTCCTTTCTTTCATCTCATCTGGATGTGCACGGGATGAGTGGCAGGGAACAGTGTTTCTCTCTTACAAAGGAAGAGTAGAGAGGAACAGAGATGGGGTGTTTCTTCCCACACACTCAGGAGAAGGGAAACAGAAGTCAGTATGGGGGTTTCATGCCTTTCTTCCCTAAAAGTGCAAACAAGTTGGTGACCAAGCTCTTCAGGGAGAGAGAGTCTTTCCTTTTCCTCTGACCCAGCCCTTGGAGGGCGCTGGAAAGGCCAGTCCTGCAGGACAGAAGGACCACTTACTTCTGTAATGAGCAGCAAGTCAGCCACCAAGTATTCCAGCTGATTTCATAGGCCTGAAAACTGTGATCGATGCCTGTGCTATTGCCAAAACACTGCACCAAGTTCACTCTGCCCTGTCACCCTCAGGTACCTGCTTGCAGACAAGAAAAAAGCAATGCCACCGACAGAGAAGTACTCTCAAATATGTACATACACACACACATATATCTTATTCTTTCTCATTATTAGAGCCTCAAAACTTCAAATAAACCCTGCAATGCAAAAATATGGGTTATGGTACAATGAGAAAGCTCATGTTTGCTTTCAGTGCCATGGTAAGGGAAGTGATGCAGGGCCAAATTGAGCTACCTTGAACTGGTGTGACTCGGTGGAGGTGCTTGGGAAGAGACTGATCCATAACAAACAACAGCATGCTTTGGGCTGTCAGATTCAATCCCGGAGTTCAGTGAGGGCTCTGCTCCCAAAGGATAACAAATAGACTACAAGGATCATATGCAGAGACAACACAGACTTTAATATATCGGAAAGTGCTAAGAGGCATACTTGCAACATTTTCCCCCTTCTCTTTTTACTAAATGTTTGCAGTTTTTTTGCTTTGCTTCAGTGTACATTGTTGACTTCTCAGAGTGCTTATAAATGACATTATTAATATATAAAGATAATTGCTTTAAAGAGCAGCATACATTTTTCCTTTACCTTTGCCTGCACTTTGCCAGCAGGCATTGGCAGGCTCCTGAGCATGCTGTACACACAAATATTTGTGTTGATCTACTTCAATCCACAGGCAGAATGTAGCTAGGAGACAGACTATTTATCTTCCCTGCTCTTACCTTTCACCATGCTTCAAACAGACAGGGCTGTTTCTCGAGGTGTGAGGGACACCGACAGACCCCGCACTTGTTTTATGAGCCTGGTGAAATAACCTCATGGGCAAAGGAGCACATGGGACCCTTCTGACAGAGACACTCTGGGCAAGCTGAGTTTTTCCCCCTCTATTGCTGGTCCATTTCTCAAAGTGGACACACAAGCAGCATTTGGATTAATACCTGTATAGCTTTTTTTGTAGCACCTGAGTTTCCATGGCATCACAGCAATCTGTTTTACTGAAAGGGAAGGACTGTGTGTTTTGCTACGCTGCGTTTGAGCCCAAATATTTCATGTATTTCACCCAAATATTTCATGTATTTCACAAATACTGTTTCTACAGCTGTGGCTTGAGTCCTCAGCGGGGGCAGATCAGCCTTGCACCATCAGATGCCACACTGGGCTGAGCTGATGTCCTACAAGGATCTGCCCTGCAAGTTTCGTGTTTATACTGCACACAGGCACAGAGAAGGTGACTTGTGTTTAAAATGTACACTTGTGTCCTTATTTATACAGTGTGCCAGTGCAACACGTGTGATCACATTCAGTGGCACAAGCTGCACCAAAAGGAAGAAAAGAAGGATTTCCTGCCAGAAGGACACAGACTTGTCAAGGTTAGTCAAGCTGACCTTTCCAATATTCTGGTGAGGGTTTTTTGGACTGGGGAGCACAGGAAGGACAAGCCAACAGTGTGGGTAGAGCATCTCAGTACATGTCTGTGGGATGCCCAAAATCAGACCAGAAAAGCAACTTTCCTTTCATAGTTTCTGGAGGCGTTTTTGAACACAAAGGATGAGCTGCAGGTGCTCATGGTTCATACTAAAATGAGTACTTCTGTGGGCCAAACAGCTGGACCAGCAGGTGGGCAGTGCAGAAAGGAATTCCCTCCAGGTGTAAATGGAATAAATCATCAAGCTCCCTTACAAGTACTTAGCTCCTCCAGCTTTAGTGGCAGCTGTGAGCCCAAATCACACTTTCACACTGAATTTCCCTTGCTCTGTTGGTTCGGACCCTTTATAATCTCTGAAGAAGTGTAAGCGATTACTTCTTGCTTATTAATAAATCTATGGTAAGTTGTCCACTACATTCAGGCACAGACACATGTGCTGCTCACGTTACAACCACACAGAAGTTACTAAAGGTGCAAACAGAACCCTGCAGAACGGAGCTACTGCGAGGAGAAGCATGAAACCTGTGTCACATCTTTTTGCATCTGACTCCCCCTTAAAATGGGTCAGTTTTTTTACTGAAAAGCTTTGTGTTCCACCTGACTGACCTGAAACTCTCTGGAAGGCAGCAGCTGTTTTTTCCCACTTTCGCATGATGTTCTCCAAGACAACTGCACACACCAGGACCCAGCGTTGCAGAGCAAGACATGGATGAGGTGGGAGGGATGAAATATGCCAAAGGAGCACACTGATTTCTGCCTAAAACGTGCTTTCAGCAGGCACTTGAGGTGCACGTGAAAAGAGACTCCTGCGGCTACAGCCGAGTGCATTTACTTGGAGCACTGGGGCACAGCAGCAGCTGGGCACAGTGCAAAGATGCAGGGCAAGCAATTAGCAGGAGAGTGTTACCACCCTCTAGCACGACCTTTCACACCAAGCCGGGCTGCTACACGAACAGAAATCCTAATAATGAGACATTGATACATCTGCGCCAGCACCCTGCAGTAGGGTGCTGACCTGACCAAGGGGGGATGGAATTGGGAAAGGATAATCTTCATAAAAAAACGAAATCAAAAAGCAAATAGAAACAGTCCAATTATCCAAGGAAAGTGGGAAGGGGTTGTTAATCTATGAAGAAATCTTCCAAGTCTCTGCCAAAGGACAAGAAGAATCAACTCTAAGGGTAAACATACCATAAATTAACTAAAAAAGGTTCTTGCTTATTTTCATTTTCCCTAAGATATTTAAAGAAAGTAAATAGCTAAATTTTGCTTAAATAATGTAAAATGTAAAATTTACATTCACTATGTTGTTGTTTTGGATATATTACACCTATTACTACAGTGTATTTTGTAGTAATTTAGGTTTGACTAAAATACACAAACGACATTCTGCAAGAGTAGAACTTTTCAGCCTAACACTCCTTTTGGACTCCCAGAGAGACCCCGAGGGCATGAAGAGACTGCAAAGTTGTTTTGAGAGAGTTCTTATAAAACATGGGCATTTAGAAAGCAAAAACAAATTACTGGGAGTAATAACAAAGGCAATAAATGAGACAAATAACTTGTTCTCATTCAGAAACGCTACTGCCGATGCTCTAAATTATCTGCCTCGAAGTGATGATGTCAGTGCACTGAATCTCCAGAACTCTGGATGCTGCTGCATGGGAGGTTCACTCCAACGCTGTGCAGAAAAGGCAATACCTTGGCAGGTGGCTGTGGTTTCACTTCTGACATCAGGAGCCATGAAATAGTGAGTAAGAACTAAACTGCTTTGCTTGAGCAGTGCAGTTCCTTTGGTTGCAGGTCGATGGCCTGAGCCATGTCTCCAATACAAAACATGCAGGAGGGAAAATCCAAGTATCTTCTATCGATGTTTTAGCAGCATTAAGTTAAAAGGACTTCCAAATTGTGTATAACAAAAAGAACAGTAAGGAAAATCACCACCTGTGCACTACTAGAGAAATGTCCCAGCTGTTAATTTAGAGTCCAAAGCTAAGTTTTACTGGAGTGAATTTATGACTGCTCATTATTTAACTTAGCCTAGGATCATAATTACAGATGGTACTCTAAGGCGAAATCCCACTGATGGGAAACAGCATCATTTGAGACTCCAGCAAAGAGTAATCAGACACCTTTGGGGAAGTAATCAGGCATCTGTGAAAGAAAACCCTGATGTCAAGAGCCCCTCACATGGGATGCTTGTTTAAGTGTTGTAAGGCTTGCAGCACATTTAATGAGACAGAAAGGTTAAAGGTGGGTTGGGTTTTTTTGAGTGTAAAAAAAACATAAAGAGAAAGAAATAACATTTGATGTAATAAGCAGCAAAATAAAACAGGCAAGTATTGTTGCACATGGGGTACTTCCTGAAAAAAGGAAATGAAACACCTTTTCTTCCTGAGCTTCCACGCCTACACATTTACTGAAGCAGGTAATGTTTTGTAAATACACCTCTGCTTGATGGGACAACATGTGAAAGTAGTAAGGTTCATGCAGACTTAGACTGTTGAACTGGATGAACTTTCATGTAGGAATTCTGTCTATTTGCCCCTGAAGAGCAACACACACTATTAAAGCAGTAAATAATTAGCAATCCCTCTAGCAGAGCTGCTTGAAAGCAGCCCAGGAGCTGAAGGAGCACAATACATGATGTTAACAGAGCAACACAGTCCTGAGCCATAGAGGACAGGCCAGAGGAGAACAGAGGCTCTTTTAACAGAGATGCTCATGTGCAAAAAGTCAAACACTACCACTGTCACTGATACTTACAATATCTGATTAATATTTTACAAATGCATTCCTTGTTTAGTATGTCTGTACAGAGAACCTCTAACTTTCCCAAACTTTACATAAATCAGTACTGTAACATGGGTGAGCACTTTTGGTGAATTTTGATTTAACAGGATGCAAGATCCACTGTATACTCTTAGATCTCTGAAAGTTTCATCTTCTTAAAAAGTATCATTGTACAATGCTTTAGTATCAATCTACCAGTTGATACAACTACATAGCTGAACAGCATTTAACCTGAATGGTATATTTCTGAAAAAAGATCTTTAAAGATCATCTTTATGGTTTCTTGAAATAGCTCCAGGGTCAACTTAAGAATCAAGCTCAGCTCATGGGCTCTGATTCAGCAAAGGTCTTATGCATATGCTTTTATTTCAGGAATACAAGCAGTCCTCAAGAGAACTGTTTTAAATCAGCTTTTGCCAACAGGAGGAAGGAAAACTCTTCTTGCTAAACTTGACACAAAAGAAAATCTGGAGTTTTCACTTCTAAGTGAAAAATTAGCCCTATTTCAAACTAGCTAAAGTATTTTTTCACCATCTTGTATTCTGATGATTGAAAACACTGCCCCTCTCTTCACTGGCTCTTTAAAATTGAAAAAAGAGGAGGGAGGTGAGAGTAATGGCAAAACAAAGGGCTGGTAGCGTTCATACTGCTTAACAAACTGGATCCAAATGCACTGACAGTTCTGGTTGACCTAAAATAGCCTTTCCCAGAAGACATTTTGTTTACCAAATGCTACCACTTTCAGGTTTTTGGTAAGGAAATACTCGACGACTGACATAAAGTGAGAAATAGTTTTCTTCCAGTGTATCTGCAGGTTATGCTACTGGTCACGGTTCTGTGACCTGAGATAGCTTTGATAGGTGGAAGAAAAGACATTCCTGTTTGCTGCCAAACTGTTCAGGATAGCACGTTTGCCAGTGGACAACTGCAGGGCTGCATCACTTTGTGCTGATCTGAAATTCCCTATTCACTAGGGAATTCTGAAAATTATTCTCAACGTTATGCAAATTGTTCTGGGCACATTTTTCTCCAAAATAAGAAAGGCTTACATAATGAACACCACACTGTTTTCCAGATTAGCAACACTGCCCACTGACTTAATAGAGTGTGACAGAGGAAACAAATTGCAAAAATTCACACCGACAAACAAACCCAAACTTCCCCTCCAGAGCTGAAGACCATCACAAACCATACCACCTTGCAGCAAGTAAAAGACACATTTTCGTGACCTTGCCTTTACAACACACAAATCAAGAACAGGGAGAGCAGGCAAGAGCCAACATGCGACAGCCACTGGTTACATTGCTTAATGCAATGTGGAAAGCATTGAGGTGCAACCATGAGGTATGCAGAAGAGTCTGCATAACATAAATTTGTTATGCTAACCCTATACTCTTACACTTGCTTGCTAGACTGTCTGGCTGGAAAGCACTCTCTGCACTTGGCTTCTCGGTACTTTTGCATGAATGACACTATATAAAGAGGTACTGTATTTACTAGCTGAATAAACAATAGGTTTTGCTTTCACTCAAGTATTATGACTTCAACTCATTTCATTTATATGTCAGTAGTTCAGAATGTGCAGTGGACCAGGCACATCATCACTGTTCACCTTTGTCAAAGAAGGGGCCAGAAACATCCACGTTGTTATATCTCTGGAACATCTATATCTCATCCCTGTAACCTTTGGAGGATATACTACAATCCATTTTGTGTTAGCAACACTGCAGCAACCTATTTATTTATAAGTTCATGAAAAAAATGCACCTATTTTCAGTGTCCCCTGGTGTGCACACAACCCAGAAAGTGACAAGCTGACAGAGCTGGTACAGAATGACTGGCTGCCCACAATATAGCCTCCTATAGCAAAAGCTCAAGGGAAAAAGAAATCACCGACTCCAGCACCATCCCTGCCACCAGATGACACACTGAATGTTGTCAGACCACAGGAAATGCACGTCCCCCAGCTAAGGGTCTCTCTCGAGCATGTGGTAAGCTCAAATTCCCAGGCAGGCATTAGGGTACTTGGACATGATGGGAGAGGACCCAGAGAGAACCTGCTTAGGAGACCAGTCCCCAGGCCTGGCAGGTGTCAAGTACCCGAGCACCAAGCTATCTAAACATGGATGCCAGTGGTTGTGCAGCTACCCCGCTCCTGTGGACTGGCTCGTATCCTGTTAACCAAGCCATGTGTGCTTGGTTCTTAGAGATCCAAGTCAAGGTGAATCTTTCCTGTTATTCAAGTGCTCCTTTGGTCTCGACACTTCCAAATTCAGTATCAGCCCATTAACTACAGACCTTAATGTTTGTAATGCTCCGACAAAATTGTGGGTTTCAGTTATTTACTATGGTGCTGAAAATCACCCAAAGCATCTTTATAATCTTAAAAACGATCCAGTGAGGTGAGGAATATGCAGGCACGTGGCCAAGGCAGTAAAATCCTCTTGAATATTATACCAACATGTACCACAGGTACCTTGGCTGCACTCAAAATAAAAACTAGTCGGTTTTGTCACTTTTAACATAATGTAAACCATTAACTTTCATCACTGTTCTGGGTAAATAATATGTACGCAGGACATAACTGAAGAAATTGCAGACACATGTTGCTGTTACAACACTGATTGGAAACTGCAGGCCAGAGCATCCGAGCGTAGCAGGGTTTCTTCGTTCCCAAGATCTTCTCACTTGTGATGTAAATTCTCCATCCCAAGGCTGCCTTTAACGCACAGGAGGTTTGTGTACGTGTATATTATATATATATATGTATATAAAAATAAGCACGCTCACAGAATAATGAGCCCTGAGAAATTCACTCTCCCAGCACTCTCTTGGGAGGGTGAGGCTGCTGAACGCAGCTGTTTTCATGATTCACGTCCTCTAAAATCTACACTTTCTGTGCCTGGCCAGGTGAAAATGCCAGGTACGAAAGGGAAGCTTGTAAATCTGCTTAGCTGTTTCCTTCTGGCAAACTGCCCCTGTCCTCTTTACCTCTACCCAGAACTGGTTTATCACCAAGCACTTCGCAAGACTGAAGACTGGGAAGTACATGTCATTCCTCCTGCCTATAAATAACACCAGTCAATAAAATAAAGGCAAATAAAGGCAGTAAACGATATTTATTTCTAGTCTTATTTTATCCAGTGCACGTTTATCTCCGAATTTCTGATGTGCTCCTCTAGCCAGGGCTGTCTGTGCCAATGCGACTGCAACCTCCCTCTCACCCCCCTCCATCCAGCTCATTATCCAGTGTCTGACAGAAGCAAGCGCCAGCTGCTCCACAGAAAGGCACATGAAACGCTTCAGCAAGACATTAGAAAATCACCTGCCTATAAGGAAGAGGGTTTTTTTCCCTCCTGTCACCATTACCAACAGACCGATACAAACGTTGAATTAAAAGGTCGACAGTTCTTCAAAAGTCTTGTTACTGCAGAAATGAATCCCATAACCACATCTGGATACTCTATTTCCATTCAAACACCCAATGCGTCAGTGCTAATGAGGCTGAATTTTTACCTTTGACCTTGTCCCTCCGTGTTTCCCTTTTCTCAGGCACCTTCAAGGCCCTACAGCCAGTTGGCAGAAACAGGGGCATCATCAGTTCGAGACTTACATATCCTGTGGCTTTGAGACTCATATATTCCAGGGCTCTATTGCCATGGCACCTTGTGACAGCGAGTTTCACAGCTAATTGCAGAGTAAGCAGGATTAGTTAATTTATTGACACGTACCAACAAGGAATGCCAGCATAACCCGCATTACTTCGTTGGTAGCTCACAGCTGTCCTCAACACCATTTGATGACAAAGCAGACAAAAATAATTCTCCTATTAGCCAAATGTAAAATTCTTAAGTATAAATCTACCTTTGGAAGCTTCTGTGCCAAGTGGATTTTCCAAAATGTCTGTCATATCTTGGTTCCAAGCATCCTTCACGGCAGACTTGGATACCTTCCTGTTGTTCAGGCTTTGCTGTGGTCGGAAGTTATTCCTCAGGTATTCCACGGATTTGACATGGTCTTGCTGTTCAGTGGTGAAGATGGAGTAGAATGCCTCCAGCTGATCGTAGCCATCATGGCAGGGGAGAGAAAGGACGTTGATTAGAAAAACAATGTGGTGAAATCCGGGTGGCTGATAAGACAGTAAAATGGGAGGAAGTAAAATGTTGATGCCAAGACTGATAAACCACATGGGAAGTCAGACTTGCCCACTGCAGTCTCTGCCAACCGCCTTATCTCGGCAAAGGGCTTATCCTGCCCAACGTGAGAGAAGGCCTTCTAGCAGCCTGTGGACATCTGTCATGGACACGGAAACATTCGCCCTTAGACCCCTTGACTGGAAGGATTTTGTGTGTGACACAGCCCTGCCAAACCCTCCTCACTGCTGGCACCGTTCCGTTTCACGGTATCGCGTCAAAAAGTGCTTCCAGGTCATTCCACCCCAAGAGCTTTCTCCTGGACAAGGCAAAGCTGCCTTATCTCCAAATACCTCACGAAGTTTAGCTGCCAGGCTAAGCTTCACAGACAGCTCGTGTAGCACTTTCAGGCACAGCTAGCATATACTCCTCTGGGAATAAGTTTCTTCTGCTGGATTCAGATCTGAGCTATTTATAAGAAAACATATTAACCTGTGAGAAAGAACTGTAATTGGAAAACTTTTCTGTGACTTCGTATCTTAGTATTTCTTAGAAAAAAAATGCTAGCAAACTAAGATGAAAATATTTTCAGCTAATGTTTTTCTCACAGCTATCAAGGTCAGTATAGCATTTACTATTACCTTGTTATCATTCAGGTCAAGAGCTAGAATTAGTTATGTTGCTGCTGGAAAGACTGAGCAAGACAGAGCAGAGACGGAATCAGTCCTGATAGTGTTTGCATCACATCAGTTACACGTATTGATAGCATGGATTTTTGGAGCACAGAATCTGGCCCAGAACTTCAAAAAGGGACTTGAGTTACATTCATAGCTTAGTGACAGGTCACTCTGAAAGCGACACCCTTTTCAATACGTGTGTCTGCTCTAAAAGCTATGGAGAAGCATGTGAGCCCTGAAACTTGAAAACTGGGAACAATGTGGAAACCATTTCCTAATTATTAGCAGGAGCCCCTCAAAAGCACTGAAGGGCTAAAAAGGGGTAAAGGGACTATTAACTTACACTTTTGTATTGAGAAAAAAACCCCCAACAGATGATTCTGATATGCCCTTCTATAAAAGCACAGCTCGAAAGTCTTATGCTTATATACATATAATTTGCACTTTATGCACTAGAGAAGCAGTTTTGATGAAGCAAGCTAACAGGGTTTAAGGTGACTTTATAAAAGCTCAAGAACTTGGGTAGCAACTGCTTCTCTGAAGTCAAGTCTCTAGACTTAGACATCTATGACATTAATTGAATTTTTACACTTTCAGAGAGAACTTTTAAAATATTTTCTTCTGCCATGCTACCTTGGGGAGGTATAATTGCATTTTAACCACTGCCAATTCAAACATGATTTTTAACCTTCCCCTTTTTATGTGTTGAAGTATATATAAGTAATTTCAACCTCACTTTCACTGTAAAAATATTATCTACAACAAATGAGAAATTAATTTATCCATAGCAGCCAGAAAAAAAAATAGTATAAGATCTGCAGTCAAGGAGCTACATTCATGCTCTTCAAGGAGTACAAGAGCTCATGTTCAGAAGGAGAAATTAAAAGCTCTTGTAAGACTACTGTAGGTACAGGAAAACCTGATCTAAAACTCCAAGTCGTGCAATTACAAACCATTAAAGCCTGATGTGTAGCTTTCTAAGGGTTGGATATACAAATGGTAATTAAAAATACTGAAACTGTTATAAGCACAATGAGATACTCTGAGGTATGCATTACGAGAGATAATGCCATGCTTTGGGTCATTGAATGCACTTAGCTTTACAATGCGTCTGCAGGGTGACACAGCTTGTACTGTTTTGTTGTCTAATTATAAGGAAAGATGATGATGATGATGGAGGACTGAGAATAAAACAGAGAAGCCTCCACAAATGGACCACTTCAGTACTGTCCTTTTTACAGCAAGGTATTTTGCACAAAAGCGAGGATTTAATTGGAACAGCAACAAAGCTTAAACAATATCACTTTCCTCCCCTGGGATTACAGGCTGCTTCATGGGGTTTGTGATAAGGAAGGTTAAACTATGGCAATGGATTATGTCGCGCTGTTTCTGTTAGAGGAAAAAATAATAATCATAGCAGTGGCAGGGTGGCAGGCTCTTAAAATACATACATCTAGAGCTGCCAGGGGGGAAAGAATACTATTATTTATTCCACATGTGTTGTAGTATCAATGAAAGTCTGTCTACACACAGAATTCCCAGCCCTTCAACCACACACACATGCACAGAGCAGCACAACGCCAAATTTTAAAGGCTTAACTTGGCACAGTTACTGCTGTACAGCACGGGAAAGGAGCTATGCCAGGATAAAGTACCTTTATACTGACAGTCCTAATTGGTATTTACCAGTTTATTTGCATTTGTTAAAAAAGAAAAAAGAAGTCATGACCCACCTGATGCACACACAGGGTATAAAACTGAGTGTGGGCCAGGCCTTGCAGCCACCAAATAATAAACAGTAAACTTATTGATGTAGTGAAAAGCTACAAGGGATTGCAAGTATCCTGCAGGCAAGGACAGAATTCAAAATGATCTCGACAATCAGAGAAATAGCCTGAAAAAAACAAAGGGTCCGATTCAAACGGGACCATGTGCAGAGTCCCAGGCTCCAGCCAGAACCGGGGGCTGCCTGGGGGCACGATGTGCTCAGCACTGCCAGAGAGCTCCAGGGAAAGCCTCCAGCAAAAGGGTTCCTGCTGACCAGGAGCTGAACACGGGCAGTACCGTCACACTTCTGTGAAACAGGCAAGATAACACGAGGACAGGTGGCTGGAGACATGGATCCTGCCATGTCCCTCAGCCCCTGGAGGGCCCCAGCTGAAGCACTGTGACACAGCCTGTCATAAAAAGATGAAAGTCTATGGGAGAAGCGACGTGATCTAGAAAACACGTGAAAAAAACCCCAGAGCAGGAACATGGCAATTGCCTTCTATACTTACGAACCTTTGAGCACAGTATCTGTCAGTCAGGATCACCCAGTGAACTGTTCATTTGCGCTTCACAGAATTAGTGTATGTAAAACGTTTGTTTTCAGTGGCTTATGCCAGATGAATAAAAGGCAAGAGTAACTCCAGCAGGTTGACTTTCTAAAGACAACAGTCTTGCAATGCCAAAATGCACTGAACTGGTAAACATTTGACTGCATCTAGCCATTGCTTTATCGGGAGCATTCTTCAAACTCCAGACATTGTGTCTATTTGCATTAAAAGCTGCTATGTGCTAATTTTAAAGATTTGTGCACCAGCTCTCAGAGCACATAATGGCAGCTTTACTGTGTTATAAAAACAGTTAAGCATGGAGAATTAATGGAAAGATGTCTTTTCTAATGTAATTAGTTCAAATGACTAAAGCTGAGCAGAACTGAAATCGCTCACTTTACTTTGAAAAGAAACTTTCAATTAAAAAGAATAAAAAGGAACTCCATGTAAATATTTATGCCATAGCTTAATTTAATCTTAACAAAAACAATACCAAATAAATCACTGAAAGGAAACTGGGTTTCATGTTGTACTGTCTTCTCAAGACTGATGGCTCACGTTCAGAAACAATATTGCTTAAGAAAATAATAAAAAAAAAAATCACCGACACTTCCTTTTTTGTCAACAGAAATATTTGTGTTCTCAAAACCAAAGCGGCAGGTTTTGAAAACGCCGTCTTAAGGAGGGCAAATCAAGAGATGGACTTCACTTCACAAAATGAACACACCTGATGGTAAGAAATGGAAACAGGCTTCCGAAAAACGATCCACTCCACGATCTCGCTGCACGGAGGAGTAGTCAGGGAACCTGTGTAGCGGTAGTAGCTCCCCAGAGAAGTTGGCAGAAGTTCCCTCAGCACAAAGGGATCCAGAAAGGTCTCCTTCTCTGTGGGAAGATTGACAAGCAGAATTACACTTTTTTTTAACGTGTCTTTAAAACAGACATCACACTGCTAGGCAGCCTAACAAGGTGTAATGGCAACAACATATTTTATCATGTATGTAATGAAAGACGGGAACACCCTACCAGAAAGGCCCTGTAAGAGCTGAGGCGTGGATTATTAAAAGAGCAGCCAAAATGCTAGTCAGTCCCATACCGAACACACACACACGCCTGTTTTGAACGTGTGCAGGTGTGAAATCCACTTGCTATCCCACTGGTTTATGTTATCATAGACTTAATACTGTATTCAGTGGTTTCAGCACTCAGTGCACGGCTCTTCAGCTTGATGGCAGCGAGGGTTCACCAGGACCCAGCGGGACACAGCCAGGCCCCAGTGGTCCTGCTTGCTGCTGCCCGACCAAAGAGCATCAGGCAGTGTATCCATCCCACCTCTGCCGCCGGGGGATGCAGGAGCGGGGTCAAACCCTCAGTGGGTTGCTGAGAGGGAGGAGGCAGAGCCATGCTGCTCAGCCAAAAACTTCTCAGGGGGCTTCCAGACGGACGACCTGAGGCGTTGGGATACAGGGCAGCAGGGCACGTCTGAAGCTCGACATGGTGCTCAAAGCAACATCCGCTCAGCGCTCACTCAGGACTGCCTGCACCCAGCCACACAGGCATTGCCAGGGTGCTGCCAGGCACAGTCAGCACAGCACCACGAATATGTTTCAGAGGTAAAACTGCTGCCTCTTCTCCAAAATCCAAGGAACTCCTTCCTAGAGTCCAGCAGTCTGAGGGATGAACCCTTTCCTCTGAGAAGCTCCCTGGACAGCTTGAAATGCAGACCTAAGCACTGGAAGCATTTACCTTCAAGTAACAATGACAAGCATATTTAATACTGAGAAGAAAAATAAATAAACAGAAGAATGGAACAGCTGCAGGCAAGACAATTTCCCTGCCATCCCTGAGCATTTATCCTCTGCAACTTAGGTTGACTTACAGGCTGAAGCTCCCTCTCAGCCTGTGCAAAGGTGCTCACTGCCTCCAGGCATGCTGACACGCCAGGCTGTACATCTCTATTCCTCACTTTCGATATTCTGCATGCCTCCAACAGGAGCCCACATTTGGGTAAAGGGAACTCTTCTCTTTCTGTCTCACCACAGCTGCTAAGCAAACCCACCAGCCCCTCTCCCCGCCCCAACAGAGTGGAGAAGCAGGTAGGCTGGTGATTGACAGACACATCTTCCAAAAAGGATGAAGTCTGCAGAATTCACTTCCCCAGCATCCCACAGTTCTCTAGAAGTCTTGATGAAATCAGGAGTTGCCTCTTCCTCTGAGCAGCAGTCTGATAATCAGGGATTTTTTTTTCCTCCACTGCTGCTGCAAAGTGCCAATGATACATGCACTTCAGATATCTTCTGTTTTCTGCACAGTGTCAACAGGTGTGCAATGTTTTCATAGCCTTCAGGATTCCAAAATATGAGTAATTCTATTAAAGTCAAGGCAATATTGCAATCTCTTCATTAACAACTCCTTTCCTCCTAATCCAAGTCAGTTTTAACCACTTCTGCATCTCCAAAAAGGAAACAAACAAATAATACACTGCATTTTTTCCTCATCATAACATACCTCTGGGGGAAAAAAAAAGTGCTTAAATAATAAATACTAAAATACATATGATTGGCCAAAGTTCAAAGAGATTCTAATCAAGAAGTCATAATCACAGCAAAAGGTCGTATTTAATTTGATTGGCTCATTTTTATGCAGCAAAACTTGGTTAGAAAAAGTACAAACTCAGTCACAGGACTTGATTTCCAAATAAAGCACACACACACCTCGACACCAGCTTTCTATTTCAGAAGCTGCCTCTCCCTAGATGGGAGCTGAGCACACAGCGGCCACGATGAACCCAAAAGAGCATTTGAACATGCAAACATCCTCTTTGCATTAACGGAAAATGACTGTACACGAAACAGATGGGAGGCAGAGGCACATTTCAAAAAGTGCTCTCCTCTCGAGCTTAAGGAAAAAAAAAAGTTTCAGTTAAAATTAACAATTTAACTATTTTAAACTCTTGTAATCTTTTATTTAGACTGATGGAATCACTTAAGATGCTGGATAAACACTGTGAAAATCCAGGAATATGGAGTATCCCTTTGTCAAAGGATGGCAGGAGAAGGAAGATCATTTTACACTTTCAAGGATTTTTGTGCCATATGCTGACAGTATTATATTTTAATAATTAATTGTTCATCAAAGGAAAAGATGAAGAACAGGGATGCTAAATTCAAAGTTATTCAAATTGCAAAAATGAATAATGCATGACTTTTATATTAAATACACACTGTATTAAGTAGTCTACATTCCATCCAACTCTGTCTTTCATTTTTAAACATTTTGAACTACAATATGAATAATCAACTAAGGGAAGCTTATTTAGACAGAGAAATACCTTATTTGAATGCAAACTGGAAGTATCCAACTATGATTAATTTTTGGTTATCAATTAGGGAGGGTTTTTTCCAAAGCATTTAAGAAGTCATCGTCAACTGTGGAAAAGGGCATTTCTTGAGGAAAAAGTAGCTTTGCTAATACACAGTTTAAGTAGGGCAGGGTGTGCTTGATCTAATTTTTTATGGCTACAAGCAATGCTCCAAGTTTTCATTAATGAATTCAAAAGGATTAAAATAAAAAAATACATATAATTGGATTAAATGACTACTAAAATAGATGATAATCAATTGATTATGCTTTAATAACACTTTTGAAAACAGATCATTCATTTATATCGCTGCCATCTAGATTCACGGTGCAAAATTTTAGAAATCAGACCCACAAAGCGATCTTCATGTAAAGCTTAAAGAGACTTAGAAATTCAGGAGTCTACCTGCCATATCCTTCAAGAGCCTACAGAAACCATAAATGCCATGAAATTAAGTTCCTAAGAGCTTGAGACAGTTTTGAAAATGAGATTTTGAAGTCACGTCACTCTAAAAATTTCTACCTTAAATCATTTACTGTTGTTGGTAAAATCAGGAAAGCAGAGCCCCAGAGACAGAGACCCTTAAGACAGGCCCTCCAACTAGGGAGCATTCCTCTGGGAAGGAACAATGAGCCTGCTGTCACCAGCGTCCCAGGTGATGCTGCGAAGAGCAGCATCCTAAACATCCACTGAGATCCTCCACTAATGCAGACAATCTTATCCACAGGTAACAAACAGCAATGCTTTGTTTACAGCACCAACGCTTGGGAAAACGTGTTCTCTCTAATATCCCCAAAGGTAAAAATAGCAAGCACCACAGGTTTGCTGTTGACCATTTAGACAATGAATGTGACATTTAAACTACTGAGTGTTCCTCAGCATCAAAGGACAATATTGTATTTCAACTCTTACATTCACAAAAAAACAATTAACAGAGCCAATTAACATATTTGACCTTCTGATACAGCATTCACGTCTACCTCTTGGTCCTTCTCCCACAACAGCAGTGTGAAAAGTCACACCCAGTATATTCTTTGTTCAGGCTGAGAAATCTCACCCCCCCCTCGGTGTTTTGCATGGGACAAAGGGCCATTTTCTGTACAACCCACCCCAAAGGCAGAGCAATTGCAGGCATGCTTTAGAAGGCTGACCTATTTACACTCCTTGACAAGTCATCACCACTAGAATGAACTAATAAATTGTGCACAACAGTTTTCTGAGCAGAGGAAAAATATCAGATCTTAAACCAGGTATCAGTAGTGGATCTTCACCAACTACCGCAGCTTTCACAAGCTGATGCCACCAAATATTATACTGCCAGAGCCATCAGTGAAACATTTTGCCTTCAAGGACTGACTTGCTAAAAATATATTCTGTAAATCGCTGGATAGAGATAGACCTGAATTTTAACCAAATCACCGTAGAGCAAGAGGCTCCTTGAGATATGCAGGTAAACAGCACACAACTATCTGTGATCAAAACCCTTTTAAATCTAACAGGAACTTGGATTGGACATCACAAGAAAATAACTATATGCCAAGTCCATTTATATCTCATGGAATGCTTTGGGACTTTCATCGTGCTTTTCTGTAAGAAAACAGGAACTTGGCTGCATTGAAAACAATATCTTAAAATGAGCTTATTTCCAAAATTAACGTATGTGCAGTGCCTGATAGGTGGAAACGTTACTCAGTTACACTTTGAATAACTGAAATCTGCCATACCAATATGAAGAGCTTTGAAAGTCTCCCAAATTTGTTAAACAATGTTACTGCCAATTTCATTTTCACAATGAGCCAAGACATTCTAAAGCTTCTGCATTCAAACATTTAAAAAGCAAACACACAAAAATAATCAAAAGGACACCATGTCGCACACCCGCTGAGCCAGAACTCCCCAGATAAAGCAGGATGCACAGCACAGCCAAGGGCCAGACTCATGGGGGTGATTTCAAAGATGAGATTACAAATATTATATATTGCTTTAACTGAAAAGATCATCAGATGAGTACTTGCTGTGTGAATCCCACAGGAAGAGCAGTTTCTGACAGTCCTCTGTACTCGGGGTAATTCTTGTCATTTATTGTGCAATTATTTTTCTCACTTTTATTTAGTTTTTTAAAAAAACAGAGCCTCTGCTGAGCAATGTAAGGAACTGTAAGGACACAGAAAGAACAGCATGGCAGGGAGGAGGGGAATAAGATAATAACACAGTCCTGCAGACTAATTTAATCTGAGACAACCAGTGAGTGGTACAAAAAAACAGGAGGAAAGAATAAAAAAAGCTAATCTCTTATTCACAAAAAAAAGCATTTCTGTGCCAGGTGCTGGTTTCAGGCTTAATTTTTCTCACTCCCTAACTTAAAACAGCTTAGGAAGAAAAGGTTTAGCTGGGGAGGAGAGGTCTTAACTCTTTAAAGAGGTAAAATGAAATTCTGAACCTTCAATGCTTAAGCCGTGCTGATGCAGAGCAGGTGTTGCCATTCTAGACTTGGATGAGACTTCCCCAGGTTTCACAAAATCGAACAGGTACCTACATGTGGAAGTACATGAGGCTGCAGAGGCACAGAAACTAAGAAATACAGAATAGGCACCAGTGATAGGAGGAAAAAGAAAATATGAGAAGGAGTTTAGAAAAGAGGATTCCTGCAAAAAAATGGACCCTGGCAGAGGCCAAAGTGAAGCAGAAGTGCCCAGAGGACCGTGGGCTGTTCATGTCTGCTCCAGCAGAAGCAGAGCAAAACCACACATCCTCAGACTTCCCCACCTCTTTTCTCAGCAAATGTTCTCAAAACAGACCAGGAAAACACCCAGCTCCTACTCCCTGCAGATACTTCGTTCACCTTCAGCATCAACCTTAATTCTTAACTTTTAGCAACTGCAATGTCCTTTTTGTTAGTTTGAATTAGTTTTTCTGTGCAATATATTAATTCTCTGTCAGCTCGCTGGTCTTTACTCAGCCAGTGACCAGCACTGCTTTCCCCAGAGCAGACAGGTGAAGGACCAGAGATTTCCAACACTTCCATCATGTATTCCTTTAAATGATACAGACCCCTGCAGCTATGCACAGAGCTGCCCTATATAAAGGTGTGAACTTATCACCTCTGCTCTCATCTTCATTTCCCACTTCCTTCCTCCTCCCCTTTGCTCCACAGCAATCGTGTCTTGGCCCCTTTCACAGGGTTACTCTGACTGTGAACACAAGAGCAGATCAGAAAACAAAAGAATATATCCAGATCATCCCTCAGGAAAAAGAAATGCTCCTCCACGTTTCCCTCTCAGTTTAACGCACTGCGCTGCTCTCCCTTTGATGGTCCCCCTTGTTCCAAATCGGGGTTCTGCTTTCTTTAAAGTTTTACTTTCAAACATGAGATCCCACGGTATCACACCTCACCCTCACCCCTCTCCCTCACCTTTCTTCTCTACAGCCCCTGGATTTTTGGTGCAGAAGGCAAACAGCTTGTCAGGTGGTGTTACGGTTAAAGTTAAAAACAAAAGAAAAAACCTGCCATGGTGCTAATGGTGTTTTCTTGTTATTTATGTTTTCTGGTGTGATAGATCCACAGGGTAACTAACACCGTCTAGATTGCTTCTTTTTTAGTGCTGGTTTATTTTAACAAGTTATTCACTGATTTTTCACCTAGGACAACTGGAGTGATGTGAACATATTTATTTTCTATCCTTTTTCATTATTAGAGCAATTCTGTCTCTGCTGCAGTTTGGTAGGGTGTTCCCAGCAGGCCCTGAAACTTTTGTGGTCACTTGCCTGAACACTTCTTGCCCACCTCATGGGAGATCAAGGCTACATTCTGCTCCATGCTGAGTTTCAGTTATGGCTTTTTAATAATATAAAAGCAGAAGAAGAAAAGGAAGACTTTTTTCCACATTCTCTTTTAAATAAACAAAGGTTCCTCTCCTCCCCTCACCCCACCTCATGTTCACAAACAAGCAACAGATGCCATAGATTCACTTTGTACCTGGGCTTTTGATCTGGTAGCACTTTGATTTTCAGTGCTCACTTTTGACAAGGAAGGGAATGAGAGCCCCATTTTTGTGACATTAATAGAGCCTTTTCTGCTGTGGTAATTTATTTGTGCTCTGCTAATAATTTTCTGCTGATCTGTGTAGATTCTTGATGTCAGCCACAGAGAACAGGACAGAGTGACAAAACATGGTTTTCATCACCCTGAAAGATTTTCCAGGGGCCTGGGGTAGTGTGGGTTGCTGTTCCCTCTGACAACCTTTGCCTGCACTCTGAAACAGGACTGTGGTCCTGTGCAGAGCACCCATGCCCAGGATGGGAGAGGGCAAATGCACACAGCCTCCAGCACGGGGTGCTGTCCCCAGGGCTGACATCGAGGAAGAAGACTCATTTTAATGCTTTGCAGGCAGCTGGTAAGAACAAGGAAAAGGCTTCTCTAAGAGGCTCATATACAAAATGGTACCGAAAAGGGCAAATCAAAGACAGCAAAGGTGGGAAAAGCAATGTTTCTGTGCAATAGCTCCATCCTGCCAGGTGCTCCTCTGAGACCTTGCTGAAGCATGTGGCAGGCAAAAGCTTTAGTAGCCATTTTAATGCAAATCAACTACACACATAACCTGGTATTTCACAGTCCCCTATTCCCACAAGGGCACAATAATTCTCTCTGAGGCCTCATGAAGGGCTGCTCCTCAGCCCTTGCACAAGAGCAGCTCCTTCCTGCCCTGTGCTCCCCAGCCATCACAAGAAAGGACGAGGAGCAGTCAGGGGCTCAGGGCAGGTCACCCAGCTGAGCATATCGGCAGCAAAACAGAGGCAGAACAGTCTGATTTGCAGCACAAACACTGCCCCACATGTGGTGTAAGCACAGCTAGGCAGTAGTGACTTTATTACCGAACAGTCCAATGTCAGCTAACAACGTGAATCATTCTACCAGCACCAGCATTGCTGGAGACCCTTCCCACCAGCTTTCAGGATGAGAAAAGCATTTGAAGAGGAGCTAAAAAAGACCCCCAGTGATCAGAGTTGAAAGACACTGGCAAGTCAGCATCAGAAAATTCATATCCCACCTGCCCATACCCCACCCCTTCTCCAGAGAGGGCTGCCTGCTCCCAGCTGTCAGTCCCGGGAGGGCTCCGTGGCAGACGCACTCTCCGCGTGCTCCGCGGCAGGGAAAGCAGGAGTGAGAATAGCGGGCACCTGGCTGGCGGGAGGTGTGACAAATCCTTGGCAGAGCACAAAACTGAGAGCAGTTTTAAAATCAGCAACAAGCATCTGACAGCTCTTACAAGAGCCTGCTCGCCGTTCCTGTGCCGTTACCATGCTCTCCGAGGGCGGATCCGGGAGTTGGGGACCGTCGACGGTGTGGAAAGACATGGGGCAAACCCCAAAGCATTATCATTGATCCAGACACTGTTAGGCAGTTTGGTACACCACGGTTTTCCTTCCACCTAAGGAACATTATATGGTTGCTCATCTAAAATTAAGCCTAATGTGGCATTAAGATTCTGCAAAATTATGCCCGGAGATGAGGAAACAAAGTGAAATAAGTAGCAACTAAGCCTGTATTGATTTTCATGTGTGTGTGTGTCTCTGTCATTACTACTAAGCTGATGACACTGTGAAGGTCACAATTATTTATGTTCCATCAAATTAGTGAGTAATTCAAATCCCTGACGAAATCTCAAGCAAGAATTGCTTTCACTTCTACAGAAAGTCCTTCTGACTCTGGAACCGTTCACTTACCCCTGGAAGGGCACTGTAAGAGTACAAGAACTTCACAGAAAAGAAGAAGAAAAGCTATGCAAGAAAAATTCAAACAGAGCTCACACACACTCCTGAGTACCATCCCTACATCTATCTGAGGGCCACCAGATCTGTCACCATTTTGGGGACAGCGTGGGAGCCTTACACAGAGTAGAGTCCCCATGTAGGACCAGGCCTTCTAGTAAATGAAGAAATGAGGATGATGACGAGTGTTTGTGTGAGTCTGTAATTTCCTCTTTGAAAACTCAGTGATTGCAGGGAATGAGTGGCTGTTCAGCAAAACTGAAGAGGGATGCTCTGCCAGTTGGAGAGAGAGGAAATCATTTTAATATGAGGCATGTGGGAGGACTAAAGCTGGAAGGCTGGTGATCTCTCCAGCCAGCACGCAATGAGTGACCACGGTCTAATGTGAAAGCAAGGTAGTTATCTCAACTATCTCAAGGTAGTCACCTCAATTCATAAGTCTTGATTTTTACATCAAAGGCAAGTGCCTCTGTATTGTGACAACTGCCTAAAACTAACATGGGCATGGAAATGTTATAAAATGCAGAGAAACTTAAGGTTTTAATTTTGCTTCCTTTTGTTGGATCCCTGCTTGATCCAACCACTCTATCAAAAAACCACAAGAGTTTTCCACTGTATTTCAGCCAAAAAGTCCACGTTGCCTTAGGGTCCCAGTTGAATGCAGCCAAATGGAAGGCAGGAAGAAGCTTTTCAAATAAATTCATAAAAATGTGCTCATGTAAGATGTAAGTAAATCACATCAAGAAAAATGCAAGCGTCCAGAATAAAAACTCACATCTTTACTATTATTCCATATAATAACATTAAAAGAGGGATATGATATGAAAATTCTTCACTGAAGCATTCCATCAATATTTAAGTTAAAGAGAACGATCTCTTTGAACAACTGCTTTGCAGAAGGAAATTCCTTTACTCTAGCCACCAAAAGAGCCTTAGAAAAGGCCTTTAATCAGGGCCTTTGAAACAGGAAGGAAAGCATGATTTTCCTCTTTTTCTTCCTTAATGTTTTGAAAAGGAAACAAGCTATTGAAATATATCAAGCGATTTCCTTTACTTGAAACACGAGCAGACTTCTGTGCATTGTGCGCAAAACAAAAAT
Source organism: Oxyruncus cristatus (assembly GCA_013399855.1). Lineage (NCBI taxonomy): Eukaryota > Metazoa > Chordata > Aves > Passeriformes > Cotingidae > Oxyruncus > Oxyruncus cristatus. The sequence goes on along the minus strand of VXAY01003228.1, from coordinate 1,672,884 downwards.
AAATGCCTTTTATCCACCCAGATTTTCTGCGGGTAGACAGCACCAAGATGGACTGATCATTATGCGGTTAGGGAGTCACATCCTACCCAAACAATTATTTTCGGGAATGGGATAATCCTCTTAGGAGACTCCGGTGATTATCCTCAAGTGGCTATTTTGGCTGCGGAGCGAGAAGCAAGAGAGGGAGCAGAAAAGCCCGACGAGATGGCTAAAACACTGTCACACTTGCAGAGGTTTATTTACCTGAAATAGAAGGCAGGTAAAAAACAAAACTGAAAAGAGATCTTAGTCCAGTTAAATGGCAGTTTGGCTGCAGAGTCCAATGACTTAGCCACTGAAGAATCCTTGCAGCCCAACTTGTCCTCGCTTTGCTTTTGTGAGCCTGTTTGTTACCCAGTGGGAGCGAGGTAATAACACCTATTTTTGTGGAAAACAACACCAGTTTTTCAGCTCGGTGTGTTGTTTTTATTTCACGGCAGAACACTGCCATTTATAAACAGCAAAACCTAAGGAAAATTCTCTAAATGAAGGACTTTATGGTATGTTATCATTTAACCCGGTTTTTTACTTGTTTGGATTTATTGGCCTTCCCAGTTGCAATGTGAAATGATTCTGAAAGTAGAACAATTAATCCAAAATCCTATTTGTTTTAATCCAAGAGTGTCAACGAGTTTTAGGTTTGCAGTCAAGAGAAAAAAAAACGTTTGTTAAGCTCTACAGCACTAGCTAATGTCTAAAGACAATCCTCGGAAAAGGTGCAAAGATGTTTTATCACAGCACTGTAGATGGGACGGAGATTTATCATCGGACCGAGCACCATTCCAGCAGATGCCTTTTGAATTACAATGAGATTATTAAAACTTTACAAATCATTATATTAAAACCTGACAAGAGTACTTTGGGAACCGGAGCATCTTGATGTCACTGCTGATGATGCATTGCCTGTGGTATGGCTTCAGGAAAATTCCTAAGTAAAAAATTGGTTATAAAAGTATAAAATATATTAATATTTATTTCAGTACCTGCTATAAGTTCAAGGATAATAGGTATATGCATCAGAACAGCTGAATGATCGTATTTATGTCAGCATTAGAAAGATGTTCATCTGCTGCAAAGTTTAATTAATTTTCATAGATAGTTAATTTTCTGTTTCATTATCAGCTCCCTAAATTTGAAAGACAAATAATTTATAAACAAATAGAAACTTCAGAGAGGAGTATTTTTAGAGCAAACAGAAGATAAATAACAGAGTGAAGCATCCACGCTGCCTTCGAAGTACTAATATGAATGATATATTGCAGCAGGTTTTGATTGATAACTTACGCATTCTAGAGCACTGACTGAAAAGAAACAAATTGTTTACTGTTAACCCCAAACCATTTTCAGGTAACAAATGACTCTGATCTTTACCAATCAAATAATGGCTGTGATGCCCTTAAACATCAGTGAATGAGGAATGTGTAGGCTCACTGTGTCCTTCCAGGGGTGACCTGATCCTGTAAGGACAATATTCCTGCCCTTCTCCCCTTCCCAGCAAGAAGAAAGTTTAAACAGCTACTTACCGTGATGTACGACGCCCTTCAACCCATGGATAATGGGATCCAGTGCTGAATTGTCCCTCTGACTGACCTACATGCAAAGGATACAGGATTGGTTACATCTACTCTGGCATCAGGCAGAACAGTCTCAGTTTAATCTTCTAAAGAGAAAAAAAAAGATGTTATCTAACAAGCTGCTTAGTTCTCACATTTACAATGGATCTTCACCAAATGCCAAAGACACATGGTGTAATAAAATAAAGAGAGGAAGGTTAAATCAAAAGAAAGTGCCCTCTGGATTCTTTAAAACATTAGCCAAATTATCAGCCCTGCAAAGCCTAAAAACACAGAGCTGATTTTTCTCCATCTACTTCTGCTTTCATAGAGGAAAACTGCAGTGATAAACAGAAGTTATCTTGGACCAGTTCATTCCTTACTGATACGGCCATAAATCTGGTGCTGCCACTGCAGTCAGTGAAGCTGGACCCCTTTCAGCCCTAACGGAGCTGGGCCTTGGCATCTCATTGCTATTCATATTTTTAAGTTTATTTAATTTAGTGTCACTTGGACAAAAGAAAGGGAAAAAAGCTTTGTGAGAGGATATAGAAAAAAATCACCAGTTTTTGACAATGTAATTGCCTGCAGTGCCAGACCAAATCCTGCAGCACTCCTTCTATCACCCAGCCCACGTCCTCTGCAACAGTGAGATCCAGAGCAGAGGTGGGGGGGAAGGCAGCAGGAAGGATTAACCCTGCTGAGCTCCACAACTTCCGAATTAAACCCATCACTTCAGCCCCTTACTTGCACACAGTCAACGAATTTACAACCAATAATGCAATTTTTTTTTTTTTTATTTAACCTTTTGCCTCTTCAGAGGTATTGAAGGAATAACTCACCATTTCTGGGAACATGTTCCATTATTTAAGTTACTTGCCAATTTACTTTTGGGAGATAAATACTGGCATGTATCTCTTTCATGGGGTACATTTCTCTTTTTTTCTGCCCACCAGTCAACTCCAGAACGTGAGCAGTGTTGATCGTTTCTGGATGGACTGCTCCCAGTGGGCAACACATCAAATGCAAAGGAGCTCCTCTGTACTTTACTGCCTGCTGAGGACCTCAATGTCATGAGGAATAGCAGAGTTTAATCACATTATGGCTATGTATCAATATATGCAGAAAGCAGTAGAGACAAAAGAAGAAAACCCTGAGAAGGAACCTTGTGCCCAACAGGGGACACGTTATTGCGTGAAGCACAGAACCAGCTTGGAGCTCACTCTCAGGAAGAGCACATAATTGACAACAGCACATCGAAAAAATGTGTTAATGTAAAAATATCACAAATTTAATGGCCAGACAAGAAAACTGGAACCCACTGCCCAAGTTTCACAATCACATCTCTTCTCGTCCTTCCTCCCCATGACTAATTAGGAATCTTAGAAACCTCATCATCTTCTTAGCCAACTTTGTTGAGATAAACCACAAAAAAACCACCTTTCTATTTTCTGTTTATTTGGCCTTTGAACTACTCTGCTGTGTTCCAGACGCATTTTCGTGCACTTCTCTAGAGACAAAATGGTTTGGTTCGGTGTTGCAAATGGAAATTGAAAATCCTTTCCTCATCACAATACTCCAGAACTTGCAACGATCAGCGAGGGCAAGAAATGCAACAGAATTATGAAAGTAGAAAAAGCAGCTTTGAAATATATACAGCTTAGACTGGACGTAATACTATTAGCCCTGAAGGCTGTAAGCTCTTTGAAGCATGAACTTTTATATGCCCTAAGGGGTGCTCTGTACACTTCGGATCCTCTATAAATAATAATCTCAGCACAGTGGACCCAAAGGCTCACTTTGTAGGTTCTGTCTGGCATCTGACAAGTCAACAACAAACACTAAAAATACAGAGCCTGTTGCAAGACACATTCCTGCATCTTCTCCATTTACCAGGTTTCACCAAAAAAAATCCATTAAAAAAAATCATTAAAATGCTACCTGCAATTAACTACAAGAATGTAAGAAAACCTTGCACTGGACTTAAACAATATTTTATTTATTGCTGCCTAACCATAAGCAGTAAAGAGTTTTATGTTGTTTACATTGGTTTTATTTCTGGTGACAGCTGCAATCAGTTTGAAGAAAGCAAATAGATAGAAAGAATCCTAAAGGTTAGAGCTTTTCCTTTTGGGACTTTGTGTCAAAGTAGATCAATCCTTAAGCTCAGTCCTGGCAGCGCCCCTTTAATCTGCTGAGGTGGTATGACTGTATAGATGCACACAGTCTTTTCAATAGCACATTCTGCAAGTGTGCTGTGTTCTTCACTAGCATGAAATCAACAGGCACGTTATTTCTTTGGCGGCTGGAAAGCAAATACTCCATGCATCTGTAATCATGTTTTCTCCAAGGGTATAAGAAGCGGAATCTCATGTTTCCTTAAAAATCACATTCAAACAAGTATCACTTGCAGAGATGTCAGTTCAGATCTGTATGGGATATAGCTTTATTTCCCTTCCAGATGCTTTCCCTCTTTTCTCCTTATACTCTCACATGGTTCCATCACACTACAACTGTTTCAGGATCTTAGCAAGACCATTAGAAAAGTGCCTAAAAGTTTTCACATTTTGTGGAAGGGTTCAGACGTCAGAACAAAAGTTTTCTTACATCTTTTTCTTCTTCAAATTCTTAAAAAAACCACCCAAACCAAAAAAAACCCACCTTGAATTTCCTCTCTCTCTCTTTTTTTTTTCACTTCTCTGTATCCTTTTTCTGGCTGTGTTCACAGAGAAAAGGAGGTTTCTGAAACCCAAAATGTCAAGTTCTATCCCTGTTGCTGTACGTCTCTGGTTTAACTGGCCCGCAGCTACCATGCTGGTAGAGATCACAGATTCACCCATACAAGAATCCTGTCTCTGACAACAGCTGATACTCAAAAGAAAGGAAGGGCAAAAAATAGCTGAAGGAAAAAAAGGACAAAAATCTACAGAAGAAGAAGTGTCCTTCTGACCTGCTTTATGATTCCATGTCATGAAGCTTGAGCTTATATCCTTCTGCAAACTGCTTTTATCTTCCTTTGTTATATAATATGTGTTACAGCAGTGTATTTTTATTATCTTATGAATATATCCTGAAGCAAAACAGCAATGAATTCTTCAGATTGATTTTATATGCCACGTTTCTGCTGATGCCTTGGCTACCTTGCAAGAGAAAGATCATACAACTGAAACTGGGTCGTGGCACTTTGGCTTCACCCAACAAACACCTGCCAAAGCTGGGCAAAGTTTCTCTTTTCCTGTGAGAGAAGAGTCATGAGTTTCCCCCTCCTCCTTCAAGACCCTAGCACAGAAGAAACGCCACGAATGGCAGCTTCTCAAGCACGGGAATTTCAGGCACAAACACAGTGATGCTGATGGCCACGAGCTTGCTGCACAGTGAGTATTAACAGACAGATGGAAAAGCACCCCTAAAACTGCCCTAGAATACCCACAGTACCACTACTACAAATGTTGTTTCCTGAACAAGATGCTTTTGCTCAAGACTGACTAACACTCTATAGGTCTGAAGAAAACAGATTAAATAACGCTTGTGTGCATCATTCATAAATGAAAAATGCCTGTAATCCTCTTCAGCAGAAATAAACAAGTAACTATCATGCTAAGCACAATGGAAAAACAAACACAGAGATATCATTAAGCAGCTTCCTGTGCTAACAGAGCTCTCACCATAGGGTAAATATGGGATGAACATGACATGAAGAAGCAAAACCTCTTTGTTTCTTGCACCCTTTGGTGCCTTCGATACCTGGTGCACATGCCATTCAGAACAGAACAAATGGCTTGATGTTAATGCGATGAACAAAACAAACATTTGCAATATAGGGAAAGGCAAGACACAAGTGACCCCATTCTGCAGTCATAAACTAGAGATGGTTTTTACATGAAGTCATGGTGGAAATCATTACTCTAGACAGGTTAGACTTACTTACAGCTCCCGCATCTGATCCAGGGACTAGAAATGATTCCTTCCTCAGTGAACAAGGTTGATCACGTCATGAATTCTATTGACAACAGTGTTAACACCTCTCAGCAGCACAGCCTGTTGTCCCCTTGCTTGAAAGTGCTGTTTTTATATCTCTAGCCTCGAGGGCAGACCAGGGAGCTCAGCACCTTCTCAGGATAATGTTATTAATGCTCCAAGGAGGACAGTTCCAGTGAAAAAGAAGAGCAGGAGTGCGAGGAGGACACACAGCACCTCAGCCAGGCTGTCCATGTGAGTATGGGCACCAAGCCACAGCATGTGAAAACAGACTGTACGGGGTAAGGCCGTACTCTGTGGAAAGCCCCTGTGTTACAGCAGTACTAAGCTCAGCATGTCCCAAAGAGTTAAAATGTCCCAACCACTTCTCATTCTCTATCGCTCATTGTATAAGAAGTAGCTAAAGCTCTCTGTTCATCTGATTACTTTACAGGACAAACTCAGAACCTCCTGAAGACCCTGATTTCTCAAAACTCAGCGGAGCTGTAAAGTGTTAACATTTGTATCACATACTATATAATTTAAGCCATATGCTAAAGTCATGTAAGTAATCCATGACCTGTCTTTCTGTTGAAAACAGTTCTATAAAGCAATAAAAAAAGGTATCTGGCAAAAATACTGAGCTTGCAATGCTTATTTCAGAAACAGTAACAAATAAAAATAGGTGAACCCCCAAATACACAGTGAGGCAGTTAGAGAGGCCACACAGCAACACCAGACTTCCAAGACCGCAGATTCCCCTCCCCTTCCCCATTGCTCTGGGCAGCGTCCCCAAAAAACAGGTTATCCTCCCACCATCCAACACAAGAAGGGCTCAGGGAAACATCACAAAGCTCTCTAATGCTCACTGGTACCAGCCACCTTGTGAGAAGTACATGAATATTAACTGCTTGAACAGCTCAGGACTAAGGAATACACTTCCCTTTTAAAAATATGTTTAAATAGATCTGTTAGGTGGAAAAAAAGGGTGTGGGGAAAAAAGAACCGAAGAAAACCCACCTATTTGTGTTGATATGAAATACAAATTTCTCTTTCATTTCCACCTTAAAGAAAATCTGGCATTTAGACATTAAACTGTCATAAATTTGCAGCAACTGCTTTCAAGCTCATTAAATGGGCTCACAGACAGTACTGCAAAGCATCTCAAAGTGAAGGAGAATGCCATAGTCGGCTATATTGAAAGGTGAAATGACATGCATTTTGTTCAAGGCAGAGGAAAATGAATGGCAACAATTTTGTGATACAGTACCTGAGCCTTTCCCCTCCGAATAGTGATATAATTTACTTTTCTCTCCCACTGCAACATTTGGCCCTTGACTTGGAAACTAAATCTTCAATCTATCAAGCCTTACCCATCTGCTAAGTAAAATGGCCAAGACAATCTGCATGCCTTGAATTCGATATAGCCAGCTGCTCCCAGAGTGCTGTGGCATTAACATCCAGAGACCATCCTCTCGTGCTGTAAAGGACGGTGTCTGCCAAGGATGAATGACTACATACTTAACCGTGGCAGCTGAAGCCAGTGACAGTGGCTGACACAAGAGAGATGCCAATGTGTCAAACTCTACTTTCAATTACAATGGTGAAAGTCAGGGGTAATATTCCCCCAACTGTGCACCTTCAGCTCCCATACAGCTTGTGGTAAAGATACACAACTCACCAGCCAAATACCCAGGTCTCCAAACACTCTGTACAAATAACTAAAAAGAACAACTATTATAAATTAACTATGTTGCATAGATTAAATTGTCCCATAGTGTTTCAGGACAATCATCATGGTTAAACAATTTATTCTTTTATCAGCTCAGTGGGGTTGGACAGATGCCAGTCCTCAACCCCTACAGAAAAGGACCTGATTTTCACTGGCTTGGAATAGAAATTAGAAGAATCTCTAAATGTGAACATTGTGTCACACAATATATATTTTAATATCACAGCAGCAGGATTTCAAAGAATCCAAGATAATTGCCATAAAAAGAAACATTTTTTTCTCACTAAATGGAAAGTACTAGGGATATTGCTTGTGAACTCATCAAATTCATGTCTTTGGGGCCAAATAATTCCAGGGCTAGTTATCCCTGCTCCTAACCCCTCTGAACAACAATCCTTTATCCTGCATCAGGCTGCAGCACCGGGAAAGGACACACATCCTGGCTTTGTGGTCCCCACCCTTCTACTCTGCACTGTGTCCATTGTCTCACCTCTCACTTCTCTCCCTTTTGAAGTCCACATTGTAAAATCTGCTTGTGGATAAATATCTCAGTTCTTAAACATTTCTGAATAAAAGGAAGTGAAATATTTCAGCCAGATCTGGAATGTGGATGAACAGATATGAAACGTTTACATGTGCTTTGCTTTGAAATAAAGTAGGAAATACTTATCTGGACCTTTTCAGGAGAACTGATGGGTGAGAAGGGATACTGGTCAACACTACAGCACACTGAGATATCTGTTGGAGCCAAGAAAATGCCTACAAAGCTCCTGACATAATGATAAGCTAGATTTTGTGCTCTAAGTTTTTCACCTTCACAAGCACTAAATGATCCAAGAATGATATATTCCTGCTCCTCCACAGATGATATTTTCTTCCATCTCCCCCATATAAGCTATAATTGCACATCTCTCATTTGAGTCGATGCAAAAGGACAAATCTGGCCAGGAGCCTGCAGCCTGACAGAGGTGAGCTGGGAGGCAGAAGGCATTTGCTGTGTAATGAATGGACTGCCCAAAGTAAGTATTCTGAAGAATATATTTGTAAGGGAAAACAAGAAATGGAAACAGCCCCCTTAATACTTCAAGTTGCTGCTCATGTGTGAACTCAGAGAGTAACAGGTATCCAGGCAAAATGTGACACTGAACCTTATGCTGGCACACACACTATTTCACACAGATACTACCATGACCTTTGATTTTTTAAAAATGTGCATTAGAGCTGATTTTGCCTTTGCCTGCAGCAACTGGTTTCAGGTTCAGTGATTTGAGAGTAAACTCTGTTGAGTTAAATCCGGGTTTTGGCCTTCAGGTGTTAATAATCCTGCCATGAATGAAAATATACTGAAGTCATAGCATATGCTGGAGGATGGGGTGTTCCTAAATGTCTCATTCGCTATGTTGTTTGGGGTGGGGGAAGTTAATGAGTCTTCCAATGATTATTTTAAATAGAATAATGGGTGTGCATTGATCCTTCCAGCTAATTCCACTTTGAATAATACATCATTCTGACTGAAAGCTTGCTAGTGATGTATTAACTTCATATTTCACTACAGCTTTGGAGGGTATCTACAATGAGATATTAAGTAACAGTGCCAAAGAGGAAGCTGCACTTTTTCCTTTACTTTTTTAAAGTCCTAAATGGTTTTAAAAGCTATTGAACTGACTTTGGGGTCAGGTGTTTCAGCTGTCCCTCATCTTTGGTTGAGTGCAATGCTGCTGCTTGCAACTGCTCCTCTCAGCCTTTAACTCACCCCCTCTGTCACAGCCTCTGGACCCGAGTTAGTTACAGACATCCTGGGACAAGGTTATTGATCAGCAACTTCTCCTTTCATTATGTCCAGTGGGGATGCTTGAAAACACAAGCAGCATAAATAGTCTCTCTTACAGCAAGGGTTGGCTGAAATATCCATGCCATAAGAACAGCAAAGGGACAGCACTGGCACTGCAGAAGAACATAGAACAGCACCTGCGCCGGTGCGTTGATGCAACGTGCTGATACAGGAGACTGGCTCAAAAAAAGCGAGACTGAGAAACTCAGAGGTAGTAGAGTCAAGTCTGCTTAATGACTCAGCTCAGAGTGCTCTGTGTCCGCGCACACACTGAGTTTCTTTGTTAGCAGACAGAAACATTGATCGTGCATTGTACACCTGCTGGCAGTGACTGAGCCGATCACCGGGCTGAGGAAGACTCTGCAGCTTCCCCTCCACAGCATTACCTCCATTCACAAGATTTGCAACCAGCAGGATGGTAAGAAACAGCCAGCAATGTATTTTCCTTTCTTCTTGTAAGGCACTCATTTGCCCAAACTTTGACTCTCACCATTGATAAGTTAAGAATTAATTTCCCCAAAGCATTCTTGCACGAAAGCAGCTAATTTACTGCAAGTGAATAGCAGATTCAATTAAGAAATTATTGAAAGATCTTAATACGCATATATCTAAGGAAAAACAAAAGATACGTGCAGCCCAAAAGCACAATCTGATTAGGAGCAATAGAATATCTCAGATACAGAGCTTGGTAAAAGACAAAAGTGTAATTGCAACACAGAGGAGAGGCAGCTCCAGTGGCAGCTTCTCAAAGCTGGGAAAGCTTGATTGATAGACTTTATCACCTGCAGCTGCGCAAAAAAGGGCTAGAGGAGCTGCAAGTTTATTTAAAGCAATTTCGGTGCACTGAGCCTACTTGTTCTCCTTTGAGAAAATAATATGATTTCTTCATAGAACATGTAGTCTACTTATTTAAGCAGCAGTGTGCGAGATCTTTCAATCCTACCAGCAGTTCAGCTGGAAAAATGACACACCAGGGGGTAACATTTTATCAGGATGGAGGCTATTTTATAAAAACTGCCATCAGTTATAAACTGTTCTCACCATCTGAGTAAAAAAAAAAAAAAAATAAAAAAAAGGGGGGGTGGAGGGAGGAAAGGAGTTGGGTCTCCCTTCTAGTTTTCAAAATTTGCTCAGTTTACAGGATTTTTTATGTAAAAATAACCATTTTGACCGAAGTTGGGAGGAAATGGAAAAAAATAAAATGAGCACTACAGCCAGATCATCCTAAAACACCCACTCCTTGATGTACATCTTCACACATTTGGAGAGGCTAAACTCAAAACTGTGAAACCACAAATGGAAGTTAGCTCTCATTTTCTTCTGCTCCTGGCTTGAATTTGGTACAAAGTGTGCAACTGAGAAAAAAAATATCTTCAGCTATTCTTTCCCTTTTTCTTTTTTTTTTTTTAAAAAAAAAAAAAAAACAAA